>JAANYP010008107.1:0-419153 GCA_020465985.1 Centrapalus pauciflorus
TTTTCGTGTTCGTCGAGCTTAGCAAATAGTAATCCGGGAAACACTTTGTGGTTTTTCACGTTTTTGATCGAAATCAATATTTTTCATTGCAAAAATATTGATTTAATCTGTAAAACGTTAAAAAATCAAAGTGTTAGCCGTTTTTCGAGTTTGCGGCGCTCGAATCTATTAGGGATAATTAGGGTTACACTTAGTTTTGAGTCTAACCAAAATCCGCTCCTTTCGAGTCTGATTAAGAGGGTTTCGAATCTATTTTGAGTTTGTGCTACATTCGAATAGGGTCTCGAGTCTAATTTCGAGTTTAATTCGAGTTTAGTTTAGTTTCGAATAGGGTTTCGAATCTGCTGTGATTTCGAGTTTGCCAGACCTTCGAATCTGAGGACTTTTCTAATCTGACATAATTTCGAGTTTAATTGAATTATAACACTTAATCGAATTTAATCCCAAATAAATTGGAATCTGATTATATTCGAATCTACCTAGATTCGAACGAATTAATTCACATTAGTTTCGAATTAAATTAATTAAGTTCAATTCAATTACTTTTGAAAAGATGTCAAATCTTCAAAAATTCCTGGAAATGGACCACGAGTTCGGAAAGGCAAACGCACCGCCTAAGCTGATGAAAATCGAGGATTATTGCTGGTGGAAAGATCGGTTTACCGATTTCGTGCGTTTTAATGACATGCGCATGTGGGTGTGTATCGACGAAGGATATATTCCACCAGTTTCTGAAGTTGAAGGCCGTCAGAAAGTCTTATCATACCAAATGATGAAGTAGGATGATAAGAAATTGTATGAAGCCGAAAACAAAGCTTTCTCGATAATCCGAATGGCTTTGCCTCAGGATATACTGCACACATTTAGGACTCAAAAGACGTCGAAGGAACTTTGGGAGTCTCTAGAGAAGAGGTGTGAGGGTAATCCTAGGGTTCGTAGAAAGCGTACAGACCTGTTGAAACAACAGTTTGCGATTTTCAAGGCGTTAAAGGATGAACAGCTGGATGATATCATCACCCGGTTCTATCATCTATTGACGGAACTTGAAAGTCACGGGATTGAGTATACTGACACCGACAAGAACGACAAGCTTCTTGATGCCTTACCAGCCAAATGGGCTATGTATGTGGCAATGATCAAGCTGAATGAAGACAAATATTATACTCAATCTCTGGATGACATTGTGGGAACGTTGCAGGCATATCACTTCGAGCTACTGAAGGCCGAAATTGATTACGAACAAGTCCAGAATCCAGCAATGTATTTTGGAAAGACTACAAAACCTTCAGCGACAGCCGACCTGAAGAATGCTACAGCGTTTTTCACCGGAGAAACGTCGTCACCAGCAGAGATTGATGACACATTGAATCGCGCGTTCTTAGGATTAGGAAGATCGGAAGAACCGCAGCCTCAAGTACAACAGGCATCGACATCTCAGAGTTATTCGAAGATGCCCATGAGCGCAAAATCAGCGGAAGAACATTTGAATCTCCTTGCTTCTTTTGTGGCCGCGTACGGGAATTGTGTTCAGGGGAAAATTAACGATCCTGCTCTCTGGGATGAGGACTACGATCAGGTCGACCCTGATGATCTTGAGGAAATGGATCTTAAATGGCAACTGGCCATGGTAACCCAACGGGTTAAGAGATTCATCAAGAGAACTGGAAGGAATCTGACAATGAACAACAAGGGGATTGGATTTGATAAGTCAAAAGTAAAGTGCTACAACTGTCAAGGTCTGGGACACTTCGCCAGAGAATGCCAGAGACCGAAGGTAGAAACGTACCAAAGGCAGAGTCAGCATCAGGGACAGTTTCAGAATCAGTCTCAACAACGCTACCTTCCAAGTTCATCTAACGGTCAAGCCAACCTAGCTGGTCTACTATCCAATGTCACTTCAGATAGACAACTAGATGGTACTTATGACTGGAGCTCACATCCAGAGTCCAATGCTCGGGCTTTTATGGCTGAAGTAACGGAGACCGGGTGTGAAGGAGAAGAGCAGACCACAAGGGAAAACAGTCCGATGTGGGTGGAAAAGACGAATGATCAGACAGTTCTGGAGTTTGCTGCTCATATGGCCAACGTGGAATCTGATAACTCAAAGGTTAGTCTGACTTACTCTCTTTTTCATGAATTATGTGCATTGTGTGTTAATTCTAACGATAGGTTAAATCTAGTCTTAGAATCACATAAAACCATAACTGCTCAAAATGAGAATTTAAAAATAGAAAACGCTAGCCTGAACGATATTAAGCAAGATCTTAAAGAAAAGGTTAAGGCTAATGCTCAAGACGTAATAGTTCTAAAATACAAAACAGAGTGAGCAGTGTGTTAGGATAGAGCTTATGTATGAGCATGTAGAGGCCTTGACCAAAAACCTTAAAGACAAAGACATTGAGCTAGCCGAAACAAAGGTAAAGGTAGCAGAGGCAAACAGTAAGCTAGAGAAGTTTAGGAATTCAAGCCTGAACCTAGGGAAAGTTTTAGATGCCCAAAGACAATCTAAAAAGCCCGTAGGTCTAGGATTTCATGAAATTCCTCCACCTTTTAATGCAAATTATGTGCCTCAGCCTCAGGAGAAAACTGACAAATCAGTAGACTTAGAGGACACACCTGAACCTAAATCTGAGCCTATAGTAGAAAATACACCTAAGGTGGCTGACACAACCGTCAAGGTTAAGAAAGTCAAATTTGTGACTTCCTCCAGTGAAACACCTGCAGGAAAACAAAAAATTGATTGGGCTGATCAGGACGATGAGCCAGTCGCCATAGATGTATAAAAAGACCAAGATACTAGTGAGACACCTAAGTCTAAGGGAACACATAAGAAGTCCATAGATAAGATGTCTTGCTACAGATGTCATGAGAAGGGGCATGTTGCTTCTCACTGTCCACTTAGGAAAGCCGATGTTACACCTAAGACAGTGAACCCAACACTTGTTAAGCCCTCGACCAATGTGGCGAGCACTAGTAGTTCTCAAAGTACCGAGAAAACTGTGCAGGCCGCCTCAAAACCAGTTGTGAAACAAACACCGGTAAAGGTTGGACCAAAGGAAGGGGTTAGGACAAATTCTCCGAATCGTGTCATTAATCAACCTAGGTCAGCACCTCAACAAGTCTATAGGAGCACAACACCTAGCAGGTCACACACTCCAGTTAGGTCTCATACTCCAGTTAGACAGTACGCACCGGTAAGAGCTCAAGGATCACAGTCAAAAATGCAATATAATAGGAATTGTTCTAGAGCTCCACAAAAATGCCTACTTAAAGGCAAAGAGTGAACTTAAATCACTCGGCACCACATCAAACTCCTGTTCAACGACCCAAGTCACCTGAAAGGCGAGATGGGTATTTGAAAGAGTTTAAATATGTGGACGAGAATGGTATAACCAAGTCAGTCATGGCTTGGGTTCCCCGTGATAACTAACCTATTTTCTTTCATGTGCAGGAGATTACCACAGGTCCAAACAACAAGTGGTTCGTCGACAGTGGATGCTCCAGGCACATGACAGGGGAACGAACTCTCCTTACAGACTTCAAGGGTGGGAATCGGGGGTTTGTATCATTCGCCGGTAACAAAGGAGGAAACATCACGGGTACCGGAGTGGTCACTAATGGGACGATCAGCTTGGACCAAGTTTATCACGTTGATAAACTGGTTCACAATCTCATTAGTGTATCTCAAATCTGTGACAAGAAGAACTCAGTGTTGTTCACAGACACTGAGGCGTTAGTGCTAAAACCGGGATTCAAATTTCCTGAAGAATGGGTATTGATGCGGGCGCCAAGGAAGAATGACTTGTACATGCTGGATATGAACAAGCCGGAGAATTCAATGGGGCCAATCTGTCTATTATCCAAAGCTTCGGAGACGGAATCGGTACTGTGGCACAGACGCATGGCTCACTTGCACCTAAGGAAGATGAACTACATAACGAAGAATGGACTGGTGCAAGGTGTGCCGATGAAGAGCTTTCAGTTCGAGGACAAGTGTCTACCGTGCAAGAAGGGCAAACAACATAAGAAGACACACAAGTCCAAGACTCAGAATTCCATAACCTCAACATTCGATTTGTTGCATATGGACCTTTTCGGACCTATCAACAAAAGGAGTATAGGAGGTAGTTGGTTTTGTTTGGTTATCACTGACGATTACTCACGCTTTTCTTGGGTTTTCTTTTTAGGTACAAAGGACGAGACGGCTTCCAAGCTCATCGGGTTCTTAGACCAAGTGGAGAATTCCTACGGAACAAGGGTTAAAAGAATACATAGTGATAATGGGACTGAGTTCAAAAACACTGTAATTGGTGTATATTGCCTATCAAAAGGCATAGTGCATTAATTCAGTGCACCATATGAGCCTCAACAAAACGGGGTGGCCGAACGTAAAAATAGGACATTGATTGAGGCTGCAAGGACTATGCTTTCGGATTCAAAGCTTCCTACCATGTTTTGGGGGGAGGCAGTGAATACCGCGTGCCATATTTTAAACCGAGTCCTTACAGTCATATCTTTGAACAAAACATGTTATGAAATTTTGAATAAACGGCCACCTAATTTAACTGGCTTCGAACCGTTTGGGGTACCATGCACTCTTTTACGTACAAAACATCAACCGAAGTTTGGTGAAAAGGCTGACGAAGGATACTTCCTAGGTTATGTGCCGAACTCACCAAACAAACGGGTTTTTAACAAAACAAATGGTACAGTGGAGATTGTGTATAACATTGAAGTCACAAGTTATACACATGAACCCCAAACAGGTCCGGAATTGATATTTGACTATGATAAATTATTTGAGTCATTTAACATTCCTTTGGATGATAATGCAGGTACAATCGAAAAGGACATGGCGACGTTGCATCTGAATGACGATGGCCATACCTTTTAGAGGACTACGTTTGAGTCCACATCCGAGCCTACTGCGACAGTAGATGGATCTCCAGAAGTTGCTGATCCAGAAGCACCTACCACTGAGAATCAGACTCAAGCATCAAGTTCCAACTCTGAGGAAAACGTCCATGAGGAGGAAAATGTAGAAGCTGAGCCTGTTCCCCCATTAGGTGAAATAGGATCTAACTTAGGAGATAATCTAAGGGTTGATGAGATAGAGACCTCTAGGATTAACAAGAACCATCCATTAGAAAGCATCATAGGAAATCCTAACGAGGGTGTGAGGACTAGGAGTAGTTTAAATAACAACACTGTGTTGTTGTCGATGATAAATGACTCCGAGGCATATCACACATGTCTCTATTCATGTTTCATATCACAAGTAGAGCCTAAGAATGTGCAAATGGCACTTAAGGATAACTCATGGGTTGAAGCGATGCAGGAAGAACTTTCGCAGTTTAGGAAACTAGAAGTGTGGGAGTTAGTTCCATTACCTCGAGGGGAAGTTGCTATAGGAACCAAATGGGTTTTTAAGTGCAAAAGAGACGATCAGGGTATAGTCACGCGCAACAAGGCTAGGCTAGTTGTAAAGGGTTTCAACCAAGAGGAGGGAATCAATTACAACGAGGTTTTTGCACCAGTAGCAAGGCTAGAAGCCATTAGGTTGTTTTTAGCTTTTGCCTCCTTCAAGGGCTTTAAGGTATATCAATTAGATGTTAAGAGTGCTTTCCTGTATGGGAAAGTGAAGGAGTTGGTGTATGTAGAACAACCGCCCGGATTTACAGATCCAAAATATCCTGATAGAGTATATCGCTTAGATAAGGCTCTATATGGATTGCATCAGGCACCTAGGGCATGGTATGAGACTCTATCCAACCATTTATTAGAGAACGGGTTTGAAAGGGGTAGGATAGATAGTACTCTGTTTGTTAAGAGGAAGGGAGAACACTTTATCTTGGTACAAGTGTAAGTCGATGATATCATTTTTGGATCATCAGACGAATAGATGTGCAAGGATTTCGAGAAGGTGATGAAGTCGAAATTCGAGATGAGTGCTATGGGGGAGTTAAATTTCTTTTTGGGGTTACAAGTTGACCAGAAGAAGGAAGGGATGTTTATCCATCAGACGAAGTATGTCTATGACATATTGGAACGTTTTGGGATGGAAGGAACAAAATTGACGGCCCATTTCAGCACGCCGATTCAAGTAATCACAATCTCGGACCGGGTACTGAAAGTGATACCGATGTGGATCCGACTTTATATCGGGCCATGATTGGATCACTTATGTATTTAACTGCTTCAAGACCTGACATTATGTTTGCTGTGTGTATTTGTGCTAGGTTTCAAGCGAATCCGAAGGAGATGCATATGAAAGCTGTGAAGCGGATTCTACGATACCTCAAGTCGAAACCGAAGCTGGGACTTTGGTATCACGCGGAGGGAGATCTAGAGTTGGAGGCGTTCACGGATTCTGACTACGGAGGATGCAGCTTGACGCGCAAATCAACAACTGAGGTTGTCAGTTCCTAGGAGGGAGATTGGTATCCTGGCAATGCAAGAAACAAACATCGGTAGCCGTGTCAACGTGCGAGGCCGAGTATGTTGCTGCTGGTAGTTGCTGCTCACAGGTTCTGTGGATACAACAACAATTGCGGGATTACGGTTTGGCTTATACTCAAACTCCAATTAGGATAGACAATCAATCTACAATTGCTATAACTAATAATCCAGTTAAACACAACAAAACAAAGCACATAGACATTAGGCATCATTTTATTCGTGATTGTGCTGAAAAGAACTTAATCAAATTGGTAAAAGTGGCAACAGAAGATAATAATGCTGATTTATTTACCAAAGCATTTGATAAGTCACGGTTTGAATATTTAATTCAACTAAATGGAATGCGCAACCCAGAGTAATTTGGCCTTAGTAGTAGTTTATTTCCTTTTATAGTAGTAGTATTTCTTTCTTTTTATAGTAAGTCTGCTAATTTAGGATAGTTTCTATTTTTAGTAAGTTTCTATTTTTAGTAAGTTTCTATTTTTAGTAAGTTTCTATTTTTAGTAAGTTAGTAGGTTATCTTATTTTTTTCGCTATGAAAAACAAAAGAAAAAAGAGAGAAAATTATAAAAACACAAAAAAAGAGAATATCAGAAAAGGAGTTAAGTCTTAGAAGCATAGGTTCAAAGTGACGAAAATTAGCACAGTCGTTACAAACTCTAAGTGTTTAGGCTTTCACACATAATGCAACTAAATTTTAAGTGTTATACTTTAGTTTAGTTTGATGTGTTGGTAGGCATAATACATATAGGGAGTCTCAAGGCAAATAAAATACTCAAGAAAAAGTCAAACGTGTCACTAACTTAGATGTATGACCAATCGGTCTTAATTTTTATGTACAAGACATACAAACTTTGAGTCTAAATGAGGTATGCAAACTTTCTGGGGATGTATGGCAACATCATATACATCTTAACATGGAAAGAATAGAAATATCATACAAAATTGAGAGTCGAAAACATGTAACTTTGTTGTACGTAAGTACAGACCTGTTGCCTCTGTTTAGATTCGGTTAGCAAGATATGTCGCTTTGTTGTACGTTGGTACAGACCTGTCACCGCTGTCTTGCTAACTTTAAAAATAAACCTTAAGTCAAACTAAGACACTCTGTTGTATGAAAATACAGACCTGTGTGCCTTGATCATAAAAGTATGTCTATGTCTGAGTCACGTAAGATAATTTCAAGATAAATAAAAATGCCAAGGGATATTCCAAAATGTAGAATGCTTAAAGGGATAAAATACCAACAATCGACTAAATAAGTATTTCACGACAAACAATCAAAGGAATCAAAAATTCCTAAGTGTGAATGTTTAAGTACTGAAAGTGAGTATCAGACATCGCTATCTGATTGAACTTTTCTTAGACTATACTCATCAAAAAGATTTTGTTTAGTATTTAGCTTAGGATGTAAATTTTATAAGTATAGCTTAAGTCTAAGTTAAATTTTTGGTCAAAATTTTATTTTTATTTTAGTTTATTTTATTTTATTTTATTTTAGTTTAGTTTTTACTTAGGTAAAAGGTCAAAAAATTTGAGGGTGCATTCACAGTTGAACTAAATAAACACTGCGTGAAAATCATATGCATAGGATAAAAGAGTTGGCATAGTTTATCTTGTTACACAATACCATTGAAAAGGTTGAAAAAGTTGAAGTTATTTCAAAATTTTCGAAATTTTTCTAAGTGTTGTTGTTATTCGAGTTTAGGACAGACTCGAAACAGGGTTTTCGAATCTGTCAGTAGATTCGAGTCTGGCCATAGATTCGAAGGTAGGTATTATAAATAGGTAACAGCTCTTGTCATTACTTCTATCTGTTTTCGAATCTACTTCCTCGAATCTATCTTGGCGATCTCGAATCTATTCCTCGAGTCTACCGTTTCTCATATATATGACAATCTGTCGAGTTTATAGCTAAAGTGTTCGATTCTACTCCTGTATCTAGGTATAATCAACTTGATTGTACAAGATTCATGTAGTTTTATACACCATTTTAGGCAAAATCATCGATTTTTTGAAGGTTTAAAGGTCTAAATCGTGTTTTCAAAAATTACAAAGTTTGGACCAATAAATAGTCAAATTGAAGGCACATATCTGTGATTAGTAACTAGTAGGACTAACGAATGTAATTTTCTAAGTCCAAAAAGGTTAAAATCAAGAGATTTGGTGTTTGAGTCGAGTCGACAGTTCGAATCTGTTCCTGAGGTTTCTCGAATCTGTCATTAGACTCGAGAAGGACACTAGCTTCGATTCTGTCATCAAACTCGAAAGGGAGACTTATTCGAATCTGTTACATTCGAATCTGTCTTTTACTAGCATTATTTAATTTAAATTTTATTAAACTTGTAAAAATTTAATTGTGTTGGATTTTGTGCTTAAACAAGTTCAAAATAAAACAGATTTGAATTTAAGCAAGTTTATTGATTTTTAACGAATCTCATAGTTTGTTTATTGTGCAGATATGGCTGTACGAGCTTTTGTGCCGAAGCACAATATGGTCCTTCATCCTGACCATCATATCCCTGAGGCGCAGGGATTCAGACAAATGCTAGATTTCCTAGTAGAATCTAGGATTGGTTTTGCGTTGTCCCATAATGTTCAGCTTGTTTTACCATATATTCGTCAATTTTATGATCATCTTCAGGTAGACTGCTCTGTCACCCCGAGAGTGCTAAGGACAAGAATAGCAGGGCAACCGTTGGTGTTCTCTGCTGATATGCTGCGACAAGTTCTACAGCTAGGCTCTCAAGACGAAGAATCTGGGCCAATCGAGTTTCCTCTGAATATTAGGCAAGCGGCCTTTCAGAGAATGGGATATAGTCTAGACGTGACGAAAGTTTCGTATATGAAGAGCGGGCTAATCGGCCAATGGAGATTTCTGGCTCATGTCTTTATGGTCTGCTTTGCACCAAAGAAAGCCGGTTTTGACTATATGGTCTCGAAGATCCAGTCTGGGATTATCGCGATAGTGTATAATCGACCATACAGTTTCTCGGAAATGTTTTTCTCCGAATTTGTTCATCAGATCACCGCTCCAGAAAGTCAACAATTCCTGCTATATCCACGATTCATAATGATGCTGAGCAGGCATTTCTTGCCGAATCTGCCTCAGTCGAATGAGATTCAAAGCGTTGCAGTAATGGATAAGAGGATCTTTGCTGATTGTTCCTCGCATTGAGGAAGATTGGCTGTTCCAGTTGAGCGTCCATTGTTTGGAGCCATCTTGGATAGGAATTTTGAAGCCCCAGATGTTGCCAACTGGGCAGGGGAAGTTGAATTTCAACCAAGACAACCACAGCCACAACAACAACAACAACCACAGCCACCGCGTGCTCAAAGGCGAAGACAAAGACCATCTGCGAGTCAAACTCAGGCGTCCAGGCCTTCTACGAGTCAGCAACCAGAGGTACAGGAAGCCGGGCTGTCAAATGTTCCAAATGAAGCTGAGCAGTTGTGCCAAACTCTTAATGAAATCTGGGAGGCAGGTCCTCATGCTAATGAAGATGTAGCTGCAGCGTTAGTGGGTGAATTACTTGAGCCTCCAGAGGGAGAAGAAGATGTGTTGAGAGATGTTGAAGAATATGAGCCAGAGCAGGCTGATAAAGTTTTGTCATCATCTGCAACCGAATCGGAAGAGATGGAGGAGTTAGAGGTTGAAGCTCCTGAGTCAGTATCGACTGAACCAACGGTTCAAATAGGAACATATGGATCAACGTTGGTAGTTAATGAAGAAGCTTCGAGGAGGAGAGTAATAAGGGAGTCAGATGAATCAGATTTTCAAGAAGAAGAGATTGCTCCTTTAGTGACGAGGCAACGGGCCAAGCGTCATCGATTCATGCAAGGGTCTTCTTCAGCATCAGAAGCCCAACCATAAATTCAGCAAACTCAAAACACTCAACCTCAAGAACCTCAAACCACCTGTCCACCACCACCACCTCAACATGAACCATATATTCCATCTCCAATCATTCCTACTCCGATACAGTCAATTCCTTCAACCTCATCATCATATGCCGACAATCAACGATTTCTACAGCTTAAACCTCGTGTTGACTTCCAGAATGTCCATATCTTAAGCATAACCAAGGCAATCGGTGAAATTCAGGCGCATAATGCAAATCTCGATAAGGAGAATGCCGATTTGAAAAATATGGTGGAGAAAGTCCAGGAAGAGAACACAGAGCTAAAATCATTTGTAGCAGATCAGGCCGCAGAGATAAGGGCGATGCGCTCCCTAATAGAGCAGTTAATGAAAAATTTACAGGCTCAGGGGGAGACATCGTGCCGTGATCAGAATGTACAAAGGCCGAGAGATGATGATGATGAAGACAACCAAGGCAATGATCCCAGCCCTAAAAGTCAGAATGAGCCAGTAGATTTTTCTACTGCTCAGACTGCTCAATCTCAGGGGGAGCCTAGTCTAGCACGAGGAGAAGTAGGAGAAGCAAGTTCATCTAAGCCTACAGATTTTGAGATTAGTGAGATGATCGACGCTCTCATGGATCTTGATGATGATCCGATGGATTTAGGTTTTGATTGTGAAGATGAAGAGCTAGAAGAGGGTGAGTTTGTACCAGAGGAGATAGTTGACTGGCAATCAGATGACGAGGTATGTGCTGATGAGGATGATGAAGCTGATGAGATCATCGTACAGCAGAATCCTATCACTGATACATACGTGATAGATAGGAATGATATTGTTAACGTAGAAGTAGTGAATGTTGCGTTAAACTTTGAGCCATCAGTAGAGGAACCAGCCAGAGAACTAACAAATGAAGAGAAAAGAAAGTTATGGTTCAGAGCTGAAAAGAAGGAGTTAGAGATTAAAAAGAAAATGAGGGTGCCGGGTACTGGGAAGTTGTCTGCACGCATATTAAGCTGGTTCTTTGATCGAGAACTGCAGCTATTTATAATTAAGAGAAAAGACGGGCTCCAGTATCTGAGGCGAACTCTAAAAGCTTTCAATTCACTGTCAAAGATCGAAATCACAATGTTAGCATGGAAAGATCTGATTAACATTGGCAATGATCCCTACGCAGACGTAATTGTAAGAATCATAAGAAAAGAGGGAAGATCAAGGAAGTTTGAGCGACTGAATCCAAGGGTTGGAAAAAGAGTAGAAGATCCGTCACGTATTGATCCTCTAACTGGACGACCTTGGATGAGGATCCACTACAAACCAGTGAGATGTCTTAGGAAGGTGCCTCTCAAGCCTATGCCACAGAATGTCTTGAAGAATCTGCATTGGTGGTATGCTGAGACTGAGACTGGAGAAGCCGTCATGGAAGACTTTGAAGAAAACGTTATTCTTAGAGTTTACGATCCTCTTCACCTGGTAAACCTTTCTAGAGATGATCTTCATATTTTGCATGCTTGTAAGATTTCTAGTGATGCTCATATGGATAGCGAAGCTAGGAAATATGAGAATGTAGTCAAAGTATGTGTTGAAAAAGGCTTGTATGCTGGAAGTAGTTTGAATAAATAATAAACAAAGTTCTTAATCAAATGTGTGAATTATTAGAAGCTATCGTCAAGGGGGAGTCTGTTGGTACATCCGGTGTGACGATAGCAGTCTAAGTGATCCTACATTGTGATTCTAGCAAGTGTTTGTTATATATGTTTATATATGGTTGATAGATATTATTGATTGTGTGTTTGAACTTGATGTAACGTATTACAAGAAGTTCAAACATAAAGATCAAAGATAAAATCAATCATAAGGTAAAAACATAAGTTTCAATACTAAGTTAAGTGTGTGAAATACTAGATTCGAATTATATAAGGGTTGGCATTCGAATCTGTGATAGATTCGAATGTGGGACTAGATTCGAATGAAGGCAGATTCGAGAATGTTAGTGAGGGTAAACTCGAATGGGCCTTGGGCCAGATTTGAGTTTGGCCCATAACAGACTCGAATTAGCCTCTATAATTAGGGATAGACTCGATTAATTATCTGACTTTTTGCAGAATTGGTGAGTGATTAATCAAAAGGCGATCTCGAGTTTATCATCAGTTTTAGTGCCGTTTCGGAGTGAATCAGTTCGTAGGATCGTTCGTGAGTCGTTCGTTCAGCCTCTGATAGTCTCCGTGTTTCGTGTGTGAGAGTTGTTTCCGTCTA
Organism: Centrapalus pauciflorus; assembly: GCA_020465985.1. Taxonomy (NCBI): domain Eukaryota; kingdom Viridiplantae; phylum Streptophyta; class Magnoliopsida; order Asterales; family Asteraceae; genus Centrapalus; species Centrapalus pauciflorus. The sequence continues at coordinate 12,578 of JAANYP010008107.1, forward strand.
CCCGTTAACGAGGATTCCGCACTCGTTGACGGTTCCGCGTCTAGATAGATCTCGTAGTGGTAGACCTTACACGATTTTACACTAAAATCGATTTAGGGAATTCGAATTTAATATTCATTCGAATCTGTGGATTTCGAATTTAAGAGGACTTCGAGTTTGTCTTTAATTTCGACTATAGTTGGACTTCAAACATAATTTCGAATTTAGTTCCAAACCAGTTTAAAATTAATTAAACCGAATTTATCCAAATGCGAAAGAATTACTTTAAATTAATTTCGAACTAAATTACTTAAGTTTGAATTCAAAAATATTTGAAACATTGACAACTCTACAGAGGTTCATTGAGATGGATCACGAGGTTTGAAAAGTGAATTCTCCACCGAAGTTGATGAAACTAGAGGACTTTTACTGGTGGAAGGACAGGTTTGCCGACTTCGCGAGGTTTAATGATATGCGAATGTGGCTTTGTATCGACAAAGGATACATTCCACCTACAGCTGAGATTGAAGGACGACAAAAGGTTGTGCCTTATTCAAAGATGAAGGATGACGATAAAAAGTTGTATAAAGCCGAGAACCGTGCAGTTGCTATCATTAGAATGGCGTTACCTCAGGAGATCTTGGACACTTTCCGTAATCAGAAGACAGCAAAAGAGCTGTGGGATGCGTTAGAGAAACGGTTTGAAGGTAACTCGAGGTTCAGAAAGAACAGAATTGAAATGCTCAAGCAGCAGTTCGCCATCTTCAAAGCATTGAAGAACGAAAAGCTGGATGAGACAATTACCAGATTTTATCACTTATTGACTGAGATAGACAGCCATGATGTGGATTATAGTGAAACAGTGAAAATTAACAAGATTCTAGATGCTTTGCCTGCCAAATGGGAAACGTATGTGGCACTGATAAAGCATGACGAAGACAAATTCTATACTCTTACTCGACAGTGTTATCGGAACGCTGAGGGCATATCACTTTGAGTTGCTGAAGAAGGAAAGGGATTACGACCAAGTCCAAGATCCGTATATGTACTTTGGGAGATCAAAATCTTCAGTGGCAGCTGATGTGAAGACGGCTACAGCATTCTTCTCGGGAGAGACATCGACACCGGCTGAATCAGAAGACTCAGTAAGTAGGGCTTTCTTAGGGTTTGCTAGACCAGAAGAAAAGCAGCATCAGGCTACTCCGGCATCTACATCTCAAGGGTATTCAAAGATGCCTCTGAGCGCAAAATCTGCAGAAGACCATCTGAATCTGTTGGCTTCCTTTGTGGCCGCTTACGGCAATTGCGTTCAGGGCAAAATCAACGATCCTTCGCTTTGGGATGAGGATTACGATCAGGTAGATCCTGATGATTTGGAAGAGATGGATCTGCAATGGCAACTGGCCATGGTAACTCAAAGAGTTAAATGGTTCATCAAAAGGACAGGTAGAAACCTCAATGTTAGTAACAATATGATTGGATTTGATAAGTCCAAGGTTAAGTGTTACAACTGTCAGGGGTTAGGACACTTCGCTAGAGAGTGTCAGCGACCAAAAGTAGAGAACTACCAGGGACAGTATCAGAATCAATCGCAAGGGCGATATCTACCGAGTAGTTCAACCAGTCAGGTGAATATAGTTGGTCTGTTTTCCAACGTCACATCAAACAGACACCTAGATGGGACTTATGACTGGAGTACACATCCAGAGTCGAACGCTAGAGCCTTTATGGCTGAAGTAACCGAGACTGGAAGTGATGGAGCAGAGGAAATAACAGGGGACAGCAATCAGAATGAAAGCAGTCTGATGTGGGTAGAAAAGTCAGCCGATCAGACAATTCTGGAGTTCGCCGCACAGATGGCCAACGTGGAATCAGATCATGCCAAGGTAACTCTGAACTTTTCTCTTTTCCATGCATTATGTGTTTTGTGTGCTACGTCTAATGATAGGTTAAATTTAGTACTTGAATCACATCAAAATATATCTGCTCAAAATGAACCACTCAAATCAGACAACGCTAGCCAAGTAGATATAAAGCAAGATCTTAGGGATAAGCTTAAAGCCGATGCACAAGATGTCGTAGTTCTAAAGGACAAGCTTAGTGAACAATGTGTTAGATTAAAACTGATGTACGAACATGTTGAGGCTTTCACTAAAGAGCTTAAAACCAAAGAAGTAGAGCTAACAGAATCTAAGGTAAAGGTAGTTGAGGTAAATAGTAAACTTGAAAAGTTAGGAACTCATCACTTAACCTAGGGTAGATCTTAGATGCACAGCGTCAGTCTAAGAAGCCTGTAGGTCTAGGGTATCATGAGAGTCCTCCACCTTTCAATGATAATTATGTACCTCAACCTCAGGAGAAAACTGAAAAAACAGTTGAATCAGAGGAAATACCAGAACCAGTGTCTGAAATTGCTAAAGATAATGAAACTAAGGTGACTGCTAATAACATCAAGATTAAGAAAGTTAAATTTGTGTCATCCTCTAGTGATAAACCTGTAGGACAACACAAAATTGACTTTAATGATCAGGAGGAAGAACCAGTCGCTATAGTTGAAACAAAAGAACCAGACACTAGTGAGACACCTAAGTCAAAGGGCACTCATAAAAAGTCAATTGACAAAATGTCTTGCTTTAGATGTCACGAGAGGGGGCATGTTGCGTCTAGCTGTCCACATAGGAAAGTAGATACTACACCTAAACCTGGAAAGCCGGAACAACATAAGCCTTCACCAAGTGTAGCAAGCACTAGTAGTTCTCAAAATACCGAGAAAACTGTGCAAGCCGCACCAAAATCTGCTGTGAAACAAACACCTGTATTAGGTCGAACCAAAGAAGTGATTAGGACTAATTCACCAAATAGAGTCGCTAATCAATCTAGGTCAGGACCGCATCAGAATTATAGGAGTACCACACCTAGCAGAGCTTACACTCCTTTTGGTCACACACTCCTGTAAGACATCAAACACCAGGTCGAGCTCAGGGATATCAGTCGGAAATGCTTTATAATCGAAACTATTCAAGAGCTCCACAGCAAATGCCTACTCAAAGACCGAGAGTGAACTTAAATCACTCTGCACCACAACAGACTCCAGTTCAAAAACCCAAGTCACCTGAACGGAGAGATGGGTATTTGAAAGAGTTTAAGTATGTGGACGAGAATGGTATTACCAAGTCAGTTATGGCTTGGGTTCCCCGTGATAACTAACCTATTTTCTTTCATGTGAAGGAGATAACTACAGGTCCAAACAACAAATGGTTCGTCGACAGTGGTTGCTCCAGGCACATGACAGGGGAAAGAAGTCTCCTTGCAGACTTCAAGGGAGGGAATCGGGGCTTTGTATCAGTCGCTGGAAATAAAGGAGGAAATATCACCGGTACTAGAGTGGTCACTAATGGGACTATCAAATTGGATCAAGTTTATCACGTTGATAAACTGGTTCACAATCTGATTAGTGTATCTCAAATCTGTGATAAGAAGAACTCAGTACTGTTCACTGATACTGAAGCGTTAGTGCTGAAACCGGGTTTCAAAGTACCTGAAGAGTGGATACTGATGAGGGCTCCAAGGAAGAATGACCTGTACATGCTCGACATGAACAAGCCGGAATCTTCGATGAGACCAATTTGTCTGCTATCTAAAGCTTCAGAGACTGAGTCGGTTTTATGGCACAGACGCATGGCACACTTGCACCTAAGGAAAATGAACTACATTACGAAAAATGGATTAGTGCAAGGTGTTCAAATGAAGAGTTTTCAGTTCGAGGATAAGTGTCTACCGTGCAAGAAAGGGAAACAACACAAGAAGGCACACAAGTCCAAGACTCAGAACTCAATAGCTGCCACATTCGATTTTTTGCATATGGACCTCTTCGGACCAATCAACCAAATGAGTATAGGTGGTAGTTGGTACTGTTTAGTTATAACTGACGATTACTCACGTTTTTCTTGGGTTTTCTTTTTAGGTACAAAGGACGAGATGGCTGCAAAGCTCATCGTGTTCTTAGACCAAGTGGAAATTCTTACGGAATGAGGGTTAAGCGTATCAGAAGTGATAATGGAACATAATTTAAAAACACTATTATTGGTGTATATTGCCTATCAAAGGGCATAGTGCAGCAATTTAGTGCACCTTATGAGCCACAATAAAATGGGGTGGCCGAACGGAAAAACAGAACATTGATTGATGCAGCAAGGACCATGCTTTCGGATTCAAAGCTTGCTACCATGTTTTGGGGGGAGGCAGTGAATACCGCATGCTATGTTTTAAACCGGGTCCTTACTGTCAAATCATTTAAAAAAACCTGTTATGAAGTTTTGAAGAAACGGCCACCAAATTTAACTGGCTTCGAACCTTTTGGGGTACCATGTACTTTAATGAAAACGAAACATCAACCAAAATTTGGTGAAAAGGCTGACGAAGGTTATTTCCTTGGTTATGTGCCTAATTCACCAAATAAAAGGGTTTTTGATAAATCAAATGGTACAGTAGAGATTGTGTATAACATTGAAGTCTCAAGTTATACACATGAACCCCAAACAGGTCCGGAATGGATATTTGATTATGACAAATTGTTTGAGTCATTTAACATTCCTTTGGATGGAAATGTAGGTACAATCGAACAGCACTTGTCGTCATTAAACTTGAATGACGAGGGTCAAAGAGCCTACATCAACTGAAGATAGATCTCCGGAACTAAATGATTCTGAAGTGCCTACAGACGAAAATCAGACAACAATTTCTAACTCTGAAGACAGTGTCCATGAGGAAGAAAATGTGGAATCTGAAGTCTAACCCCCATTAGGAGAGATAGGATCAAATTTGGGAGATAATCTGAGAGTTGACGAGATAGAGACATCTAGGATTAATAAAAATCATCCTATTGATAGTATCATAGGAAATCCTAATGCTGGTGTGAGGACTAGGAGTAGTTTGAATAACAACACAGTGCTGTTGTCGATGATCAATGACTCCAAGGCCTTTCATACTTGCCTCTACTCATGTTTCATCTCGCAAGTAGAGCCGAAAAATGTGCAAATGGCACTAAAAGACAACTCTTGGGTTGAAGCGATGCAGGAAGAACTGTCACAGTTTAGAAAACTAGAAGTGTGGGAGTTAGTTCCGTTACCTCGAGGAGAAGTTGCAATAGGAACCAAATGGGTTTTTAAGTGCAAGAGAGATGATCGGGGTATAGTCACTCGCAACAAAGCAAGACTGGTGGTAAAGGGTTTCAACCAAGAGGAAGGGATCGATTACAATGAAGTGTTCGCACCAGTAGCAAGGCTTGAAGCAATCCGACTGTTTCTAGCTTTTGCTTCCTTCAAAGGTTTTAAAGTGTATCAGCTAGATGTTAAGAGTGTTTTCCATTATAGGAAAGTGAAGGAACTGGTTTATGTGGAACACCCGCCTGGGTTTACAGATCCGAAATATCCAGACAGAGTATATCGGTTAGATAAGGCTTTGTATGGATTACATCTAGCACCGAGGGCGTGGTACGAGACTCTATCCAACCATCTTTTAGACAACGGGTTTGAAAGAGGGAGAATAGATAGTACGCTGTTCGTGAAGCGAAAAGGGGAACATTTCATCTCGGTACAAGTGTACGTCGATGATATCATTTTTGGATCATGAGACGAGCAGATGTGCACAGATTTTGAGAAGGTGGTGAAGTCAAAGTTTGAGATGAGTGCGATGGGTGAGTTAAACTTCTTTCTGGGTTTGCAAGTCGAACAGAGGAAGGAGGGCATGTTTATTCATCAGACGAAGTATGTCTATGACATCTTAGAGCGCTTCTGGATGGAAGGAACCAAGCTGATGGCTCACTTCAGCACGCCGATTCAAGTGAATCATAATCTCGGACCGGGTACAGAAAGTGATACCGATGTGGATCCGACGTTATATCGGGCCATGATTGGGTCACGCGGAGGAGATGCACATGAAAGCTGTGAAGCGGATTCTACGATACCTCAAGTCGAAACCGAAACTGGGACTTTGGTATCACGCGGAGGGAGATCTGGAATTAGAGGCATTCACGGATTCAGACTACGGAGGATGCACCTTGACTCGCAAGTCAACAACTGGAAGTTGTCAGTTCCTAGGACGAAGGCTCGTTTCCTGGCAATGCAAGAAACAGACTTCGGTAGTCGTGTCAACGTGCTAGGCCGAATATGTTGCTGCTGGTAGTTGCTGTTCACAGGTTCTGTGGATACAACAACAATTGCGGGATTACGGTTTGACTTATACTCATACTCCTATTAGGGTAGATAACCAGTCAACTGTTGCCATAACAAATAATACAGTTAAACACAATAAAACCAAGCACATAGACATAAGACACCACTTTATACGTGATTGTGCTGAAAAAAATTTAATTAAGCTTGTAAAAGTGGCAACGGATGATAATAATGCGGATTTATTTACCAAAGCTTTTGATAAGTCACGTTTTGAGTATTTAGTTCAACTAAATGGAATGCGTAATCCAGAGTAAGTTGACCTTAGTAGAGTTTAATTCCTTTTATAGCAGTAACGTCTCTTTCTTTTTATAGTAAGTTTAGTAGCTTAGAATATTTTCCTTTTATAGTAAGTTATTTTATTTTCTTACTCTTATATTTGGAAAAAAAAGAGAGAGAGAAAACCATAAAAAGTTTAAAAAAAAATAGAATATTAGAAAATGAGTTAAGTCTTAGGTACATAGGTTCAAAGTGACAAAAATTAACACAGTCTTTACAATCTCTAAGTGTTAAGCTTTCACACTTAATGCACCTAAAATTCTAAGTGTTATACATTATCTAGTCTGATATGTTGGTAGGCATAATACATATAGGAAGTCTTAAGGCTAATAAAATATTCAAGAAGAAGTCATACGTGTCACTAACTTAGATATATGACCAATTGGTCTTAATTTTTATGTTAGAGACATACAGACATTGATTCCAAATGAGGTATGCAAACTTTCTGGGGATGTATAACAACATCAGATACATCTTAAAGAAATGAAAAGAATAGAAAAATCGTATACTCAGTTGAGAGTCAAAACAAGTAACTCTGTTGTACGTAAGTAAAGACCTGTTGCCTCTGGTTTGACTCGAGTTAGCAAGATAAGTCGCTTTGTTGTACATCGATACATACCTGTCACCGCTGTCTTGCTAGCTTTAAAAATAAACTTTAAGACAAACTAAGACACTTTGTTGTATGTAAATACAGACCTGTGTCCGACGTTTGCCTTTTAAAGAAAGTTTGCAATACCGAAAAGTTATAATCATTGTGTGTATGCCTTGATCATAAAAGTATGTCTAAGTATGAGTCACATAGGGTAATTTCTTGATAAATAAAAGGGCCAAGGGATATTCCAAAATGTAACATGTTTAATGGGAAAATAATACCAACAATCATCTAGAGATGTATGTCACGACAAACGATAAAAGGAATAAAAAATTCCTAAGTGTGAAAGTAAGATACCGAAAATGCGTATTTGACACAGCTATCTGATTGAACCTTTCTTTGACTATGCTCGCCAAAAATAATCTGTTAGTGTTTCAGTGTAGGTTGTAAATTTTAAAAATAATGTAGATTAGTCTAAGTTCAAATTTTGTGTTCAAAATTTTAATTTTAGTTTATTTTATTCTATTTTATTTTTACTTCATTTTTATTTTTAATTTTATTTTTATTTTTATTTTTATTTAGGACAAAGGTCAAACTTACTGAGGATGAATTTTAGTTGAATAAATAAACATTGTGTGAAAATCGTGTGCTTAGGGTAAATCATTTTGCATAGTTTGTCCCGTTACACTAAAAAGTTGGAAAATTTGAAAAAGTTGAATTTAATTCAAAGATTTTCAAAATTTTCAAGTTAACATCGAATTTAAAGCAAAATCGAATGATACATTCGAATTTGGCAGTGAATTCGATTTTGGTAGTAAATTCGAAAGTTGACACAAATTCGAAGGTCGTTAGTATAAATAGGTCAACAGTGAACATTCATTATTCACCTACATTCGAATTTAGAGCTTCGACTTTATCAATAGAGATTTCGAGTTTACTTCTTCGACTTTGTCGTTTCGAGTTTTTCACTGTGATTCGAAGTTTTGTCCGTTTGTGTTCGAGAATACTACCAAATCTAGGTATAATCAACATCTTGATACAAGATTTAGGAAGTATTTAGACTCAAGTTGTGCAAAAATCGACCGATTTTGAGGTTTTAATAGTGTGAACTTTGCAATTCAAAATAACAAAGTTTGAACCGGTGAAACTTCAAATAAGTGACAAATATCTTTGATTAAAATCTTGGAGTTTTGTTTTTAAAATGCCGATGCTTCGAGTTTGTTCATAGATTCGAGTTTGTCACTAAACTCGAATAACTCATTAAACTCGAAATAAGGGTAATTCGAATATGTTATTCGAATTTACCATTAAAATCGAAATATTTGACTACATTTTAAATCAAACTTGTAGAAATTCATATGTGTTGGATTTTGAACTTACATAAGTTCAAAATAAAACAAATTTGAATTTAAACAAGTTTTTGTTTATTTTGATCATTCTAATATATTGTATACTTTATTGTGCAGATATGGCGGATAGAGTGTTTATCCAAAAGCACAATATGGTCGTTTCTCCAGACCGTGAGCTGCCTGAAGCTCAGGCATTCCGCCAGATGGTGGATTTTTTGGCTGCTTCAGGGGTTTCGTATGCCCTTTCGCACAACGTCCAGATAGTGTTGCCTTATGTTCGGGTATTTTGGGATCACCTGCAGGTCGACTGCACAGTCACTCCGACAGTGATAAGGACCAGAATAGCCGGGCAACCACTTGTGTTCTCAGCTGATGTTTTGCGCAGAGTCTTGCAGTTGGGATCTGCAGAGCAAGAAGCTGGACTTACAGACTTTCTGTTGGACGTTAGGCAAGCTGCGTTTTTAAGAATGGGGTATGCTCTTGATGTGTCGAAGGCGTCGTACATGAAGAGCGGTTTGATTGGGCAACAGAGATATTTAGCACATGTCTTCATGGTGTGCTTCGCTCCGAAGAACGATGGTTTTGATTACATCGTGTCAAAGATCCAATCGGCGATGATAGCATTAGTCTACAACCAGAGTTTCAGTTATTCGGAAATGTTCTTTGCGGAGTTTGTTCACCAAATAACAGCTCCAGCAAGAGAAAGATTTTTGATGTATCCTAGGTTCGTGATGATGTTGATCCGACATTTCTTGCCGAATCTGCCGCAATTACACGAAATTGAAAGTGTTGCTGTGATTGACAAGAGAATATTTGCAGATTGTCAAGTACATAGAGGTGCATTGGCTAAACCAGTAGAGGCACCACTTTTTGGTGCTGTGGTGAACCCTGATTTTCAAGCCCCTGAAGGTGCCAACTGGGCCGGGGAAGTTCATGTACCGCAGCAGCCACAACAACAACAGCAACAACAGAGGCCTCAACAACAACAAAGAAGGAGGCAGAGAACTTCAGTGAGACAAACTCAGGCTACAATGCCTTCATCGAGTAGAGTTCAGGAGTCTGAAGAAGCAGATCCGTCAACGGACGCTGCGGGCCCTTCAAGTGTAGCCCCGTAACTGATCCACGGGTGGAAACTCTGGAAGAGATTTGGGCTCCAGGGCCGCATGCGGATGAGGAAATTACGACTGAGCTCATTGGAGATATTCTGGAACCACCAGCTGGTGAAGAAGATATATTTCGCCAGATAGAGGATTATGTACCTGAGGAAGAAGGTCAACCTGAGTCGACATCTAAATCAGAATCAGAAGAAGTAGAAGAGATTGAGATTGAGGAAGAGACAGTAGACCCATCTATCAACATAAGCACATATGGATACCGAATAATGGTGATAAATCAAGAGGCTGAGAAAAGAAGAGTGTCTAGGGATTCGGATGAGGATGATTCCGATTTCGAGATTGAGGATACTACACCTTTGGTGCCTAGGCATAGGGCCAAGAGGCATCGTTTTATGCAGGGAGCTTCATCGGCCTCTGCTTCTGAGCCAGAAATTCCAACCGCTCAGCCATCAGCTCCAACATCCATTCCACCACCACCACCACCTGTTCAATCATCAATTCCACCACCGATCACCCCGTCTCCTCTCACATCCATACCATCAACCTCATCCACCTTCATTGACAATCAACGATTTTCTGAGCTCAGAAGCAAGGTTGATTTCCAACAAGTCCAAATTTTCCAGCTTACGAAAGCCATCGGCGAACTTCAGGCACACAATGCAAATATTGATAAAGAAAATCTAGAGCTGAAGACTTTCGTCGCCGACCAGGCTGCCGAGATCCGCACTATGAGATCCTTGATTGAGCAATTAATCAAAAATCTAAAGGCTCGGGGGGAGAATAGTTGCAGGGATGCTGAGGTATTGACGAGAGATGATGACGAAGGCAATGATCCCGATGCACCTAAAGAGAGTGAGCCAGTTGATTTTTCTGCTGCTCAACATGCCGAACTTCAGGGGGAGCCTAGTCAGTCTGCAGTTGAAGGAGGTGAAGCTAGTTCTTCTAAGATTGTAGAGGGCGAGATGATAGACGCTCTTATGGATATAGAAGAAGAAGAAACACTTTTTGATTTTGATTTTGAAGATGATATTGAAGATTTAGAGAAAGGGGAGTTTGTTCCTGAGGACATAGCTGATTGGAAATCGGATGATGAGATCATGGAAGATGAAGATGATAATGTTGATGAAGTGATCATTCACTCACAACCAATCACAGAGCTATACGTGCAGAATGAGCAAAATGTGATTGATATTGATGAGATTAAGTTGGCATCTGTAGAAGATTCTGAACTGGAAGAGGTCGAGAAAGAACCATCCAGGGCCAAATTGTTAAATCTGTGGTTCCGCAAGGAAGAGAAGAAGACAGAGCCAAAGATGAAGAGGAGGATGAGAGTACCAGGGTCTGAAAATCTCTCTGGTGGAATTCTAAGCTGGTTCTTCGACAGAGAACTGCAGCTATTTATACTAAAGAGAATAGACGGACTCCAATACCTAAGGCGAACGCTTAAAGTGTTTAACACATTGCCGAAGGTAGAATTAAAGGAGATAGCCTTGAAAGAATTGATCAATATTGGTGACGACCCTTTTGCTGAAGTGATCGCGAAGATAATCAGAAAAGAGGGTCGGTCCGAAAAATTCGAAAGGCTAAAGCCAAGATCAGGCAAGAGAGTAGAAGATGAGACAAGAATAGATCCCCATACGGGAAGGCCGTGTGCTAGAATGGTGTATAAGCCCGTCAAGTGTTTGAAGAAGGTGCCAATGAAGTCTATGCCACAAGATGTTCTCAGTAACATGAAGTGGTGGTACATAGATAACGATACTGCTGAAGCTATAATGGAAGATACAGAAGACAAAGTTATTTTGCGAGTGTATGATCCGTTGCACCTTATAAATCTATCTAAGGATGACCTACGAAAGCTACACGATCAACCTATCTTCTTTCATGAAGGTTGGAGATCCGAGGCTAGGAAATTCCAAAAGATAGTTAGAGTTTGTATCGATATAGGCTTATATGCAGGTAGTAGTTTATATAGTTCAAGTAGTTAGACAAAATGTAAATAGTTAGAAGCTATCGTCAAGGGGGAATCTGTTGTTATTACATCCTATGTGACGATAGCAGTCTAAGTATAGGTAGCATTTTGTGTAAGTCAATTTACTTGATATTGAATATTGACTAGTGTTTGATAAATGTGATTATGTGTGTTTGATATTTGTTGTTTGTATGTTTGAACTTGGTGTAACGTATTACAAGAAGTTCAAACATAAAGTTCAAAGATATATTCAAACATAAGTTAAAACATAAGTTCAAAAAAAAGGTTGATATGTGAAATTCGAATTTAAGGGAAATTCGAATTTGTCATTAAGGTAAATTCGAACTTGTCATGAGGACAAATTCGAATGGGCCTTGGGCCTGATTTGAATTTGTCCTAGACAAACTCAAATCTGTCAGTATAATTAAGGGTTAATTCGATTAATTATCAGACTTTGCAAAATTTCAGAGAGTGATTAAGCAAAGGCGATCTCGAGTTTACTAGTATTCAGAGAGTTGTATCCGGAGAGAATCATCGTGTAGGTGCGTTCGTAGTCGTTCGTATAACACCGTGGTAGTCTCCGTGTTCCCGTGAGTGTGATCTTACCGTCAAGCCGCTAACGAGGATTCTGCACTCGTTGGACGGTGTCGCGTCGAGATAGATCCGTAGAGTCAAGACCTTACAAAAATGTTGGTTGTCTGTGAAGGTGGATGAAGTTGATGGAATTGATGTGATTGGTGATGGGGTGATTGAAGGTTGAACAGATGGTTGGGCGGATGGTTGAGCGGATGGGTGAGCGAATGGAATCTCAGGTTCTGAAACAGAAGCAGACGAAGCTCCCTGCATAAACCCGTGCCTTTTGGCCCTTTGCCTAGGCAATAAAGGAGCAGTATCTTCAACCTCAAAATCGGAATCGTCTTCATCTGAATCTCTAGATGCTCTCTTTTATGTATCCCTTTCACTTACAACAACCCTTGATCCATATCTGCCTATCCGAACAGACGGATTAACCGATTCAACAGCTGCTACTTCTACCTCTATCTCTTCAGCTTCTTTTGATGACGACTCAGAGGTGGTCACTGCTTGAGCCTCTACCTCTGGCTGATATTCATCAATTTCGCGCATAAGGTCATCAAAACTAGCTGGAGGCTCTAAGATTGTATCAACTAGCTCAGCTGTAATCTCTTCTTGGGCCTGAGTCCCCTATGCCCATATCTCCTCCAGAGTTTCCATTCGAGGATCTGTTACTGGTGGCACACCAGAAGGACCCGCAGCGTCCGATGACGGACCTGCTTCCCCTGACTCTTGAACCCTGCTAGAGCTTGGCCTTGAAGCCTGAGTCAATCTAACTTGAGCTCTTGGCGTCCTTCTTTGTTGTACTGGAGGACGTTGCTGTTGCTGAGGTTGTTGTTGCTGTTGTTGTACTTGCTGCGGCTGCGGTCCTTCCCTAGCCTAATTTTCACCCTATAGGGCTTCAAAATCTGGATTTACCACGACACCAAAAATAGGTGCATCCAGTGGTCTAACCACGTCAGCCCTACGGGCATTGTGCGATTGACAATCAGCAAAAATTCGCTTATCGATAACAGCGACACTCTAAATATCTGGCAACTGCGGTAGGTTCGGCAAAAAATGTCGAATCAGCATCATTACAAACCTTGGATACATCAGAAAGCTTTCCCGTGCTGGAGCAGTTATTTGATGAACAAACTCCGCAAAGAACATCTCGGAGTAGCTTAATTGCTTATTATAAACCAATGCGATCATTGCCGACTGCATCTTTGACACTATATAGTCATATCCGGCCTTCTTAGGTGCAAAGCACACCATAAAGACATGTGCAAGGTACCTCCATTGGCCTATGAGACCACTCTTCATGTATGACGCTTTAGCTATATCCAGGCCATACCCCATCCTTAAAAAGGCTGCTTGCCTTACTTCCAATGTGAAGTCAATAGGCCCAGCTTCTTGTTCTCCCGATCCCAGCTACAAAACTCTTTGAAGCGTATCTGTAGAAAATACAAGGGGCTGCCCGGCGATTCTTGTCCTCAATACCTTCGGCGTCACTGTACAATCGACTTGCAGGTGATCTCAAAACTGTCTGACATACGGTAGTACAATTTGCACATTGTGAGAAAGTGCATATGAAACCCTTGAATTTGCTAAGAAATCCACCATTTGTCGAAACGCCTGAGCTTCAGGAAGCTCACGATCCGGCGAAACAACCATATTATGCTTTTGAAAGAAAGCTATTTCCCCCATATCTGCACATTAAAGAATAAAAGATATTAGAAATGAATAATAAAAATGAAAGTTGATTAAATCCAAATTTGTTTTATTTTGAACTTATGTAAGTTCAAAATTCAACACACATGAATTTCTACAAGTTTGACGTTAAAATTATGTAAACATTTCGGTTTTAATGATAAACTCGAATGACATGTTCGAATTTGACTTGAATTCGAGATTGCTAACGAGTTCGAATTTACTGACAACTTCAAACTATATGAACAAAGTCGAAGTCGGCACTTACAAACACAAATCCAAGATTTAAACCATATTAGACTTAGAAAATAACATTCACTAGTCCTAGTAGGTTCTAATCGAAGATATATGTCACTTATTTGAAGTTTCACCGGTTAAACTTTGTGATTTTGAATCACAAAGTTCAAAACCCTTAAAACTTCAAAATGAGTCGATTTTTGCTCACATTGAGTCCTAAGCTTCCTAAATCTTGTATAATAATGATGTTTATACCTAGACTTGGTTATAGAATCGAACACAAAGGAACAAAACTTTGATGAATAGATGAAAATTCGAAACGGTAAAGTCGAAGAAACAAGTTCGAAATCGCTCTGAGCAAGTTCGAAGGATTAGAATCGAAGGTAGGTGACAATGAATGTTCACTGTTGACCTTTATATATTAACCACATTCGAATTTGTCTTCACATTCGACTATACTGACAATTTCGAATGTTAATTCGACTTTGTCTTAAATTCGAATTTAAATGAAACTTTTGAAAATCTTTGAATAAAATTCAAAATTTTCAACTTTTCCAACTTGTTCAACTTTTTCGTGTAACAGAATAAACTTTGCAAAAATTATTTACACTAAGCACAAGATTTTCACGCAATGTTTGTTTATTCAACTAAAAATGCATCCTCAGTAACTTTGACCTTTTTCCTAAATAAAATAAAATAAAATAAAATGAAATAAAATAAAATAAAGTAAAATAAAATAAAATAAACTTAAATTTTGAACAAAATTTAAACTTAAATTAATCTACAATACTTTGAAATTTACAACCTATACTTAACACTTAACAGAATATTTTTGGCGAGAAAGTCAAAGACAGGTTCAATAAGATAGCGGTGTCAAATACGCACTTTAAGCATCTCACTTTCACACTTAGGAATTTTTGATTCCTTTGATTGTTTGTCGTGACATACATTTCTAGACGATTGTTGACATTATTTTCCCTTTAAACATGTTACACTTTGGGAATATCCCTTGGCCTTTTTATTTATCAAGAAATTACCTTACGTGACTCATACTTAGACATACTTTTATGATCAAGGCATACACACAATGATTATAACTTTTCGGTATTGCAAATTTTCTTTAAAAGGCAAACGTCGGACACAGTTCTGTATTTACATACAACAGAGTGTCTTAGTTTGTCTTAAAGTGTATTTTAAAGCTAGCAAGACAGCGGTGACAGGTCTGTACCAACGTACAACAAAGCGACTTATCTTGTTAACTCGAGTCAAACCAGAGGCAACAGGTCTGTACTTACGTACAACAAAGTTACTTGTTTTGACTCTCAATTCAGTATCATGATTTTTCTAATCTTTTCTTTTCTTTAAGATGTATCTTATGTTGCTATACATCCCTCAGAAAATTTTGCATACCTCATTTAGAATCAATGTCTGTATGTCTCTAACATAAAAATTAAGACCATTTGGTCATACATCTAAGTTAGTGACACGTCTAACTTTTTCTTGGATATTTTATTAGCCTTGAGACTCCCTTTGTGTATTATGCCTACCAACATATCAAACTAGATAATGTATAACACTTAGAATTTTAGGTGCATTATGTGTGAAAGCTTAACACTTAGAGATTGTAACGACTGTGCTAATTTTCGTCACTTTGAACCTATGTAACTAAGACTTAACTCATTTTCTAATATTCTCTTTTTTTTTAACTTTTTATGGTTTTTCTCTCTTTTTTCTTTTGTTTTTCATAAATAAGAGTAAGAAAATAAACTAATATACTAACTTACTATAAAAAGAAATTCTTCTAAGCTCCTAAACTTACTATAAAAAGAAAGAAATTCTACTGCTATAAAAAGAAATAAATTCTACTAAGGTCTAGTTACTCTGGATTATGCATTCCGTTTAGTTGAACTAAATACTCAAAACATGACTTATCAAAAGCTTTGGTAAATAAATCGGCATTATTATCTTCCGTTACCACTTTTACCAACTTAATTAAGTTCTTTTCAGCACAATCACGTATAAAGTGGTGTCTTATGTCTATGTGCTTGGTTTTACTGTGTTTAACTGGATTATTGGTTATTGCAATAGTTGACTGGTTATCTATCCTAATAGGAGTATGAGTATAAGTCAAACCGTAATCCCGCAATTGTTATTGTATCCACAGAACCTGTGAACAGCAACTACCAGCACCAACATATTCGGCCTCACACGTTGACACGGCTACTGAAGTTTGTTTCTTGCATTGCCAGGAAACGAGTCTCCCTCCAAGGAACTGACAACCTCCAGTTGTTGACTTGCGATTCAAGCTGCATCCTACATAGTCTGAATCCGTGAACGCCTCCAATTCCAGATCACCATCTGCGTGATACCAAAGTCCCAGCTTCGGTTTCGACTTGAGGTATCTCAGAATGCGCTTCACAGCTTTCATGTGCATCTCTTTTGTATTAGCTTGAAACCTAGCACAAATACACACAGCAAACATTATTGCAGGTCTAGAAGCAGTTAAATACATGAGTGACCCAATCATGGCCCGATATAGCGTCGGATCCACATCGGTATCACATTCTGTACCCGGTCCGAGATTATGATTCACTTAAATCGGTGTGCTGAAGTGGGCTGTCTGCTTGGTTCCTTCCATATCGAAGCGCTCTAATGTGTCGTAGACATACTTCGTCTGATGAATAAACATGCCCTCCTTCCTCTGTTCGACTTGCAAACCCAGAAAGAAGTTTAACTCACCCATAACACTCATCTCAAACTTAGACTTCATCACCATTTCAAAGTCTGTGCACATCTGCTCGTCTGATGACCTGAAAATGATATCATCGACGTACACTTGTACCAAGATGAAATGTTCACCTTTTCGTTTCACAAACAGCGTACTATCTATTCTCCCTCTTTTAAACCCGTTGTCTAAAAGATGATTAGATAGAGTCTCGTACCACGCCCTAGGTGCTTGATGTAGTCCATACAAAGCCTTATCTAAGCGATACACTCTGTCTGGATACTTCGGATCCGTAAACCCAAGCGGCTGTTCCACATATACCAATTCATTTACTTTCCCATAAAGAAAAGTGCTCTTTACATCGAGTTGATAAACCTTAAAACCTTTGAAAGAAGCAAAAGCTAGAAACAAACGAATTGCTTCCAACCTTGCCACTGGCGCGAACACTTCATTGTAATCGATTCCTTCCTCTTGGTTGAAACCCTTTACCACAAGCCTTGTTTTGTTGCGAGTGACTATTCCACGATCATCTCTCTTGCACTTGAAAACCCATTTGGTTCTTATTGCAACTTCTCCTCGAGGTAACGGAACTAACTCCCACACTTCAAGTTTCCTAAACTGTGACAGTTCTTCCTGCATCGCTTCAACCCGAGAGTTGTCTTTTAGTGCAATTTGCACATTCTTCGGCTCTACTTGCGAAATGAAACATGAGTAGAGGCAAGTAAGAAAGGCCTCAGATTCATTGATCATTGACAACAACACTGTGTTCTTATTCAAACTATTCCTAGTCCTCACTCCAGCATTAGGATTTCCTATGATACTCTCAATAGGATGATTCTTATTAATCCTAGATGTTTCTATGTCGTCAACCCTAAGATTATCTCCCAAATTTGATCCTATCTCTCCTAACGGGGGAACGACTTCAGACTCTAAATTTTCCTCCTCATGGACACTGTCTTCAGAGTTAGAACTTGTTTTCTGACTTTCGTTTGTAGGCATTTCAGAATCATTTTCTGCTGGAGATCTATCTTCAGTTGTTGTAGGCTCGGATGTTGATGGAAAGGTGGACCTCGGAAAACTTTGACCCTCATCATTCAGATTTAATGACGACAAGTCTTGTTCGATTGTACCTGCATTTCCATCCAAAGGAATGATAAATGATTCAAACAATTTGTCATAATCAAAAATCGATTCCGGACCAGTTTGGGGTTCATATGTATAACTTGTGACATCAATGTTATACACAATCTCTACTGTACCATTTGATTTATTAAAAACCCGTTTGTTTCGTGAGTTCGGCACATAACCTAGGAAATATCCTTCGTCAGCCTTTTCACTAAACTTAGGTTGATGTTTTGTTTTCATTAACGTACATGGTACCCCAAATGGTTCGAAGCCAGTTAAATTTGGTGGCCTTTTATTCAAAGCTTCATAACAGGTTTTGTTCAATGATTTGACAGAAAGGACCCAGTTTAAAACATGGCACGCGGTATTCACTGCCTCCCCCCAAAACATGGTAGGAAGCGTTGAATCCGAAAGCATGGTCCTTCCTGCCTCAATCAAAGTCCTGTTTTTTCGTTCTGCCACCCCATTTTGTTTTGGCTCATATGGTGCACTAAAATGATGCACTATGCCCTTTGATAGGCAATATACACCAATAAACCTTGTTTTTAAATTCTGTTCCGTTATCACTCCTGATTCGTTTAACCCGCGTCCCGTATGAGTTTTCCACTTGGTCTAAGAACCCGATGAGCTTGGCAGCCGTCTCGTCCTTTGTACCTAAAAATAAAACTTAAGAAAAACGTGAGTAATCATCAGTAATAACCAAACAATACCAACTACCACCTATGCTCCTTTTGTTGATTGGTCCGAACAGGTCCGTATGCAACAAATCGAACGTGGCAGCTATTGAGTTCTGAGTCTTGGACTTGTGTGCTTTCTTATGTTGTTTTCCTTTCTTCCACGGTAGGCACTTGTCCTCGAACTGAAAACTTTTCATCGGAACACCTTGGACCAATCCATTTTTAGTAATGTAATTCATCTTTCTCAGGGGTAGATGTGCCATGCGTCTGTGCCATAAAACCGATTCAGTCTCTGAAGCTTTTGACAGTAGACAAATTGGTCCCATCGAAGATTCCAGCTTGTTCATGTCGAGCATGTACAGGTCATTCTTCCTTGGAGCCCTCATCAGTATCCATTCTTCAGGTACTTTGAATCCCGGTTTCAGCTAACGCCTCAGTATCAGTGAAAAGTACTGAGTTCTTCTTATCACAGATTTGAGATACACTAATGAGATTGTGAACCAGCTTATCAACGTGATAAACTTGATCCAGTTTGATAGTCCCTTTAGTGACCACTCCAGTACCGGTGATATTTCCTCCCTTATTTCCAGCGAACGATACAAATCCCCTATTCCCTCCCTTGAATTCTGCGAGTAGACTTCTTTCCCCTGTCATGTGCCTGGAGCAACCACTGTCGACGAACCACTTGTTGTATGGACCTGTAGTTATCTATAGCACATGAAAGAAAAGAGGTTACTTATCACGGGGAACCCAAGCCATAACTGACTTGGTAATACCATTCTCGTCCACATACTTGAACTCTTTCAAATACCCATCTCTCCTTTCAGGTGACTTGGGTTTTTGATTTAGAGCCTGTTGTGGTGCAGAGTGATTTAAGTTCACTCTTGGCCTTTGTGTTGGCATTTGCTGTGGAGTTCTTGAATAGTTTCGATTATAAGGCATTTCCGATTGATATCCCTGAACTCTACCTTGTGTTTGTTGTCTTACAGGAGTGTGTGACCTAACCGGAGTGTAAGCTCTGCTAGGTGTAGTACTCCTATAGTTCTGTTGCGGTCCTGACCTAGATTGATTAGTGACTCTATTTGGTGAATTAGTCGTAATCACTTATTTGGGTCGACCTGACACAGGTGTTTGTCTCACAGCAGATTTTGGTGTGGCTTGCACAGTTTTCTCGATGTTATGAGAACTACTGGTGCTTGTAACACTTGTAGAAGGCTTATGTCGTTCTGGCTTTCCAGTTTTAGGTGTAGAGTCTACTTTCTTATGTGGACAACTAGAAGCAACATGTCCCCTTTCATGACATCTAAAGCAAGACATTTTGTCAATCGACTTTGTATGTGCGCCCTTTGACTTAGGTGTCTCACTAGTGTCTGGTTCTTTCGTCTCAACTATAGTGACTGGTTCCTCCTCTTGATCATTAATGTCAATTTTGGCTTGTCCTACAGGCTTATCACTAGAGGATGGCACAAATTTGATCTTCTTAATCTTGACATTATTACTAGTCACCTTAGTTTCTTTATCCTTATCTGGTTCAGACATGGGTTCAGGTTCTACCTTTGAGTGAACTGATTTATCAGTTTTCTCCTGAGGCTGAGGTACATAGTTATCATTGAAAGGTGGAGGACTCTCATGATACCCTAGACCTACAGGTTTCTTAGACTGACGTTGTGCATCTAAGATTTTCCCTAGGTTGAGTGACGAGTTCCTAAACTTTCCAGTTTACTGTTTACCTCGAGTACCTTAACCTTAGATTCTTCTTTGGTCTTAAGCTCTTTGGTCAATGCCTCAACATGTTCATACATCAGTTCTTATCTAACACACTGCTCACTCAGCTTGTCTTTTAGAACTATGACATCTTGTGCATCTGCCTTAAGCTTATTTCTAAGGTCTTCCTTTATATTTAAGAGGCTAGCGTTGTCTGATTTTAAGGATTCATTCTGAGCAGTTATAGTTTGATGTGATTCTAGAACTACGTTTAATCTATCGTTAGACGTAGCACACAAAGCACATAAATCACGGAAAATAGGGAAATTCAGAATTACCTTGGCGTGATCAGATTCCACATTGGCCATCTGTGCGGCAAACTCCAAAATTGTCTGATCTAGTGACTTTTCTACCAACATAGGACTGATATCAATCTGATTGCTGTCCCCTGTCTTTTCCTCTGCTCCGTCACTTCCAGTCTCGGTTACTTCAGCCATAAAGGCTCTTGCGTTCGACTCTGGATGTGTACTCCAGTCATATGTTCCATCTAGCTGTCTGTCTGATGTGACATTGGATAACAGACCAACTATATTTGCCTGACTGGTTGAACTACCCGGCAGATATCTCCCTAGAGATTGATTCTGATACTAGTTTTGGTAGTTCTCTACTTTTGGTCTTTGACACTCTCTAGCGAAGTGTCCTAACCCTTGGCAGTTGTAACACTTAACTTTGGATTTATCAAACCCAATCTTATTGTTACTGACGTTGAGATTTCTGCCCGTTCTCTTGATGAACCTTTTAACTCGCTGAGTTACCATGGCCAGTTGCCAGTGCAGATACATTTCCTCTAGATCATCAGGATCTACCTGATCATAATCCTCATCCCAAAGCGCAGGATCGTTGATTTTCCCTTGAACGCAATTGCCATAGGTGGCCACAAATGAAGCCAACAGATTTAGATGGTCTTCAACTGATTTTGTGCTCATCGGCATCTTTGAATACCCTTGAGATGTAGATGTAGTCAGAGTTTGCTTTTCTTCTGGTCTAGAAAACCCTAAGAAAGCCCGGCTCACTGAGTCTTCAGATTCAACCGGAGTCGATGTTTCACCAGAAAAGAATGCTGTAGCCGTCTTCACGTCAGTTGCCCCTGAAGATTTGGACTTCCCAAAGTACATGTCTGGATCCTGTACTTGTTCATAATCCCTTTCCTTCTTCAGCAACTCAAAGTGATAGGCCCTCAGCGTTCCTATGACATTTTCTAGAGTTAGAGTATAGAATTTGTCTTCATCATGCTTTATCAGCGCCACATACATCTCCCATTTGGCTGGTAAAGCATCTAGAATCTTCACAATCTTCTCGGTCTCACTATACTCGATATCGTGGTGATAGAATCGAGTAATGGTCTCATCCAGCTTTTCGTTTTTCAAAGCCTTGAAAATCGCGAACTGCTGCTTGAGCATTTCCATTCTATTTGTCCTGACCATTGGATTACCTTCACACCGTTTCTCCAAAGCATCCCACAGCTCTTTTGCTGTTTTTTAATTGCGGAAAGTGTGCAAGATCTCCTGAGCTAAAGCCATTCTAATGATAGCGAATGCCCGGTTCTCAGCCTCATAGAGCTTCTTATCATCGTCCTTCATCTTTGAATATGGCAAGACTCTTTGTCGTCCTTCAACCTCAACCGTAGGTGGAATGTATCCCTCATCTATACAAATCCACATCCTCATATCATTAAATCTAGCGAAGTCGGCGAACCTATCCTTCCACCAATAATAATCCTCCAATTTCATCAACTTTGGTGGAGAATTTACTCTTCCGACCTCGTGGTCCATCTCAATAAACCTTTGTAGACTTGTCATTGTTTCAAAGATTTTTGAATTCAAACTTAATTAATTTAATTCGAAATGAATTTAAATTAACCCTTTCGAATTTGAGTAAATTCGAATTTAATTAATTTTAAACTTGTTTGGAATTAAAATCGAAATTAAGTTTGAAGTCCAACTAAATTCGAAATATATGACAAATTCGAAGGTTTTAATAAACTCGAATTCCCTAAATTCGAATATAGAGTAAACTCGAAATCTGAGCAAATTCGAATTGGCCAAACTCGAATCAAACCCTAAGGAACTTCCAAAGGAGTGTATTTTCTGAGAAACTCGAGAGCTGAGTAATCTCTAATACCCCTTTGATAAACTCGAGCGCCGCAAGTTTGAAAAACGCCTAATACTTCGAGTTTTTCAAGTTTTCAGATTAAACCAATATTTTTACAAGTAAAAATATTGATTTCGATCAAAAACTTGAACTAATACAAAGTATTTTCCGATATCTTACTTGATAAACTCGAAAATCCTCCAAAAATGCGATGAAAACCGTCCAAAATGTCAAGAAACCACAGATGTTTCTAGTGAACACAAAGAACACCACGAACACCCAATGGCTCTGATACCACTTGTAAGGTCTGCACACTACGGATCTATCTTGACGTGACACCTGCCAACGACTGCGGAATCCTCGTTAGCGGCTTGACGGATATATCATGCACACCGAAACACGGAGACTACCACGGTGATGGACGTACAACTTAGAACGCCCCGACAAAATGATTCTCTCCTCACGAAACTCTCTGATTGCAATCAAGTTCGAGATCGCCTTTTGCTAATCGTCTGACCAATTCTGCAAAAGTCTAATAATTAATCGAATTAACCCTTAATTATACTGACAGATTCAAGTTTGTCTAGGACAAATTCGAATCTGGCCTTGGGCCAGATTCGAATTTGTCCTCAATGATAAATTCGAATTTAGCCTAAATTCGAACCTCACCTTTCAAACTTATGTTTGAACTTATGTTTTATCTTAAGTTTGAATTCATCTTTTAACTTTATGTTTAAACTTCTTGTAATACATTACACCAAGTTCAAGCATACAAACAATCAATATCAAACTCACATAATCAAACATATATCAAACACTTGTTAATATTCAATATCAAGTAAGTTGACTTACACAAATATCTAAACTTAGACTGCTATCGTCACACAGGATGTACTAACATACATCTCAGTTTGATAATTCCGGGCTCTACGCGGTGTCTTACGTCTATTAGGATAATTAGACCTAACTAGAGTGTGACTCCTCTTAGGTGTATTATTCCTAATGATGGATTGGGGGCTAGACCATGATTGACTAGGGAATATATTCTGAATTATTCCTAAGTCCGTCATTTTGTCTGAGAGACACCGATGGTTGTTGACTACCTAGACGTGACATAACACTTGAGTTCTTCACAGAAATTTGAGAACTACTCCTGCTCGTATCACTATGCATTGTTTTCAAGGTTTGCTGTTCTTGTTTCCCTATGTTTAGTGAAGACTCTGGCTTCTTGTAGGGACAACCTGAAGCAACATGTCCATTCTCATGACACTTAAAGCAAGACGTCTTGTCAATAAATTTCTTATAGGCACTCTTTGACCTAGGTGTCTTACTAATGTCCTGATTGTTTGTATCAACAACTTGGTTTAACTACTCTTTGTTATTATTAAATACTGTCTTATCTTCTTCTAGATTTGGCTTACAACTCGACTGCACACATTGTACCATTTTCCTAACCTGAGGAGTAGTTGAAGATAATTTAGAAGTAGGGGTGTAAATGAGTCGAACTACTCGTGAGCTACTCGAGCTCGACTCGCTAAAAGCTCAAAAAAAGCTTGAAGTAAACGAGCCCGAGCCGTGCTCGAGCCTCAATTCGAGCTCGTTTAATAAACGAGCTCGAGCCCGAGCTTCACATATCAAGCTCGCGAGCCTAAACGAGCTTAAACGAGTCTATATATAAATATATTTTTATAATAATAAATATTAATAATAGATTAAATAAATATAAATATATTAAAATAACAAGTTATATGTATTATATTAAAAGATTATTTAAAAATTAACCAAAAAAATTAAAATCTATAATAAACGAGTCGAGCCCGAGCCGGGGCTCGAGCTTGGAAAATTATTCACGAGCCGAGCTCGAGCTTTACATACGAAGCTCGAAACGAGCTGCGCTCGAGCTCGAGCCTGGTACTTTTAAACTAGCCTAGCTCGAGCTTAAACGGGCTCGGGCTCGGCTCGCCTCGTTTACACCCCTATTTAGAAGACTCAGTTACCTTGACTACCTCTGATTTAACCGTATCCTTGGTCTCATCATGAGGAGTAGGAACATGGTTGCTATTTGCCTCAGCAACCTTAGTCCTAGACTCAACTAATTCCATATCTATAAGAGAGATCTCTTTGGTCAGTGACTCTACATGCTCATAAATTTGTTCATTCCTGACACTTTGTTCAATATGTTTGTCATTTAGAACTATCAAATCTTGAGCATCATTTCTCAGTTTGGCCTGAAGATCTTCCTTAATGTCTAGTAAATTAGCATTATCTAATTTTAACAATTGAATTTGAGCAGTCATCGATGAATGTCTTTCTAGCACTAAGTTCAATTTATCATTCAAAGTAATACATAAAACACATAAATCATGAAAATTAGAAAAGTTCAGAATTACCTTTTTCCGATCAGATTTGATGTTGGCCATCTGAGCTGCAAACTCCAAAGTAGTCAGCTCCTTAGTAATCTCCAACACCAAAGGATCTGAATCAGACTGCTGGGCATCCTCTTTCTTTTCCTCTTCTGCTCCAATATCCGTTTCTATCACTTCGGCCATGAAAGCACTAGTATTCGCCTCTGGATGTGTATTCCAATCATATGGGCCATCTAACTGTTTGTTAGACCCCAGACTAGTAAGTAGATTATCCATTGAACCCTGATTCCCTGATCTCTGATTCTCTGAACTGCCTGAATACTGACGTCCCGAGTTCTGATTATCCATCTTGGGTCTTTGACACTCTCTTTCAAAGTGTCCCAACCCCTGACAATTATAGCACCTAACTTTTGACTTATCGAATCCTACATTGTTCACACTTAGATTTCTTCCGTTCTTTTCATGAACCTTTTTAAGTCTCTGTGTGACCATGGCCAGTTGCCATTGTAGGACCATTTTCTCCAAATCATCCGGATCCACTTGATCATAATCTTCTTCCCATAGAGCTGGATCGTTTATTTTCCCTTGAATACAATTCCGGTAAGCTGCTACAAACGATGCTAGAAGTTTCAGTTGCTCCTCTGAAGTTTTAGCACACATTGGCATTTTTGTGTATCCCTGAGACGATGATCTTGAAGTAGATGCCTGCGGCTGATCATCAGGATTTTAAAAACCAAGAAAGGCCCTACCATATGATTTTTCTGCTTCTCTTGGTATGCCATCTTGTTCTCCAGAAAAGAATGCAGTGGCCCCCGACTTCAGTTTACTAGAAGTTGATCTCTTTGATTTCCCAATGTACATTTCAGGATCCCTGTACTTGTTCAAATTCCTTTTCCTTCTTCTGCAATTTGAAGTTGTAGGCCCTCAACGTCCCGATGACTCCTTCCAGGGTGAGAGTCTCAAACTTTTCTTCATCATGCTTTATCAGTGCAGTGTACATCTCCCACTTCGCTGGTAAAGCATTTAGAAGCTTCTCTATATTTTCTGTTTCTTGATACTCAATACTGTGATTATCAAGTTCTGTTAGTAGGTGATAGAATCTAGAATCGTTTCATCCAAGGTCTCATTCTTCAGCGCCTTGAATATCACAAATTGCTGCTTTAACATCTCCGTCCTCCCCTTTCTTACCCTGGGATTTCTCTCATACCTCTTCTCTAGAGCGTCCCAGAGCTCTTTAGAAGTTCTGTGATTTCTATGCATGTGTAAAATCACATAAGGTTGTGCCATTCTAATTGACGAAAAAGCTCGATTCTCAGCCTCATAAATCTTTTTGTCGTCATCTTTCATTTTCAGATACGTCAAAACTTTTAATCGACCCTCATGCTCTTGTGTTGGGGGAACGTATAATTCGTGTATGCATATCCATATACGCATATCGTTAAATCCTTATGAAGTCTGCAAATCTATCCTTCCACCAATAATAATCTTCTAACTTCATCAGCTTGGGTGGGGAGTTTGCTTTGCCTACTTCATGGTCCATTTCCATAAACTTATGCAAACTAGACATTCTTTTAAAACTTTTTGTTTTCGAACTTAAAAAATATAAATTTAACAAATCTTACGGACTTAATTAAGTTCGTATAAATTCAAGTTTAAATTTTGTTTTTAAAAAATTAAAGTCGTTTAAGTATTAAGTTCGAAATCAACAAGTTCGAAAGCCTGCAAGTTCGAAAGCCTGCAAGTTCGAGAAACCCTAATTCTTCTGTCAAGTTCGATCAAACTTAAGTTCGAGAAACCCTAAAATTTCTTTCAAGTTCGAAATCCAGACAAGTTCGAGTCCCAACAAATTCGAATTCAAGACAAGTTCGAATTCCCTGACAAGTTCGAACCAAATCAACTTCGAGAAACCCTAAATCAAGTTCGAGAGGAGCGTATTCTGACAAGTTCAAAGAACCCTAATACCCCCTTATGTTCGAGCGACGCAAGTTTGAGAAACGGCAAAAAATTTGATTTTTTTCAAGATTTCAGGTTAAACCAATGTTTTTAAGATTAAAAACACAGATTTCGACTGAAAAGATGAACTAATATGAACTTTTTCCAGTAAACTTGCTCGTAGAATTCTGAAAACATAAAAAATACATGACTTATCCGGTATAAACATCAAGAAACCTTATTAATGTTCACCAAACACGACGAACACGAAGAACAATCATGATGGCTCTGATACCCCTTGTAAGGTTACCACGTCTACGAATCTGATATTGACGTGACGCCGTCCAACGAGTGCGGTATCCTCGTTAGACGCTTAGCGGATAGATCACGCACGGAAACCGGAGCCATACACAATGATAGCCGATGTAATGAACGACCCCACACGGTGTATTGCTCCAAGAAAACTCTCTGAAAACTTTCTAGCTCGCACGTGCACTTGCTATGCTCTGAAATTCGTAATTCTCTAAGATTTCTTTTACCCGGATGCTCTGTTTGCTCTCAAGTTCGACAAAACCTCTGAGCCTTCAAAGATCAATGAATACACAATGATAAGTTCATTATATAGCCCTTAAGTTCGTGTAGATGCTCCTTCACGAACTTATCTTCACATCCTAGAAGTTAACGTCACATTCTAGAACTTAAACTCACAGCTACAACTTAACATCACAGTCTAGAACTTAACATCACAGTCTAGAACTTAACTTCACAGTCTAGATTTTAACTTCAAATTCTAGAACTTAACTTCACAGTCTAGAACTTAACTTCACCATCTAGAAATTAACATGCAAATGTAGAAGTCATACACAATCATGAACTAACACACATAATTTGTATTCATAAAGCCTCATGTATTGCAATACACTATCAATAACAAAACTAGACTGCTGTCGTCACACCGGATGTACCAACAAAATGTCTATACAAGAAGAGGAAAAGATTAAAGTTGACATTCCTCTTTAAGGTAAAGTAATATGCAACAGAGACAAAAAGAAAAAGACACATATTCTGCTACATAGAGACAAATGTTGTTTTGTCAGAATATGCAGAAAATCGATTTTGTCTTTTTGGAAAGGCACTCCACTCTCTCTGCATACAACGAGGAAGGTTCACCAGTATTCTCTGAGAGAGCATAAAAGGAAGCTTCTAAGGAATATGAGATAACCTAGAAAGAGATACACAGAATGTGCAAGAAATTGTGTTTTCATGCATGCAAAGTCTGCTTAGAATAAAACAGTTGAGTTATATTATTGTAGCTAGTCTGAGTGTGTCTTAGATTAGTTGTCTATCTGTTGTTCTGTCATCTCAGTTTGAACCATTCCACAGTTTAAACTTGTTGTAATTAACATTTGTTGATATATTCATACAAACATTGAGAAAAGTGTGCTGAAATTTTAAATAGCTGAATTCACCCCCCCCCTCTACAGCTTACAACAACATACTTGTGAAACCTTTTGGGACCTACAACTGGTATCAGAGTAGTTTAGATTGTGTGTTAACTCTAGATCTCTCATTACTCCCTATTTCCCACCATGGACAACAGTGCTGGTAGTTCTTCCTCTTACTATGACAATGGGTCAATGACAAAACCTCCTAAGTTCAATTATCAGAACTTCTCTGGCTGGAAGTGCAGAATGATGCTCTATTTAGTGAATCTGGATGTACAACTATCAGAGATATTGATGGAAGGTCCCAATGTGCCAACTTCTGTCACTACTATAACTCCTGCTGCTGAAGGAGCTGTTCCTGAAGTCAAGACTATTGAGAAGACAAAAGCTCAATGGTCTGATGAAGACAAAAGGCTAGTTGCTCTTGATGCAAAAGCCAGAAACAGCCTTGTATTTCTCTACCTGATGATGTGTTCAAACAGGTTGAGAAAATGAAGACTGCAAAGGAAATGGGGGATACTTTGTGTACCGTCTATGATGGTCTCAGTATCACATTGGATAACAGGATCAACAATCTTGTTAGACAATATGAACTGTTCTTTGGAAAGCCAAAGGAGTCTCTCACTGAAACCTACACCAGCTTCACTTCCTTGATAAATAATCTCAAAGCTGTTGGATCACTAAAGACAACTTAACTTTGGTGAACAAGTTTCTGGACATACTGCCTGAGGAATAGAATTACTTTTCTACTATCCTCAGAAACTCAGGTACCATCAGAGGCATGTATCTTGTAAATCTTTATGGATCTTTGCTAAATGATGAACAATCAAGGTAACAAAAAGAAATGCCTTGGAGATGTCCAAAAGAGGTGCAGCTTTAGTGGCCAGCGTAAGACAACCTGTTAGTCAGGTGTGTGATGTGTTCACACAAGCTGATCAACAGGCTGATGATGAAATGGAGGAGATGTCTTAAGAAGAGGACTGTGAAGATCTCACTGAATTTGATGATGAGCAAATGTTTGCCATGCTTGTCAGAAAATTTAATAAGAAGAGGTTTGGTGGTAAGACGTTGCAAAAGAAATTAGGCACCATCAAGAAGAAGGCATTTGACAAAATTAAGGCTGAGTGCTTTAAATGTGGCAAAACAGGCCATATAGATGCCGACTATGTGTGTAAAGCTGTTGGCTCTTCCTCCAAACCATACAAGACAAACAAAGACAATGACTATAGGGTTAAGTACCTAATGGCCATGGCTAAGCTGAAAAAGTTGGAAGACTCAGTGGCTTCCAACAAGCAAAAGGGACTTATGGCTGAACCTTGTGACTGGGAGGAGTGTGATTCATCATCTGATGAAGAGGACAACAATTGTATGATGGCCAACACTGATGTCCCCTCAACAAGCAACTTCAAACAAGACCTGGCTAAAGATGAAGCTCTTAGCACCTTGGAGAACTGGAATCCCACCATGATGTATAAGGTACAAAATTTTAAGGATTACAACTCTGAGAAAAAACTTAAAATGTTTGATTATGTACTCGTTGATCTAAAAGTTGCTCTTGAGAAGCATGATGCTTTGAAGTCTGAGATCTCTAAGTTAAAAACTGATACTATCCATATTGGAAATATTAGTGTAGATCTTAGTGGTCCATCAACAAATGTTGATGAAGAAGGAGAATTCATCCTTATGATGAGTTCTCCTAAAAACTAATATTTTTTCCCATGAAACTCTGCAGGTTAAACAACCAAGCCAGGTTTGGTACTTGGACAGCGGCTGCTCAGGCCACATGACAGGTTGCAAAGATTTGTTGAGTGATCTCAAGCCTGAAAAAGGCCCAAAAGTCACCTTTGGTGACAATGTTCAGGGATTCATAGAAGGATATGGAACCCTTTAAGCTGGTGCTACAATATTCAATAGAGTAGCATATGTGTCTAGGTTGAAACAGAATCTTGTTAGCATTAGTCAACTTTGTGATGTTGGCTACAAGGTTAATTTTGATGAGCACCTGGGATACATACTAGATCCTCAAGGCAAATTTGTTCTGTGTGCACAAAAAAGAAAGGTGTATATGTTGTGGATATGAGTTCTGCTGATCCAACAACTGAAACCGTTTCGTCTCAAGAAGCAATGCAGACCTTAACTGGCTGTGGCATAAAAGGCTATCACACCTGAACTTCAAGAACATCAACAAACTCTGTAAGAAAGAGTTAGTAACAGCTTTGCCTCTTATGACTTTTTTTAAGGATAAACTCTGCACAACTTGTGAGAAAGGCTAGTAGAGAAAAACATCTTTTAAATTCAAGCATAATTTTTCTATTGATACTCCTCTCTTCTTAATCCATATGGACTTGTTTGGACCTGACTATGTCCCAAGTCTAGGAGGTAGAAGATACACTCTAGTAATGGTTGATGAGTTCTCCAGGTTTACATGGGTGATCTTCCTAAAGACCAAAGGAGAGGCTGTCAGAGAAATTATTGGATTTATCAAGAAGATGGTAGTTCTGAACTCTGCCTAAGTCAAGCAGCTTAGAAGTGATCATGCATTGAATTCAAAAATAGTACTCTTGAGGACTTCTGTGAGGAAAGAGGGATCTCTCAAAACTTTTCAGCTGTAAGAACTCCACAACAAAATGGAGTTGCTGAAAGTATGAACAGAACCCTGCTTCATACTGAATCAAAGGGACCAATTGGCCAAGTTTGAACTCAAAGCAGATGAAGGTGTGTTTGTTATATACTCAGCTGTTTCTAAAGCCTACAGATTATACATCTTTAAAAGAAAGGTGAGTAATGAATCTATCAATGTCACCTTTGAGGAGTCCAAGAATGCTTTTACCAAATCTGTTCCTGAATCTGTTTCAGGAGAGTTCAACTTTGATGATCTTATGCATTCTAATGCTGAGGAAAAGGACTCAAACGCTTCCACATCACCCAGAGTGGAACTTGTTAACCACAATGGGCATGATGATGATTATGTCAGTACACCCTGTGTGAATAAGTGTACTGACATAGTTAATGCATCATGCCCAGAACCAGTCAATGCTAATTTCCCTAAATCCTCCACTAATGTGTTCAACAATATTGATTCATTCTCAATGGGTGAACATGCTCAAGACATCAGTGTGTCGGAAAATCTTGAAAGCTGTTCTGTAAGACCTAATGAGAATGAAACTGATACAGGAGAATCTTCATTAAAACATGATCCTAAGTGGATCAGGTGTCACCCCAATGATCAAATAATTGGTGACATCAACAAAGGGGTGCAAAAAAGATGGGACAACATAGGAAACTTCTGTAGGTTTTCAAGTTTTGTGTCACTAAGGGATCCAAAGAAAGTGGATGATGCACTAAAAGACGCCAATTGGATCACTGCAATGCAAGAAGAGCTCAATCAGCTTGAGAGAAACAAAGTATGGAAGCTGGTCCCTGTTCCTAAAGGTAAAACAATAATTGGCACCAAGTGGGTTTTCAGAAATAAAGTGGATGAGCAAGGTCATGTTATTAGAAATAAGGCAAGACTTGTTGCTCAAGGCTACATGTAAGAAGAAGGAATAGATTATGATGAAACATTTGCTCCAGTGGTCAGGTTAGAAGCAATTCAATTGTTTCTAGCCTATGCTGCCCACAAGAGCATGAAGGTATTTCAAATGGATGTCAAGAGTGCATTTTTGAATGGTAAGCTTCAAGAAGAGGTATATGACAAGCAACCTCCAGGTTTTGAAAGTGAACAACATCCAAATTTTGTCTATAAGTTGGACAAAGCTGTCTATGGTCTGAAACAAGCCCCTAGAGCTCTTGGTATGACACTCTTACTGATTTCCTTATGAGCAATGGTTATTCCAGAGGTAAAGTGGATACCACATTGTTCATAAAGAAGGTGAAACCTGATATTATGTTGGTTCAAATTTATGTTGACGACATAATTTTTGGTTCTACTAATGAACAGTTATGCAAGAATTTTTCACTGCTCATGAAATCTAGATATGAAATGAGCATGATGCGTGATTTTAATTTCTTTTTAGGATTACAGGTTAAACAAACCTCAAATGGAATTTTCATAAATCAAAGAAAGTATACATTGGATCTTTTGAAAAAGTTTAAATTTGATCAATGTTCTCCTATCAAAACCCCAATGGCAACCAATGTAAAGTTGGATGCTGATGTCTGTGGCAAAACTGTTTCAGTAACAGCTTACAGAGGCATGATTGGGAGCTTGATGTACTTAACTACCAGTAGACCAGATATTATGTCTGCTACCTGCCAATGTGCAAGGTTTCAAGCTGATCCAAAGGAATCACATCTAGCTGATGTGAAAAGGATCTTTAGATACCTAAAGGGTACACCAGGTTTGGGTCTTTGGTATCCCAAAGACTCCTGCCTTGAAATAATAGGTTATTCAGATTCCGATTTTGCAAGTTGCACGCTAGATAGAAAGAGTACAACAGGTGGATGTCAACTCCTTGGTGGAAAGTTGATCAATTGGTGCAGCAAGTGTAAGGTCCACCGTCTACCGATCGAATCAAGACACGACATCATCCAATGAGTACGGAATACTCGTTAGACGCTTAAAGGATCAATCACGCGCGAAACCCGGAGCCTAACACAATGCTAGCCGATAGAACACCGACCCTACACGATGTATCACTCCTAAACTCTCTGAAAACATTCTCTAGTTCGTCTGTGCACTTTGACAAACTTTGATTTCGTAATTTTCCAAAAGTCTCTGAATCTCAAATTTTCCCTTTTTGCTCTCAAACTTCTCTGAGTTTTTGAGCCTCAAAGTTACGAAAAGTCCCTGAATTCACAAACACAAGTTCATGATATAACCCTTAAGATCATGCATGGCCCAAGCCTACGAACTTATAAGTTCAAGCCCATCCAGATAAGTTCGTACGAACTTATCAAGGCTAAGTGCGTATAAACTTATGAGCCCTAAGTTCGTAGCCTATGCCTCATGAACTTATTCTCATAAGTTCATAGCCTGATGAACTTATTCCCATAAGTTCATAGCCTCATGAACTTATTCCCATAAGTTCATAGCCTCATGAACTTATCACTCTAAGTTCATATCTCATGAACTTATCCTGCAATCATGATCTACCAGTCTGAGGATCTATTGTTGTTTTGTCCACTTTTCTTCTACCAAGTCTTGGATTAACATTTTCAAACCCTCCAAATCGACCCTCTCTTCTGATAATTTTTGCAAATACTTCAGCATAAGAGTCGTCTCCTAGGTTGATAAGTTCCTTCTAATCTAACTCTTTGACTTCAGACTTTGGCAATGTGCTGAAGTCCTTCAGTCTTTTCTTCAAATACTGTAGCCCGCATATTCACTTTAAGACGAATAGCTGCAGTTCCTTGTCAAGCATTTCAGAATCTGATTCAGCATATCTAGATCTATCACATTCTGACAGGTTATTTGTATACAAGATTCTCATTCACAACTACTTCATCGTCTGACTTCCAATCAGGTATATCATCAGGAATAAACTCTCATTCCTTAATATCCTCCTGTTCTAAGTCATCTTCGAAGTCGAACCTCATTTCTTTTTCATCCAACCCTTACAAAGTTCCTGATCATATCTTCTTCAGTTGCTTTTGTCGCCTTTGAAGCCTTGTCTTTTCCCTTGTTAGTGGAAGATGAGTCAGACTCCCCCTAAAGATCAGCAAGCTGAGCAGATTGTTGTCTTTGAAAGATCTGACAACTCACTTTCTTTTTGTGCATTCGGGTCATTTCCTTTCTCTTCTCTACGAATATGCCTCAAGACATCATCCTTACAATTCTCCCCCTGAGATGGACATTCTTTCAACAAATTCTCCAGTATAGCCTCCAGATTTGCAATCTGTTACTGCTGATCAGCCTCGGTGCCTTAAGTTGATATTTTGAAAAACTTTTGAAAAATTTTCGACTTACCGCGGAACACTTCTCTTTGAACAATTGATTATCACACATCTGTTATTTTTCCAACTGGGACAAATCTTAGTAACAGACCTCAATCCTGTTTATTTAAAATTTACCTAATAAACTAAAAAGTAAAAAAATAAAATAAAAGAAAATAATTAAAACTAAGTTAAAATAATTTAAAAAGAAAATAACATAACCTAAATCTTTTTGCGAGAGAGTCATAGAAGATTCAATCAGATAGCTTTGCCAACTCACTTTCGGTGTTGTACTTTCACACTTTGGAATTTTTGTTTCCTTTGATTGTTTGTCGTAACATACACACCAAGTTGTTTGTTGGTATGTTTGTCCACTTAAGCACTCACCACTTACGTAGCGTTTGGATTACAGGATTTTGATATACCAGGATTTAAATATGACAGAATTTGAAAATGACAGGATTCAAATGTGACAGGATTTGAATCATGTCATGTGTTTGGTTTGCAGGATTTCAAATTCAATTATTTGTAAAATCTTATTTTATTTGCAAATATATCAAATGATATGGGTAAAGCAGGTAGGTGTACAATAAGTAAGGTAGGGTATATTAAAAGGTGGGCAAGGTGTTGATAGGTAGGGGTAGGGTGGTAGGTAGAGGGGTGGGTGGGGTGGGGTAAGGTGTGTTGGGATGTGAAGGGATAGTGTGGGATGAGTGCGAATAGGTAGATGTGGGTAAGGTAGGATGGGTGCGATTGGATACGATGTATATTTGGTGTGAGATTGGTATGGGTAAGGTAGGTGGGGTAGGGTTTCGGTGAGAAGGGGTAGTACGGGGTAGGGTGGGTAGGTACGGTAGAGTATGATACAACGGATTGGTGTAGGTAGGTAATGTTAGATAGTTATCATTGTTTGGTATATGTAGTTAGGGTAGGATAGGGTGGGGGTGGTGATGGGATGGGGTAGGTGTTGGTAGGGTAGGGTAAGATCAATGGGTATAGATAGGTGGTGGTTAGGTTGAGGATTAGAGTAATATTGTCATTTGATTTGAATTTCAAGATGTAAAAGAAAATGAAATCTCTCTATTTTTTTTCCAAACATAATGATTTGAAAATCCCACCAGTTTCACTAAAATCCCGCAAACCAAATGCCACCTTAGGATTTTCTTTTGGCCTTTTTATTTATCAAGAAGCTACCTTATGTGTCCCACAATTAGATATACTTCTATGATCAAGAGAGACATATAATGATTATGACTTTTTGGTATTTGAAAATTATCTTTAAAAGACAAACGTCGGACACAGTTCTATATTTACATACAACAGAGTGTCTTAGTTTGTCTTAGGGTAGAGCATACTTCTTTCTTTTTTATTTTAATAAGACAGCGGTGACAGGTATGTAGTCACGTACAACAAAGCGACATATCTTTCTAGTTTAAGTCAAAATAGCGGTGACAGGTTAGTACTCACGTACAACAAAGTGACATATCTTGACTTTAATTGATTTTAAAACTTGCTTTTTGTATAAGATGTATTTTGATGAAGCCATACATCCCCTAAATTAATATACATACCTCATTCATAATTATTGTATGTGAGCCTCTAATATATAAATTAAGACCTTTTGGTCATACATATACGTTAGTTACACATATGACATTTTCTTGATTGTTTTATTAGCTTTTAGGAAAACCTTCATGTTTTATGCCTACCTACATATCAGTACATGAACATGTATATCACTTAGAATTTTTAGTGCATTACGTGTGAAAGTTTAACACTTAGAGTTTGTTAGACTGTGCTAAATTTCGTCACTTTGAACCTTTGACTCTAAGACTTATCTCTTTGTTTTCAATATTCTCTTTTTTTAAAAATTATTATGGTCTTCTCTCTTTTTTCTATTTTTTTTTCCTCTGCCTTTTTTTTTAAGTAAAGTAACTAATAAGATAAACTAATAACTTAAAAATATTTTAAAGAAAAATCTACTAAGGTCAGGTTACTCTGGATTACACATTCCATTTAGTTGGACTAACAACTCATAGCGTGATCCATCAACTGCTTTTGTGTACGGATCCGCGTAGTTGTCTTTTATCAACTTAGTTATCCCAATTCACACACTTTACCCTTTCCC
Source organism: Centrapalus pauciflorus (assembly GCA_020465985.1). NCBI lineage: Eukaryota > Viridiplantae > Streptophyta > Magnoliopsida > Asterales > Asteraceae > Centrapalus > Centrapalus pauciflorus. The sequence continues at coordinate 48,720 of JAANYP010008107.1, forward strand.
CATAATAATTCTCAACTTGGTCTAAGGACCCTAATCAGCATGCCTGCTGGTTCGTCCTTTGTACCCTTATCTTGTGTCAAGAGCCACCAATATCCATATACCATTTGTTGTAAGAAACTGTAGAGAATTCTTGCACACTAAACAAGAAAAGTTAGTAATCACGGGATACCCAATTACTTGGTAATACCATTCTCATCTACAAACGTGAATTCTTTCAGATACTCATCTCTCCTTTCATGTGACTTGGGCTTTTGATCAACAACCGGTTGTGAATTTGAGTGATTAACTTCCACTCTTTCCCTTTGATTTTGCCTTTGTAGTTCAGCCCTAAAATAAACTCTGTTATAGTTCATCTCAGTGTTATAATTTAGGGCTCTACCTGGTGTCTGATGTCTATTTGGAGTATGAAACATTGTAATTCCTCTTCGGTGTATGACTCCTAAGGACGGGTTGGGGGCCAGACCTTGACTGCCATGGGAATCTATTCAGTGAATTATTCCTATGTCCTTCATTTTGTCTGATAGACACCGGTGGTTGTCTACTACCTAAACGTGACATCACACTTGAGTTCTTCTCTGAACTTAGAGAACTAGTCATGGTCGTATCACTAGGTATTGTTTTCAAGGTTGGTTATTCTCATTTCCCTTTGGTTGGCGTAGTCTCTGCTTTCCTATAGGGACAACCTGAAGCAGCATGTCCTTTCTCATGAAACTTAAAGCAAGACATCTTGTCAATAGATTTTTTATAGGCACTCTTTGATTTAGGTGTCTCAGTAGTGCACTGATTATCTGTATCAACTTCCTTGTCCAACTCCTCTTGTTTCTTATCCCTTACAGTTCCAGCTTCATCTAGTTTTGGCACACTACTAGATGACACAAACTGTATAGATTCCTTAACCTGAGGAATAGTCGTTGATAATTTAACATACTCAGTTACCTTTACTTATGTAACATCCGGCATTAAACCAGGTTAGCAACTATGACCTAATCAGTATTTAATAGCCAATTATAACTTAATCAGTTGTCGTTAGAAATTAATCAAAGTGATTAACAAGGTTCATGAAGAAATTCAACTCAAATAGAATCAAATTCATCGGTGCGATGAATCGGGAAATAAATTAATCCGATCGATTTACGATATGAAGGATTAATTCAACTAAGTACATAATTAAATTATGTTTAGTGACACTAATCATAGACTAATACAATTACTTAACATTAATTATGCAAGACTAAAGCAATTCATTAAAACAATGCATCCAAAATTATTTATGAATTTACAAAAAAGGGAAATACAAGAATACATTTTGAAATACTTTTATACAAAAAAAATACATAAAAATACACTATAATTACCTCCTATGGCCGGCCACCATAGGAGGTACAAACCCTTCAATTGACTTCTATTATTATATTGAAGAAGCCTTGCACCATCAACATCATCTTTTTCTCCATACTTATGCAAACTTGCACACAACCTCCAAGTCTACATCAACTTTAAGGCCAAATTTTCTCTATAAATAGAGACTCACATTTCTCTCATTCTTCACACCTTGAAAGATCAAAAAACACTCCCCTTTGTCTCTCAAAAAAAATCGGCCAAAGGCCATTTCCCACACAAAATTTGCAACTTTTGTTTCTTTAAGTTTGTTTCAAGTGTTCTTGATGCAACATTTCAAGATTTCTACTTCTACTTGTTTGCATTCTTCTAATACACCAAAGTAAGTAAATACTAACTTAAAATCTCTTGTATTTATGTTTATATAAGTCTTGCATAATATATATAATCACCAACAACAACAAGTTTCATAAAAACTCAAGTTTATAAATCTCTAGTGTTTATTTTTAAGTTGTTTTCTTCAAATGTGTTTATAAATATATAAACACATCATATAAGTGTAAATATTATGAAAACAAGTGATATATATGTGTTTTATAACTTTTATATAAGTAGTCTTTCAATAAACAACAAGAATCACTAGTTATTTCAAATATATAAACCACGATTTTTCGGCAGAAAATTTACATCGACTTTGAAAAATCATAAGACCCCCAGAATTATTTGGGAAACCGAAAGTTTGACAGCTCAAAAATGGCCAACATAGGGTTTGAACAAGATTTTTCCCCAACCTAGACATCTCGAAAAATGGCCGTTCTTGACATTAAAAATTCTTTGTATATAGTAGTTTAATTTCCAAGAAAACCAAAGCCTAAAAGGTTTAAGAGCTTGGTCAAAAACAACGTCAAAGTAGGCTGAAAAACCTTCGAAAAAGATGGAAAAATTATATATATATATATATATATATATATATATATATATATATATATATATATATATATATATATATAAACTTAACGTTTTAAGTGAGTTTTATTTATAAACTTGTAATGTTGGGTGATTTAAGACATAAAAACCTATATATACATATTATCATATATGAGAATTACTAAGTCCCTATTATCATTTAGGACTTGATTAAACACATCCAGTGCATCACCCATCAATCTACGATAATTTGCATTTTACGCCAATATTTGTCATCACAAGCTCAGTGAGTCTTCATAGCCCCTATTTATCTATTGGGGTGGAAATACATGCACTGTTTTCATATGGACATCAAAACTGTTTATTTCTTATATGTATTACACATGTGGATCCATCAACCCTCAAATCATGAACCGTTAATTGCATTTATTTGCAAGCGCGAATATATTGTGGATATATTTATCGGGAGTCATGCTTCCATTCGGGTTAGTTCGGCTCGGCTAATAGCGGATGCATATATATTCAACACACGGTATTACGTACGGGAATACTGCACAGGGAAAACTCATTTAATTAAGCTTCGGTTGCATGATGGTTTATGTAATACATACACAGAATTTATACTTTATAAATTCAACTCATCTGATAATGTCCATACAACTGGTCTTTTTGCGTAAACCTATGAGCTCACCAACAATTTGTTGACGTATTTTAGCATGTATTTTCAGGTGATTAAGGCATGCGCACTTATCGGAAGCATTCCTAGGCTTCCGTTCATTTTGGAGTCGCATCATTTTCAAACTCGGAGATTTACTTGCATCTTTCCTGATAAACTAAAATGTATATTTAAATCTTGGTATTTTAAGAACTACTTACGCTGTATTTTGGGTTATGTAAAACAATATTTGTATTTGAAGTTAAATCATTGTATTTTTGAAAACGTCCATATAGTGGTCGTCGTTATGATTATGGTTACGCTTCCACACTCGTTACGCCTCGCTGCCAACGGGGTAGCAGGGTGTGACAACTTCCTCTTATTTAACCAGTTCCATGGTCTCATCCTGAGGACTAGGTACATAGTTGCTATTTGCCTCACCAACCTTAACTCTAGACTCAACTAATTCCATATCTTTAATAGAGATCTTTTTGTTCAGTGACTCTACATGCTCATAAATTAGTTCATTCCTGACACTTTGTTCAATAAATTTGTCATTTAGAACTATCATATCTTGAGCATTAGCTCTCAGTTTGGCCTCAAGATCTTCCTTAATGTCTAATAAACTAGCATTTTTTTATTTTAAAGAATGAACTTGAGCAGTCATGGAAGTGTGTGTCTCTAGTACTGGATTCAATTTATCATTCAAAGTAGTACACAAAACACATAATCATGCCAAGTAGAAAAGTAAAGAGATACCTTTTTCCTGTTATATTCAGTGTTGGCCATCTGAGCTGCAAACTCCAATGTAGTAAGCTCCTCAGCTTTCTCCAGTACCACAGGATCTGAATCGAACTGCTGGGTATCCTCTCTTCTCACTTCTTTTGCTCCATCATCAGCTTCTTCCACTTCAGCCATGAAGGCTCTAGTGTTCGTCTCTGGATGAGTATTTCAATCATATGTGTCATCTAACTATTTGTGAGATGCTATATTAGTAAGTAAACCGGCCACTGAACCCTAATTCCCTGATCTCTGATTCTCTGGTTGAATACTACCGTCCCGAGTTCTGATGATTATCCATCTTGGGTATTTGACACTCTCTCACAAAGTATCCCAATCCCTAACAGTTATAACACTTGACTTTTGATTTATCGAATCCTACATTTGTCACACTTAGATTTCTTCCAATTCTTTTCATGAACCTCTTCAATCTCTGTGTGACCATGGCCAGTTGCCATTGTAGGTCCATTTGCTCTAGATCATCAGGATCCACTTGATCATAGCCTTCTTCCCATAAAGCTGGATTGTTTTTTCCCTTGAATACAATTCCCGTAAGCTGCTACAAACAATGCTAGAAGCTTCAGTTGCTCATCTGCAGTTTTAGCACTCATTATCATTTTTGTGTATCCCTGAGATGATGATCTTGAAGTAGATTCCTGTGGCTGATCATCCGGTTTTAAAAAAGCAAGAAAGGTCCTACCATAAGATACTTCTGCTTCTGTAGGTATCCCTTCTTCTTCTCTGGAACAGAATGTTGTAGCCCCCGACGCAGATGCACTAGAAATTGATGGCTCGGCTATGCTGAAGTACATTTTAGGATCTTGTACCAGATCGTATTCCCTCTACTTGTTTTTCATTTTAAAGTTGTAGGCTCTCAGAGTCCCGATGACTTCTTCCAGAGTGAGAGTTTCCAACTTTTCTTCATCATGCTTTATCAATGCAGTGTACATCTCCCACTTTGCTGGTAACGCATCTAGAAGTTTTTCGATCTTTTTGGTTTCTTGATACTCAACCCTGTGGTTATCAAGCTCGGTCAACAGATGATAGAACCTTGTGACTATGTCATCCATGTTCTCGTTCTTCAGACCCTTAAAGATCGCAAACTGTTGTTTCAACAGTTTAGTCCTCCCCATCCTTACCCTCGGATTTCCCTCATACCTCCTCTCTAGAGCTTCCTAGAGCTCTTTAGAGGGTCTGTGATGCTTAAACGTATGTTGAATCTCCAATGGTAAAACCATCTTTATTGAAGATAGAGCCCGATTCTCAGCTTCGTAATTTTCTTATCATCATCTTTCATTTGCTGATATGATAAAACTTTTAGACTGCCTTCGAGCTCTGTTGTAGGAGGAACATATCCTTCGTCTATTCATATCCACATACGCATATCATTGAAACAGGCGAAATCTGCTAATCTATCTTTCAACCAGTAGTAGTCCTCGATCTTCATCAGCTTGGGTGGTGAATTTCATTTGCCTACTTCATGATCCATTTCCAAGAACTTATACAAACTTGACATTCTCGTAAACTTTCTGTTCTCGAACTTAAATTATTTAATTTTTAAAATAAATTTGAAATCAAGTTTGTACGGACTTAATTAAATTTGTTTTACAAAATTAAATTTGTTTAAACTTAAGTTCGTGATCACTAAGTTCGAGAGACTCAAGTTCAAGAAACCCTAGTTTGAATCTGACAAGTTCGAGTATACTAAGTTCGAGACCTATCAAGTTCGTAGACTGCCAAGTTCGAAACAGTCAAATTCGAGAAACCCTAATTGGATAAGTTCGAACCCTTAAAAATTCGAGATCCTGACAAGTTCATGGAGGAGCGTCTGACAAATTCGAGAATCCCTAAAAACACCTCCTAAGTTCGAGCGCCGCAACTTTGTGAAACGGCCAAAAATTCGAATTTTTCAAAAATTCTGATTAAATCAATGTTTTAAGGGTAAAAACAATGATTTCTACTGAAAAGTTGAACTAAGACGAATATTGGCTAGGAAAACTGCTCGAAAACATTGAAAACTTCGAAAAAGGACGTTATTTATCCGTAAGAATGCTAAGAAACCCTATGAATGTTCAACGAAACGTGATAAACATGAAGAACAATCAAGAAAGACTCTGACACCACTTGTAAGGTCCACCGTCTACGGATCGAATCAAGGCGTGACGTCGTCCAACGAGTGCGGAATCCTCGTTAGACTCTTAACGAATCGATCAAATGAGAAACATAGAGCCTAACACAATGCTAGATGATAGAACACCGACCTTACACGATGTATCGCTCCTAGACTCTCTGAAAACACTCTCTAGTTCGTCTGTGCACTCTGACAATCTCTGATTTCGTAATTCTCCAAAAGTCTCTGAATCTTGAATTTTCCCTTTTTGCTCTCAAACTTCTCTGAGTTTCTGAGCCTCAAAGTTATAAAAAGTCCCTGAATTCACAAACACAAGTTCATGATATAACCCTTAAGTTCGTGCATGGCCCAAGCCCACGAACTTATAAGTTCAAGCCCATCCAGATAAGTTCGTACGAACTTATCAAGGCTAAGTCCATAGCCTATGCCTCATGAACTTATTCTCATAAGTTCATAGCCTCATGAACTTACTCCCATAAGTTCATAGCCTTATGAACTTATCACCCAAAGTTCATATCTCACGAACTTATCCTACAATCATGAACTTAACATGAACTAGACTGCTGTCGTCACACCGGGTGCACCAACAACAAGAAGTAGAATTTTGTTTCTACTTCTACTGCTGAAGCTGAGTACCTTGCTGCTGGAAGCTGCTGTGGGTAGATTCAATAGATGCAGCATCAGTTTGAGGATTATGGCCTTGTATATAGCTAAGCATATTGAGGTCTAACATCACTTTATAAGGGATCACATCCAGAAAGGTAATGTTGAGGTAACTTTTGTTCCCACAGAAGAACAACTTGCAGACATTTTCACCAAGCCTCTTGATGAAAACAGATTTAATCACCTTGTAAGCAAGCTGGGTATGTTAAATAAAACTGACTAAGTGCCATTGATGTTTAGAAGCCACTTGTTCAAATCTGCTCAAATTTCACAGAACAGCTTAGACAGAACATGTTTTATTTGCTCTGTCCTTAGCCAAATTCTCAGAATTTGAACAGCTTGGACATGTAATAAGTTTGGGAAAATACGTTTTCATTCCAAACCTGTTCTGTTGTTCAAACCTTCAGCCTGCTCACTCTATATTCTGTCATACAAGGCATAGCCTTGTAACCTGTTCAACTATTAAACAGGTTTCAATATGAAACCTGTTGTCTTATAGTTGGACATGTTTCATAAAACAACTTATAAAGTGATCAGTGTATGATAGAAATTTTTCATCACAAGTTTGAACAACAGCTTAGAACATCAGCTTTAAACTAACATTACTTCACATTTAAGTTACTTAAAATAAGTATTTATTTAACTTAATACCTGCGGATAATGTTTGTTACCAGTGTCAGTAGTTAAAGAGGTCAAGTTGGTCTGACAACCGTTCTGACATGGTAAACCATTCCGTTTTCCGTTAGAAACATTTTAAATCAACTGCCCAAACCTTTTACCCTTCTAATCACTCACATTCAAATCCTATAAATACCTAAACCACCGTTTCATCATCTTCTTCTTCCCTACTGCTTCCATAACTTCCTGATAAACCCTAACAAACTAAGTGTCCAAATATCGTGCATCCCTACTATGTAAGTTCACCGCGTCTATGGATCGGATCAAGGTGCGACGTCGTCTAACGAGTTCATAATCCTCGTGACGCTTAACGAATCGATCACGCGCGGAACACGGAGCCGAACACGATGCTAGCTGATATGAGAACTGACCCACACGATGTATTGCTCCAAGAAACTCTTTGAAACTCTTTCTAGCTCGTACGTGCACGAATACTCGCTCTGAAATTCGTATCTGTAGAAGTTACGAAAATAAATTGATTAAGTTCTAATTAAATCAACTAAGTTCGTTTAGGCCCAAGCCCACGAACTTATAAGTTCAAGCCTAAGGACCTACGAACTTAAGCTAGCTAAGTCTGTATGGGGTGACTTAAGTTCGTGGCTTTGCCTTAAGAACTTATCTTCACATTCAAGAATTTATCTTCACAATCTAGAACTTAACATGCAAATGTAAACATCATACACAATCATGATCAAACATTCAAGACTTGTATTCATAAAGCCTCATCAATTACATATGACTATATATTACATATCTTGACTGCTATCATCACACAGGGTGTACCACAGACTCCCCCTTGACGATAGCTTCTAGTAGATATTCATTATACTATAAAACTAGGCTTATTTAAATTACCACCTGCATGTAGTCCCTGCTCAACACAAACTTTGATAACTTTCTGATATTTCCTGCCTTCAGATCTCAAGTTCTCATCAAAAGAAATTTCCTGACCATGAAGTTTAAGCTACTCATCCTTAGATAGGTTGACAAGGTGCAGGGGATCATACACTCTAAAATTTACCTTTTATTCCTTATCTTCCATTACAGCCTCTCCAGTCTCACTATCCACATACCTCCACATAAGGTCACCTAGGACATCTTGTGGCATTGGTTTCAGTGGAACTCTCTTCAGACATCGGACTGGATTGTACTGAATCTTCATCCAAGGTCTGCCTGTTAACGGATCTATCCTTGTGTTGTCCATAACCTGCTTACCTATTCTCGGATTCAGCCTTTCAAATTTTCGAGACCGACCTTCCCATCTGATGATCTTTTCAATGACTTCAGCATATGGGTCGTCTCCAATGTTAATCAGCTCCTTCCAGACTAAGGCTTTAATTTCACATTTAGGCAAAGAATTGAAGTCCTTCAACCTTCTTCTTAGATATTGAAGCCCATCTTTTCTCTTTAAAATGAATAGCTGCAGATCCTTATCGAAGAACCAGCTGAGTATGCTTCCAGACAATTTCCCAGGACTTGGCATCTTCATCTTTTCTTTCATAGCTAAGTCCTTTCTTTTCTCTTCTGCCCTAAACCATAACTTTCTCTTTTGTTCCTTCGTAAGCTCCCTGTATGATTTCTCAGTATCCGATTCTTCATTCAAAACGGAGTTTATCATTTCAATGTCTATTGGACTCTGATCCTCGTTCACGTACTCTCTCGTGATTGGCTGCTTACTTATCATAAACTCATCAACTTCATCCTCTTCATCCATGACAATCTAATCATCCGATTTCCAGTCAGCTATATTATCGGGAATGAACTCACCTTCTTCTAGTTCTTCTTGATCTATATAGTCTTCAAAATCAAATCTCACATCCTCGTCATCCAACCCGGCCAACTCCAATAATTTCGTCTTGAACACTTTTTGAAGCTTCTGGAGCCTTGCCTTTATCTTTGCCCGAGCCTGATGATCCAGGCTCCCCCTACAGATCAGCTTGCTGAGCAGTTTGTCGATAAAGATCTGCTAGCTCACTGTCCTTTTGTTGTGAACCAGGGTCGCCTCCTTCATCTTCTCTCCTGGCTCCCCTCAACTCATCTCCCCTACAACTCTCCCACTGAGCTGCACGATCTTTTAAGATTTGCTCCATTAGGGTTTGTAGAGTTACTATATGGTTTTGCTAGGTAGTCACAGTCTGTTGAAGATAGACATTCTACTGATCCAACTATGTATTGTGCTGTTGAAGCTCGGTGACTGCCCTAGTGAGTTGGAGAATTTGAACTGTTTGGAAATCGACTTTAGCTTTCAATTGTGAAAATCCTTGGTCGTCTATTGATGTGGATGGTGATGGAATCAGAGCGGTGGCTGTGAATGATGACGGAATGACGGTTGATGATGATGGAGCGGCGGTTGAGATTGATGGACCTTCCTGTGCTAGGCGTTGGCGCTTGGCCCGTCGTTGCCTTGCCACCAACGCCTCTTCCATAATTACAAAATCTTCATCTCCTGCATCTTCATCACGAAGTGTGAATGCTGGACAACGAACTTTTTGGCATCGTACTACTAACCGAGTACCATGAGTCACAAAAGAAGTGGAGGGATTTGTTGCTTCCCTGATATCTCGCTTACTATCTGAGTCCGAGTCTGTATCAGATGTAGACTCCACAGCCTCTTCTGCTGCTTCCGGCTGGTAGTTCTCTATGTCATCAAAAATGTTGTCCATAGCCGCAGGAGGTTGCAAAATATCATTGATCAGCTCCTTAGTAATCGATTCCTGAGCTGCTCCTCCTTGAGCAAAGATCTCCTCCAGTGTTTCTTGAATCGGATCAGCCTGGGGTCCCGATGTAGATGCCTCAGCTGTTGCTGTCGCTCTTGGAGCAGGCTGAACTGAAGTAACTGGGGATTGTTGTGCTTGTGGCTGCTGTTGCGGGTTCTCCATTACCCATGCCTCTCCATCTGGAGCTACAAAATTTGGGTCTAAGAGAGCGCCAAAAAGTGGAGTCATTGGCGGTCTAACATTTTCCGCAATGCGAAAGTTATGGCTTTGGCAGTCGGCAAAGATTCTCTTGTCTATTGCGCCGACCATGACCACCTCCGATAGTGGTGACAAATTTTGCAAGAAGTGCCTTATGATCATCATAACAAGACGTGGATATAACAGAATTCTTTCTCATGCTGGCGCAGTTAATTGATTCACAAACTCCGCAAAGAAGAGACTTGCAAAGTTGAATGGCTTGTTGTAAACTAACGAGATCATCCCTGACAATCTGGATGTTATCGTATCAAAACCGGCCATTTTCGGTGCAAAACATACAAGCATGACGTGCATGAGATAACACCATTTCCCAATCAATCCACTCTTCACATAGGATGCCTTGGTCAAATCTAGTGCATATCCCATTCGTTGAAATGATGTTTGCCTTATTGCTGTTGGAAGTCAACTGGACCATTTTCTTGTTCTGTTGTTCCCAACTGTAAAATTTCTCATAGATTATCAGCCGAGAATGAAATTGCTTGTCCGTTAACTATTGGTCAGAGAACCGGAGGAATAACTGAACTATCCACATGCAATGAGGTCCAAAATTGACGTATGTAATGGAGTATCAGTGTCGGATTGTGGGTCAATGCGTACACTATCCTCGATCTCGTCAAAAATTCAAGAATCTCCCAACACGGCCTTGCTTCTAGCGCTTAGAGGTTAATGCTCACCACGATATTGTGCTTATTGAAAAACGCACAATCAGTTATTCCGGAACATGCCATAAATAGTTAGATTTTAAAAAAAATTAAATTTTAGGAATAATAATAGTACCTACGAACTTAGGTAAGTTCGTATATACTAGTATCTTTCGAACTTGATAGAAAGTTCGAACCCTTCGAACATAGCATTGAGTTTGTATGACCTTTCGAACTTAATTAAGTTCGAAGCCTGTCGAACTTGTTAACAAAATATCTACGACTTCGAGATGGCCACAAGTTCGAACTACCAACAACAAGTTCGAAGTCGGCTACTTCAACATCAAACCTCGTGATTTAAACATGTTTAGACTTAACTGACTAATGAATCTAGTACTAATAGGTTCTAATCGAGTTTATTGAAGTTTTATTTTAAGTATTATAACCCTATACTTAGTATTTAAGAACACCTAGTATTTGGTTAGTTTTATACTCAAAATACCCGATTTTAGATCCCTAACAGTCCAAATTAACACTTACTTAGTTCTTTGTGTGTTAAATCGACAACAACTAGTTGTAAGTTCGAGATGGAACTGAAAGAAAATCGTATCACAGGAACAAATCGAAAAAAGGCCGATAAGTTCGAGATCGCCCGAAACAAGTTCGTAATCGCCCTTTAAGTTCGTGAGGATATATGTTCAAAGTTAGGTGAATGCATTAAATGTGAATGACCTATTTATACCCTCACCGTGTACTCAAACTTCATTGAATAAGTTCGAACTTATCCTAAGTTTGTTTGATCCTTCGACCTTAAGCCTAGTTCGAACTTACGTGAGAATTTTTAAAATCTTTGAATAAATCCAACTTTTTAACTTTTTCAACTTTTCAAAACTTTTTCAACTTTACGAAATATTTCACACTAAGCAAACTAATTTACTACGCAATTTTGTTTCTCCAACTAAAATGCATCCTAGTAAATGACCTCGATCTTAATTATGTAAAAATAAAAATAAAAGTAATATGAACCAAATTAAATTAAAAAAAAATAATAAAATGAACTAAAATGAGGTGAAGTAAAATTAAATTGCAGAAATTTAAAGATAAAAACATACTAACAAAATATTTTTGAGAGAGTAGCATAGAAGGTTCAATAAGATAGCGGTGTCAACGCACTTTTAGTATTGCACTTTCACACTTTGGAATTTTATTCCTTTGGTTGTTTGTCGTAACATACACTCCAAGTCGATTGTTGGTATGTTTGTCCATTTAAACACTCAACACTTAGGATTTTCCTTTGCCTTTTTATTTATCAAGAAACTACCTTACGTGTCCCACACTTAGACATACTTCTATGATCAAGGCAGACACACAATAATTATGACTTCTTGGTATTTACAAATTTTCTTTAAAAGGCAAACGTCGGACACATTTCTGTATTTACATACAACATAGTGTCTTAGTTTGTCTTAAAGTTCCTCTTATGTTAGCAAGACAGCGGTGACAGGTCTGTACGTACTCACGGACACAAAGCGACATATCTTGCTAGTTTAAGTCAAAACAGCGGTGACAGGTCTGTACTCACGTACAACAAAGCGACATGTTTTGACTTCCTTTACGTTACAAAACTTTTTCTTTTTTTAAGATGTATTTTGATGAAGCCATACATCCCCCAGATTAATTTGCATACCTCATTCATAAATATTGTCTGTATGTCTCTAACATTGAAATTAAGACCTTTTGGTCGTACATCTAAGTTAGTTACACACATGACGTTTCCTTGATTATTTTATTAGCTTTTAGGAAGTCCTTCATGTTTTATACCTATCAACATATCAGACAAGAACATGTATATCACTTAGAGTTTATAGTGCATTATGTGTGAAAGTTTATCACTTAGAGTTTGTTAGACGGTGCTAAATTTTGTCACTTAGAACCTAAGACTCTAAGACTTCTCTCATTTTCCAATGTTCTCTTTTTTTGAAATTTTTATGGTTTTCTCTCTTTTTTCTTTTGTTTTTCACTTTTAAGTAAAACAACTAATAAGATAAACTAATAACTTTAAAAACTTTAAAAAGAAAGAAAAATCTACTGAGGTCAGGTTACTCCGGATTACGCATTCCATTAAGTTGGACTAACAACTTAAAGCGTGATCTACCAAATGCTTTTGTGAAAAGATCCACATTGTTGTCTTCTGTTGGAATTTTTACCAATTTAATCAGGTTTTTCTCGGCACAGTCACGAATAAAGTGATGTCATATGTCTATATGCTTAGTCTTACTGGCTTAACCGGATTATTTGTTATGGCAATAGTGGACTGATTGTCTTTCCTAATGGAAGTATGAGTATAAGTCAAACCATAATCTCGCGATTGTTGTTGAATCCACAGAACCTGTGAATAGCAATTACCAGCAGCTACATACTCTGCCTCACACGTTGATATGGCTACCGAAGTCTGTTTCTTACATTGCCAGGACACTAGTCTCCCTCCAAGGAACTGACAACCACCCGTTGTTGACTTGTTGTTCAAGCTACACCCTCCATAGTCTGAATCTGTGTAAGCTTCCAATTCCAGATATCCATCAGCATGATACCAAAGTCCCAGCTTCGGTTTCGACTTCAGATATCTCAGAATCCGCTTCACAGCTTTCATGTGCATCTCCTTTGGGTTAGCTTGAAACCTGGCACAAATACAAATAGCAAACATTATAAGGTATTGAAGCAGTTAAATACATGAGTGATGCGATCATGGCCCAATATAAAGTCGGATCCACATCAGTATCACTATCTGTACCCGGTCCGAGTTATGATTGACTTGAATTGGAGTACTTAAGTGTGCTGTCAGCTTTGTTCCTTCCATTCCGAAGCGCTCTAAAATATCATATACATATTTCGTCTGATGAATGAACATCCCCTCCTTTCATTGTTCAACTTGTAAACCGAGAAAGATGTTCCGCTCTCCCATCGCACTCATCTCAAACTTCGACTTCATAACATTCTCAAAATCTTTGCACATTTATTCATTAGAAGACCCGAAGATGATATCGTCCACATATAATTGTACCAGTATGAAATCTTCACCTTTCCTCTTAACGAACAGTGTATTATCTATTCTCCCTCTTTCAAACCCATTGTCTAAGAGGTGAGTAGATAGTGTCTCGTACCACGTCCTAGGTGCCTGATGTAATCCTTACACAGTCTTGTCCAATCTATATACTCTGTCAGGATACTTGGGATCAGTAAACCCTGGCGGTTGCTCAACATACACCAACTCCTTCAGGTTTCCGTACAAGAAGGAACTTTTGACGTCTAGTTGATATACTTTGATCCCTTTGAAGGACGCGAACGCCAAAAACAATCGAATAGCCTCAAGCCTCGCTACTGGTGCAAACATTTCATTATAATCAATCCTTTCCTCTTGGTTGAACCCTTTGACCACGAATCTTTCCTTGTTACGTGTAACTATGCCCCGATCGTCCCTTTTGCACTTAAAGACCCATTTGGTCCCTATAGCAACTTTTCCACGAGGCAAAGGCACCAACTCCCAGACTTCTAGCTTTCTTAACTGTGAAAGTTCTTCTTGCATAGCTTTAACCCAGGATTTGTCCTTCAGAGCCATTTGCACATTCTTTGACTCATCTTGTGAAATGAAACACGAGTATAAACACGTGTGAAATGCCTTGGAGTCGTTGATCATCGATAACAGCACTGTGTTACTATTCACACTATTCCTAGTTCTCACACATGCATTCAGATTCCCAATGATGTCTTCAATCGGATGATCCTTATTTACCCTCAATGTTTCAATTGCATCGATTTGAATATTGTCTCCCAGATTTGATCCTATTTCGCCTAAAGGGGGTGTGACTTCAGACTGAACAACTTCCTCCTCGTGATCACTGTCTTCTGAGGCGGAATTTTTTGTCTGATTCTCATTCGTAGGCAACAAAGGTTCATTGTTTGCTGGGGACCCGTCTTCTGTCGATGTAGTCTCAGATGTCGTGGGAATGTTAGAATTTGGAAAAACTCTACCCTCGTCGTTGAGATTTAAGGAAGAGAAGACATTTCCATAGTTCCTGCATTGCCACTAAACGGAATGTTAAATGATTCAAACACTGAGTCATAATCAAATAACCATATGGACCATTTTGGGGTTCATGTGAATAACTTGTAACATCAATGTTAAACACAATTTCAACCGTACCAGTAGTTTTATTAAAAACCCTCTTGTTTGGTGAATTTGGGACATAACCTAGGAAGTATCCTTCGTCAGCCTTTTCACCAAACTTAGGTTGATGTTTCGTTTTTAATGAAGTACATGACACCCCAAACGGTTCAAAGCCAGTTAAATTTGGTGGTCTTTTATTCAGAACTTCATAATAGGTTTTGTTCAGTGATTTAACAGTAAGGACTATGTTTGATACATGACAAGCGGTATTGCCTCCCCCCAAAACATGGTAGGAAGCTTTGAATGCGAGATCATAGTCCTTATTGCTTCAATCAAAGTCCTGTTCTTATGTTCTGCCACCCCATTTTGTTGTGGCTCATATGGTGAACTAAATTGATCACCATGCCTTTAGTTAGGCAATATACACCAAATAGTGCATTTTTAAATTATGTTCCGTTATCACTCCTAATACGTTTTACCCTTTTCCCGTATAAGTTCTCGACTTGGTCTAAGAACCCAATCAGCATGCTTGCTATCTCGTCCTTTGTACCTAAAAAGAAAACCCAAGAGAAACGTGAGTAATCATCAGTAATAACTAAACAGTATCAACTACCACCTTTACTCCTTTTGTGCATTGGACCGAAGAGATCCATATGCAGAAAACCGAAGGTGGAAGCGATTGAGATTTGAATCTTCGATTTGTGTGACTTCTTATGTTGCTTTCCCTTTTTTTCACGGTACACGCTTATCTTCAAACTGAAAACTCTTCAATGGAACACCTTGCATAAGGCCATTTTTCGTGATGAAATTCATCTTCCTTAAGTGCAAGTGTGCCATACGTCTGTGCCACAGCAAAGAGTCAGACTCTGAAGCTTTTGGGATAGTAGACAAATAGAACCCGTCGATGAATCTGCTACCGATATGTCTGTAATGTACAAATCATTCACCCTTGGAGCTTTCATCATAATCCATTCTTCAGGTATCTTGAATCCTGGCTCTAGCACTAACGCTTCTTTATCAGTAAAGAGGACTGAATGTTGTTTATCACGGATCTGAGAGACACTAATGAGACTGTGATCAAGCTTATCTACATAGTAGACTTGATCAAGAGTGATCGTCCCATTAGTGACTACTCCTGTTCCAGTGATATTGCCTCCTTTACTCCCAGAAAATGACACAAACCCCTTGTTCCCACTCTCGAAGTCCGTCAGTAGACTTCTTTCCCCAGTCATGTGATAAGAGCAACCACTATCTTTGTTGTTAAGACCTGTAGTTAATTTCTGCACATGAAAGAAAATAAATTAGTTATCACGGGGAACCCAAGACATGACTGACTTGGTAATACCATTCTCGTCCACATATTTGAACTCTTTCAAATACCCATCTCTCCTTTCAGGTGAACTGGGTTTTTAATTAAGAACCTGCTGTGGAGCTGAGTGATTAATATTCACTCTTGACCTCTGAGTTGTCATTTGTTATGGAGCCCTAGATTAGTTTATATTATAATGCATTTCATTGGTGTACCCATGGGCTCTTCCTGATGTCTGATGTCTGTAAGGGGTATGTGACCTAACCGGAGTATAACTCCTCTTAGGTGTAGTACTCCTAAAGACAGGTTGTGGTCTAGACCTTGATTGAATAGGGACTCTATTCGGTAAATTTGTCGTAATCCCTTCATTCTGTCTGATTGACACCAGTATTTTCTTAGCACCTACTCGTGTTGTTGCATTCAAGTTCTTCTCAGTATTTTGAGAACTACTTGAACTTGCAATACTAGGCACTGATTTTAAGGCTTGTGTGTCTTGCTTCCCTACAGTAGGTGTAGACTATGGCTTCTTATAGGGACAACTACAAGCAACGTGACCTTTTTCATGACATCTAAAACAAGACATTTTGTCAATAGGGTTCTTATAGGTACCCTTTGACTTTGGAGTCTCACTAATGTCCTGATCTTTTGTTTCAACTACAATGGTCAAAACCTCTTGGCTATTATCACACACAATTTTTGCCTCATATAGTTTTACTCCACTAGTAGACTGCACAAACATAACAGTTTTCTTAACCTTAGGGGTTGTTGTTGACACCTTAGTTGTTGATGTCTTATCAGTCTCAGTTACATTTGCTTCCTCTGATTCAACCATTTCTTTGGTCTTATCCTGAGGTAAAGGCACATAGTTATCATTGAATGGTGGAAGAATTTCCTGAAATCCTAGGTCCACTGGTTTCTTAGATTGTCTCTGCGCATCAAAGATTTTGCCTAAATTCAGGGATGAGTTCCTAAACTTTTCAATTCTACTATTTGCCTTAGCAACTTTAACCCTAGCCTCGGCTAGTTCTTTATCTTTTAAGGAGATCTCATTGGTTAAGGACTCTATATGCTCATAAATTAGCTCATTCCTAACACACTGCTCACTCAGTTGGTCTTTTAGAGATACTGCATCTTGAGCATCAGCTTTCATTCTGGCCCTAAGAGCTTCCTTAATATCTGACAAACTAGCATTTTCTGATTTTAAGGATTGGATTTGAGCTGTCATGGTTGCATGTGATTCTAGCACTATGTTCAATTTATCATTTAACGCAGTATACAAAACACATAAATCATGAAATGTAGAAAAGTTAAGACATACCTTCTTCCGGTCGGATTCCACATTGGCCATTTGAGCTGGAAACTCCAGAGTGGTCTGCTCCTCACATTTTTCCAATATCAAAGGATTTGAATAGGACTGCTGGGTGTCCTCCTTTTCTTCTTCAGCTCTATCATCAGTCTCAGTTACCTCAGCCATAAAAGCTCTGGCATTAGACTCCAGATGAGTACTCCAATCATATGTTCCGTCTAGCTGTCTGTTAGAAGATACATTCGTTAACAGACCAGCCATCGCAGCTTGATTCCCTGAACTACAAGAATTCTGTCTACCCTGATTTTGATAGTTCTCAACCTTTGGCCTTTGACATTCTCTAGCAAAATGTCCCAAATTGTAACACTTCACCTTTGACTTATCAAAACCGTTACTCGCACTCAGATTTCTACCAGTTCTCTTCATAAACATTTTGACCCTTTGCGTTACCGTGGCCAGTTGCCATTGTAGGTCCATCTACTCTAAGTCGTCCGGATCTACCTGATCGTAATCCTCTTCCCATAGAGCAGGATCGTTGATTTTACCTTGAACACAGTTTCCATATGCTGCTACAAACGAAGCTAGAAGATTTAGATGCTCCTCAGCCGATTTAGCACTCATAGGCATCTTTGTATAACCTTGAGAAGTTGATCCTGAATGATGTGGTTTATCTTCCGGTTTTGAGGATCCTAAGAATGCTCTACCACCAGATTCTTCAGCTTCAACTGGTATTTCCTATTCTCCAGAAAAGAACGCAGTAGCCCCCGAGTTCGGTTCACTAGAAGTTGATGATTTTCATTTCCTATTACTACAAAACGAAGCTAATGCAACACTTTTGATGTAACACATTTAAGAATTGTTGCTTTTTTATTTAAGTTCGCTCTAAACCAACACATTGACAATAAGTGTTGCACAATGTCTGATTTGTTAAGATTAATAAAATACAAGATTTGATAGTACATGTTTTATTCTATTATTTTTTTTTAAAGGAGTATTATTAGAAAATTGGTTACAAGTTTAAAATATCACTATTTTAAAACTTTATAAGTATCACTATTTTAAAAAAAGAGGACAATTATAAGTATCACTATTTTAAAACTTTATAAGTTACGTTATAAAATTTTAAAACCAATAATAAACTATAAGTTACGCTATAATTTATTTTCTGAAACTTAATTTTATTATAAGTTACGTTATAATAAAATTAAATCTAAAGGTATTTATCTAGTTTTATTTTTAAAAAACAATAATAATACAAGGTACTAAAATAAAAGTAATATGTAATTATGTATTAGGTTATTCTATGGGTTGGATCCCCCATTTCCCCTCTTTCTTGCCTCTCACAAACACACGAGTACACGACACACACCACCCACCCAAACAGGAACACACACACTCTCTCCTCGCTCTCCTCACCCCAGCGACGACCACCTCCGCTGATTCTCTCCGCCAGCGACTCCAGCTGTGACTCGTCTCGCTCCTGCTCACTCTCACTCTCACTCGCTCGCTCGCTTTTCCTCTCTGTTGTTCGTCGACGGTCAAACCCTAGTCGTCGCTGTCGCCGTCGCCTGACTACAACCATCCTCACTGATCTGCCTCTCTTCCTTGACACACTCATCTCACGTACTTATCTCTCGACGCTTGCACACACATCTCTCCCACTCGCCGTAACCAAACCATGTCTTTCTCTCTCGGCTGCCACAACCACACAACCGCCGCCGCTGGCCAGGGTCGTGCGACCGTCCCTGATGCAGCGCCATCACCAGAACCAACATCGTCAATGCCGGCCAACATCGTCAGCGTCGCCCAATTCTTCAGGTTTGTGTTTTATTTGGATTAAAATGCTGAAAATTTTGGTTAGTTTATGTGTTTAATGAACATACATGTGTTTTAGATTGCCATGATCAGGTTATACCTGGAAAGGAATCACATATAACAACAAATTCTTACCCGTTTGAAAAATTGGCAAATGGTAAATATGTAAGATTCTCTTGATTAATGATTCAAGTTTCAATTATTTTATAAGATTTGATGGTTTGCAGATGCTACAGCACCAGTTAGAGGTACCACAATTGCTGTTTAGAGCTTTTTCCCGTTCTGCTTGTTCAAGCACAATATGTTTTAGTAATTTCTCAAATCTACTCAGTAATTTTTGCATCTGTACTGCCCAACAAACATGTGCTTTATTACTAGTAAATTATTTGCTGCACTTAGTTTGGAAGGAAGTTAATGTTGTTCCTAAAACTTCTTCAATAGCTCAAATGTATATCATTATCAGCCTACTTTTGACTGGCGTGATAATATGATCGTTTTATAATAGATATTTTGTTACCTTTGGTTGGTTTCTATATTGCAAGCATGCTTTTTTTGATCTTTATGATGTTTTCTATGAGCAGTCTATGTCATATGTGAAGCTAGCTGGACTTCAACCAATATATGGACTTTGTAAGTTGAACATCTGCTCTTTACAGTAACGGAGCTTTTTCTCTAGATATCTTTATGTGAATACAACTTTATAAGCTAATTTTATGAGGGCATAAAGTCTTAAGTGATCACAAGATGAATCGACGGACTACATATGTAAAGATTGCAGGGTCCATGACATCTGGTCCTGCATTTCCACCTTGAGTGTTCACGCAACTAAACAACTTAATTTCACTTAGGTTTTGTTTTTCTTCATTTGAACTTATTTCATGGAAAGATGTAGAATAACCTAGCAGGTTTTCTTTATGTTTGAGATATTGTTAGTTGGTAGTGGAACCTTTTCGTCATGGATTTTCATCATCCACCCTGTGAATTACCTTAGACCTACGCAGCAAGAACAAGATGAAGCACCTACTCTACTGGTCGTCCATTTATATGGTCACGAATGGCAGTCACAGAAAGGCCGTCCATTCGATAACTTTGCAATGAGGGTGTATATTGCTGATGCATTGCCTGTTCGTCTGAATAGTGAACCCTGATTTATTTTGAAGTTACTATAGTTAATGGATTTATGCATTTCCACTCCACCTTAATAGTCCTTTTAGCTCTTATTTTCCAGGATTAAGTCAAATGAAAACGCGACCAACATGTACTCCTACAACTGACGCCGTTTTCTGTAGACTTTTGGAGCCATTATGGGTTTATGAATATTAAATATTCACATAGCTTGGACTGTTGGAGCATCAGTTTGTTATTTTTCTTCCCAATGCTATTTGTCTCACAACACTTATCCTTTATTTCAGATACTGTATTAGTTCCTGTATTTGTCTATGCCTTATTTGGGTCATCCCGCCAGCTTGCTGTTGGTCCAGTAGCATTGGTTTCTCTACTAGTCTCTAATGTCCTAGGCAATGTTGATTCATCATCTGAATTATACATCGAACTTGCGATATTATTGTCGCTCATCGTTGGGATTTTGGAATGCACAATAGGGCTCTTGAGGTACTTTTGCTTTGTTAACTTTTTTTAGTTTTAAATCTCTTTATGTGAATATTTGTTTGCCAACCAAATCCATATACTTCCCTTCATCTTCTATCTATTCTTTTTTCTCTCTTGCAATAGTGAATACATTTTTTTTAGCCTAATTACATGCTATCAAAGCCTAAGCATTATTACAAAACCCCAAATCTTGCCTATAATGATGGTGTTTGTTTACCAAAACTATTTTCTCGAGCATACACAAGAAATTTCTTTGTGTTTTTAGTATGTCATTAAGTACTAAAGTTAGCTTTTGTTACAACAAGATATTTTGTCTACTTTCCATGACTTTTATGGTTATGTTATAAAATTAATTTGATTCATCATTCTAAAATTTTCATAGTAATGTTGCAAAGGAGTACTTTAAAATTGATATAACAAATCTATGAGATGATGAAATATGCATGAGTCCTAATGTGCTTATACCTCATTGTAGAAGGACATTGCTAAGTGTATTAACCATCATTTGGCAAATGTAC
Source organism: Centrapalus pauciflorus (assembly GCA_020465985.1). Taxonomy (NCBI): domain Eukaryota; kingdom Viridiplantae; phylum Streptophyta; class Magnoliopsida; order Asterales; family Asteraceae; genus Centrapalus; species Centrapalus pauciflorus. The sequence continues at coordinate 70,229 of JAANYP010008107.1, forward strand.
CCAGAAATGATGATGATTGATTATCATATCCCTCACCCTTAGGGAGGTGTACATATTTAATATCTATCTGCCTTAGAAATCACATGTTCACTACTGTGCTTGATAGGGAAACAACTTTCTTCATCCTGCATCCATGATTCTATATTGATATATCAATTTGAGTGATTTGTGGTATTCTTTCAATATTCTGTTTTTTTTTTTAATTTTTTTTTTACTATTTTTACTTCATTGTTTTTTGTTGTTTTTAAACTGTTTTTTACTGCACTGTTTTTTTACTGTTTTTACTGCACTATAATACTGCTTCATAATGTTTTTGTTATCATTTATAATTTAGAAAACAAACTAACGATATGGTATATATTGTAATATGTTGCAGGTTAGTTACTTTCTTTTGACATATGCAAAGTGATCGACAAAAGGAGAGTTGTGCATGATAAGTGTCGGTTTCGTATGAAAGATATTACAGAAGAGGAATTGAATATGCATTCCCAAGATTGTAATTTACTTTTTTATTGTATCGCTTATACATGTGATGATCCTTATTTTGGTTGTAGACGTTTATATACTTGTAATACTTTTTGATCGATATGTTATGAAATGCTATTATTTTTGTTAAATGGAATTGTAAGTAGAAAAACTATCACGAAACAATTAAATAAATATTTGTATTTGCATTAAATTTTAAAATTAATGAATGTGTTTATTTTGTCTAGTATATATTGCATTTAAGTAATTTAAAACAATAATAAAGTGTTGCAATAGATTGATAATGTTGTTGCATTTACATAATGACAACATTTGATAAATGTTGCATTTGATATGTAAAGTGTTGCTATAAGTTAGTAACAATAAATTAAAAGTGTTGCTTTAGAGTATAAAAAGTGTTGCATTTATAAAATAATGGCAACACATTAAAAAATGTTGTTTTAGAATACAAAAGGTGTTGCATTTATAAAATAATGGCAACACTTTTGAAAAGTCTTGCATTATCTAGTGAAAGTGTCGCTTTAAACCTAAGGCGACATTGGCTAAGGTGGCACTACATAAAGTGTCGCATTAGGCCTATAGCAGCACTTTTAAGGACTAACACAACACTTTTCCCATGTTGCTTTAGGTACATTTTGTTGTAGTGCCCGAAGTACATTTCCGAATCCTGTACTGGATCAAATTCCCTCTCCTTCTTCTGTAACTTAAAGTTGTAGGCCCTAAAAGTTCCAATGACTTCGTCTAGAGTAAGAGATTCCAACTTCTCTTCATCATGTTTTATTAGCGTAGTGTACATCTCCCACTTCGCTGATAATGCATCAAGAAGCTTTTCTATCTATTCTGACACTGGATACTCAACCCGGTGATTATCAAGCTTAGTCAAAAGATGGTAGAACCTTGTGATTATGTCACCTAAGGTCTCATTCTTCAACACTTTGAAGATAGCAAACTGTTGTTTCAGTAATTCCGTTCTCCACTTACTATGTAAGGTCGCCTGACTACGGATCCTATCTTGACGCGACACCTGCCAACGAGTGCGGAATCCTCGTTAGCGGCTTGACGGATAAACCACGTACATGAAACACGGAGACACACACAGTGATAGACGAACAACGGAACGTCCCAACACGTGATTCTCTCCAAGAACACAACTCTCTGATACCTTGCAAGTTCGAGATCGCTCTTTGCACTAATCGCTCTGAAATTCTGCAAAAGTCTGATAATTAATCGAATTAACCCTTAATTATAACATCCAGTTCGAATTTGCCTAGGACAAGTTCGAACAGGCCCAAGGCCTTTCGAACTTGTCTTCTACAAATTCGAATCTTAGGCTTCAAACTTATGTTTGAACTTATTGTAATACATTACACCAAGTTTAAACATACATACAATCAACATCAAACACAGATAATCAAACATATAACAAACATATATCAAACACTTGTTAATGTGCAATAACGAGCAAATTGACTTTTACAAAATATGTCTATACTTAGACTGCTATCATCACACATGCTGCACTAACAGACTCCCTCTTGACGATAGCTTCTAACTATTTATATTTTGCCTAAGTACTAGAACTATATAATCTACTACCTGCATACAATCCTATATCAATACAAACTCTAACTATCTTTTGGAATTTCCTGGCTTCAGATCTCCAGCCTTCATGAAAGAAAATTGGCTGATCATGTAGCTTTTGCAAGTCATCCTTAGATAGGTTGATCAGGTGTAGCGGATCATATACTCTCAAAATCCCCTTGTCTTCTCGATCCTCCATGACTGCTTCAGCCGTATCATTGTCTATATACCACCACTTCATGTTTCCAAGAACGTCGTGTGGCATAGACTTCAACGGTACTTTCTTCAAGCATCTGACAGGCTTGTAAACCATTTTAGCCCACGGTTTTCCCGTATGAGGATCTATTCTCGACTCATCCTCGACTCTCTTGCCTGACGTCGGCTTGAGCCTTTCAAACATTCCAGATCTACCCTCTCTTCTGATAATCTTAGCGATCACTTTAGCATAGGGGTCATCTCCAATGTTTATCAACTCCTTCCAAGCTAACTCTTTCACTTCAACCTTGGGTAGTGTGTTAAATACTTTAAGTGTTCGCCTCAAGTATTGAAGTCCATCTCATCTTTTTAGTATAAATAGCTGCAATTCTCAGTCAAAAAAAACCAGCTGAGTATCCCACCTAAGAGGTTTCCAGAATGTGGCACTCTCATCCTTTTCTTCATCTTTGGCTCTGATTTCTTTTCTTCCTTACGGAACCAAGGATTTAACAAATAAGTTCTACTTGGCTCTTTATCAGCTTCCTCAAGTTCTGAATCGTCCACAGAGGCCAATTTAATTTCATCTATGTCGATTACATTGTGATCGTTGTGCACATATTAATCTGTGATAGGCTGTGACGGGATGATTACTTCGTCTACATCTGTAACAACCCAGCTTTTATCTAAGTCTTTTATTTCGTTTTGATCATAATTACATTATTAATTATGTGATTTAATTAAGTTGATGACTATTTAGAATTAAATTGTATATTTATGTTATAAATTATTAAAGATGATTAAATTAAAAGAGATGTAAAATACAAAAGTTAAGTGGGTTAAAATTAAATAAAGTATAAAAACCAAATTAAATGATCATAATGATCATAAACACAAAATTCACACACTCTCTCTCTAATCTCTCTCTAATCTCTCTCTAACTCTCGGACAAACTCACAAATCATTCAAGAATTCTCATTAAATTGCAATTGATTGAAGATTCAATTAAAAGGGGGTTACAATTAGCAACAATCAACAAGAATCTGCAAAATTGAGGTAAATATTTCTGAAAAATCTTGCAATTTATGAGATTGGTTCGGTTTTTATATAAAACCGAAAATACAAGAATTAGAACATGAGAATTTTGTGTTGCATGTTTAAAGTGTTTATAGATTGTAATAAATTTAAGTTAATTGTTGATAAAGAAACAAAAATGAAATGATGGATCATCCAAAATATAGTACAAATCGGAAATTTTGTAAAAAATGGTGTTCTTGACAAAAAATTTTATATTTTGGATGATCTTGATCAAATTAGTGTGTTTATGATAGGGAAATTAGTATAAAAATACTCAAATAATGTTGTTACAACAAAATATTACATTGCATGTTAATAAATATAAAAGTTTGATAATTATTGATAAAATTCGTATGAACACAAGTATGAACATCAAGAACAATTCTGGGAAAAAATGACAAGTATAGGATCCGAATTCGGGTAGGACCGAATTCGGATGACGCCCCATTTCGAACCTAAACTTCGGTTCGGATGTCAAGCTACTTTCGGACACATAATAATTCGGATGTATCATGTCCGAATTCGGATGGTGGTATGGTCCGAAATTCAGTTTCTACTTCGATGATTTCTACTTCGGTTATGATCCTAATTCGGATTGGTCCGGATCCGGATGATCCGAATCCGGATGGTCCGAAACCAATTTTATGTATTTTGAAATTTCAATTAAATAAATGATTTTTATGCATATGCTTTTAGTTATATATATATATATATGATATATATAAATAGAAAGCTTTTGAGGATTTAATGAAACAGAGAATATAAAATAAATGAAAGATTGAGAAGATTATCAGTTATCAGAATCAGATAAAATTAAAGATTTTAAAGACTAAAAAGAATGATGATAATGATAAGAGATTGACATGACATGATATGAATAATTTTGAACAGGTTCAGTTATATTCTGAACAAAGATTTAAAGAATAAAGAGATCGAAAGCGGGTCATTGATTTGAAAAGAAATTGCCAGAGATCTGAAAGACAAAGATTAAAGATAAAATCCTGAGATAACTCAGGTGGCAGATTTTTATATCTGTTTGATAAAGACCCAGACCAGTGAGTTATAGATATTCAGATTGAACATGTTTAAATTCCGGTTGAGATATATTGTTGATGTTAGATTTATTGACATTCATTTCATCAGCTGGATTGAGACCTATGCACACCATGGTTCGGTGTTGCCCAGAGGATCATGATAGCTATTTGATTATCATTTCATATTGCATTTAAGACTTCTTCAGACATTGCTTATTGATTCATTGCTATCATGACTTCTATGACTTAAGCTTTCACTATTGATCAGACATTTGACATATATATTGATTCAGCTTGACTAGCCCTGATGGTCTATTGTTCTAGACCTGGCTATTTCACCAGTTCTTATGAACTTGGTAATGACCTCCGATGTTCTGCCATATTGACTTACTGGTAGCTAGCCCAGTATGTGGCTGATCCCCACGATTTAAGCGTGAGTGTGGCCTGAACATCATCCAATTCTATGATTCTATATCTCAATCATGAGGGCTGTAGCGGCAGCCAAGACATATCACGCTAGACTGATGATCCGCTTGACACGCATGTTAATATTGAAAATCTTACTCACTAAGCATTGCTTACAGTTGCTGCATTATAATTTTACAGGTAAAAGCAAAGGAAAGTCACCTGCTGGACCTAGCTCTTAGGTCTATTAACGATCAAGACAGAAGTATCCTAGACCACTACACAACAAATCCTTTCGGTACTAATCGGAAGACAGCAATTGTTGTGGATTTTGGGTAGATTTGATATGATTCTATGATGTAATGACTAGATTAGATGTTAACCTTTTATAACTTTATTTTGAAATATGTAACTTAAATCCTAATCTGTATGTACATGTAATTTTTAATTCTGCAATTAATTACCCTATCTTAGTATGGTTGATATCGTATTGCATGATGTGGGACCTAGACTCTGAGGACTGCCATGCAAGGGGAGGTCTTCACAGGATGGTATCAGAGCCATAGTTTGAGTGAATCAAGTATTACGTGAGTATACTTGGTCTCAAACTGAAGCAATACATATGTATCAATCATTTAGGTGGTTTGAACTGAGATAGGATGTACAGACTATTAGGATGGGAAAAAGGGTACATAGATCTAAGTCTATAAACTGATAGTTAAATGATTTTAATTTCAGAAAAGATGTCAGGATCAGGTGACATTCCCAACAACATGACCCCACAACAAATGTTCGAAATGATGCAACAATTGTTAGCCCAACACTCTGAACAACAAAATAAGACAATGCAAGAACAGTTTCAGGCCAGAGATGAGGCCGAAGCTAAAAGACGAGAAGATAAAAAGAATAAAAGAAAAGAAAAGCAAGTCCAGAATAATGACGAATCTGATTCTGATAACACAAATCCTGAAACTCAAATTGCTCAGCCAAAAGGCTGCAAGTTTAATGATTTTAAAGCGAGCGGTGCCCTGAACTTCGAGGGTACAGTGAATCCAATTCAGGCGATGGATTGGATCAGCCATACTGAAGAGATTTTCAGAATCTCTGATTGCTTAGATTCGAAGAAAGTGAGCTATGCGTCTGCATTATTTGTCGGAGCTGCTCGTGCATGGTGGAAGACTCAGAGGAGTATCTATGGAGAAGAGGTGATTCAAACTTTAGAGTGGAATCAATTCCTAGACATGTTTAACGCGAAGTATTGCCCGATCGATCAACAAGATAAGATGGAAGTTCAATTGATGCAGCTGACTCAGGGAACCAAGACAGTTGACGAATACGAACACGAATTCTCACGACTATGCGGTTATTCCTCGTATCAGGTAGCTACAGAGGAAAGAAAAATGAATAGATTTCGCGTAGGACTTAACCCTAAATATCGACATCCGATGAGCGCGATCAAATACAAAAGTTACTTGGAAATGGTAGAAGCAGCTAGACAAATCGAGCGAGGTTATTTAGAATACGGCGATCAGCTCAATGCTCCGTCTACTAACCCGATGAATCCGTCTCCTCTGAAGAAACAACGATTTGGCAGATTCTTTAAGCCAAATAAGTCACAATCTCAACAATTCCATCAGCAAAGTTCACAGCCGAAAGCTCAAGTTTATTCCCTTACGAACGAGCCACGATTCTGTAAGCAATGCAGAAAGTCACACATGGGGTTGTGCAATCCAGAAGATGTTACTTGTTTCGCGTGCAACATGATCGGTCACAGCAGTGAAGAATGCCCACAGCAGGGACGTGGATGTGCAAAGTGCGGGAAAAGAGGGCATTTTATGTACCAGTGTCGAAGCGGGCAACGTTATCAGTCACAGTCGTCGGCTGGAGGGTCTACAGTAAAGAGTTCTGGTGCAACACCAACTGCAAGGACACGTGCGTTTCAGATAACGGCCGAAGAAGCGAGAGAAACACCTGACGTAATTACCGGTACGTTTCTGTTAAATACGATACCTGCTCGCGTACTATTCGATTCCGGTGCTAGTCGTTCCTTCATATCAACTTCTTTCGCACAAAGATTATGCAAATTTCCATCGAAGCTTCCTGTAGTACTTGACATTGAGACAGCCAGTAACAGTTACGTTATGGCTGATTCTGTTTACCGTAATTGTACTCTGCTTGTTGATAATATAGTGTTCAACCTTGACCTTATCCCGATTCCGTTGAAAGAGTTCGATGTCATTATTGGCATGGACTGGTTAACAAATAACTAGGCTACAATCATCTTCAATCGGCGAATCATCAGAATCAAGTCTTCAGACGGCCGAGTATTGGAGATCAAGGGCGAGAAGCGTAAAGGTGCTCACTGCTTTATTTCTATAGAGAAAGCTCATAAGTATGTATCTAAGGGTCGAGAATCCTATCTGTGCTGTGCTCTATCTGAATCCAACTCTGAAAAGAAATCTCTGTCTGATATTCCGATTGTCTGCGAGTTTCCAGACGTCTTTCCTGATGACATTTCCGGAGTGCCACCGGAACGTCAAGTCGAGTTCAGTATTGACTTGGTTCCTGGTGCGGCTCCTATTGCCAAAGCTCCTTACAGACTTGCACCTGCAGAAATGCAGGAAATGTCAAAGCAATTGCAGGATCTGTTGGAAAAGGGGTTTATTCGACCGAGTTCATCTCCGTGGGGTGCACCTGTTTTATTCGTTAAGAAGAAAGACGGAACTTTTCGAATGTGCATTGATTACCGCGAGTTGAACAAAGTCACAATAAAGAAAAAGTATCCTCTGCCCAGAATTGATGATCTATTTGATCAGCTACAAGGAGCCAGCTACTTCTCGAAAATTGATCTTCGTTCTGGGTATCATCAATTAAAAGTCAGAGATGAGGATGTTCCAAAGACAGCCTTCCGTACAAGATATGGTCATTACGAATTTCTCGTAATGCCATTTGGCTTGACAAATGCACCAGCGGCGTTCATGGATCTCATGAATCGTGTGTGCAGACCTATGTTGGATAAATCAGTTATCGTATTCATAGACGATATTCTGATCTACTCCAAAACGGAGGCTGATCATTCTATTCATCTGCGGCAATTGTTAGAGTTATTAAGAAAAGAAAGACTCTACCCAAAATTCTCTAAGTGCGAATTTTGGCTCAGACAGGTATAAATTCTATTATATATGTCTTGAGCTATTTCCTAAGTATTCTTTGATTTACATCAGAACTTGAATTTCTACTTTGATTCTTATAGATTCAGTTCCTTGGCCATGTTGTTTCTGGCGAAGGGATTTCCGTTGATCCTTCTAAAGTCGAGGCCGTTCAGAAATGGCAAACGCCTCGTAATGCCTCAGAAATCCGAAGTTTCCTTGGATTGGCCGGTTATTATCGGCGATTCATAAAGGATTTCTCGAAGATTGCTGTACCTCTAACGATGCTAACACGAAAGAATACTCCTTTCGTTTGGACCGATAAACAGCAAGAGGCATTTGACATTCTGAAACAGAAGCTCATTCAAGCGCCAATCCTAGCCTTGCCAGAAGGCAATGATGATTTCGTTGTTTACAGCGACGCATCCGGTACTGGCTTAGGATGTGTTCTCATGCAAAGAGGAAAGGTTATTGCCTACGCTTCAAGGCAATTAAAGGATTACAAGAAAAGTGCACCAACTCATGATCTTGAGTTGGCTGCCGTTACCTTTGCACTGAAGATCTGGCGTCACTATCTCTATGGGACTCGGTGTCAGCTTTACACCGATCACAAAAGTCTCAAACATCTTTTCACTCAAAAGGATCTAAATATGAAACAGCGTCGGTCCTTGGAGCTTATTAAGGACTATGATTGCGAGATCCTATATCATCCCGGCAAAGCTAATGTGGTCGCGGATGCTTTGAGTAGGAAAGTCTATCCGGAAAAGTGCTGCTATGCCCTGACTCCGGTTATATTCTCTTCTGATCTTATAGAAGACATCAGAGTTGCTCAAGCTGAAGCACTAAAAGAAGAGAATATCAGTTCTGAAAATCTTAAAGGGCAGTTACAATTTCTAACTCTGAATCATTTGGGACTTCACTCTCTCAAGGGAAACCGAATCTGGGTTCCTAAGTATGGTTCAATTCGCAGCACTCTTCTATCTGAAGCTCATCAGTCCAAATTATCTGTTCATCCTGGCAGCTCAAAGATGTACTTTGATCTGAAAGCTGATTACTGGTGGCCAGGAATAAAGAAAGACATCGGTAAATGTGTTGAAAGCTGCAGAGTATGTCAGATGGTTAAGGCAGAACACCAGAAACCCTTCGGGGATATGCAACCACTACCAGTTCCTGAGTGGAAGTGGGAGCATATAACAATGGACTACATCACAAAACTGCCGAAAACCAAAAGACAACACGACTCCATCTGGGTAGTCGTGGATCGATTAACGAAGTCAGCTCACTTCATACCGATGAAAGAAACATACTCCCTCGATAGATTGGCACAGATATACATCACAGAAGTAATTTCTCGACATGGTGTGCCGAAATCTATCGTATCAGATCGTGATAGTCGTTTCACATCCAGATTCTGGCAAGCTCTACAAGACGGGATGGGTACTCGGATCTCTATGAGTACTGCTTATCATCCTAACGCAGATGGCCAGAGTGAGCGTACTATCCTAACACTCGAAGATATGCTTCGTGCCTGCGTTCTTGATCTAGGTGGTAACTTGGATGACCACTTGCCATTGGTCGAATTCTCGTATAACAACAGTTATCATTCAACGATCAAGATGGCTCCATTTGAAGCTTTATATGGAAGAGAGTGCAGAACTCCCACCTGTTGGCGCGAAACAGGTGAATTGCCAATAGCAGGACCTGCCCTTCTACAATTGACTCATGAGAAGATTCAACTTGTCAGAAGGAATATTCTTGAAGCACAAAGTAGGCAGAAGTCATACTATGATAACCGGCATAGATGAATCAGTTTTGCAGTTAACGATTGGGTGATGCTGAAAGTATCTCCAATGAAGAATGTGGTGCGGTTCATTAAAAGAAACAAGCTAGCTCCGAGATTCATCGGTCCGTTCAAGATTGTTGAAAAGATTGGAAACCAATCTTATCGTCTTGAACTGCCAGCGAACTTATCTAGAATACATCCTGTATTCCATGTCAGTCATCTGAGAAAGAGCTTAGCAGATGAAAGAGAAGTTAAAATACCACACGTTAACTTGCAAATTGATGAGAAGCTTAGAGTGGTTGAAGAGCCGGAGTGTATTCTGGACTCGAAGACCAAAAAGCTTCGGAATAAAGAGATACAGATGGTGCTAGTTCAGTGGAAGCACCACAAAGGTTCGCATCAATCTTGGGAATCGAGAGATGTCATGAAAGCAACATATCCCAGTCTGTTCGAACATAGCTAACTTCGGGGACGAAGTTTGTGCGTGGTGGAGCCCATTCTGTAACAACCCAGCTTTTATCTAAGTCTTTTATTTCGTTTTGATCTTAATTACATTATTAATTATGTGATTTAATTAAGTTGATGACTATTTAAATTTAAATTGTATATTTATGTTATAAATTATTAAAGATGATTAAATTAAAAGAGATGTAAAATACAAAAGTTAAGTGGGTTAAAATTAAATAAAGTATAAAAACCAAATTAAATTATCATAATGATCATAAACACAAAATTCACTCTCTCTCTCTAATCTCTCTCTAATCTCTCTCTAACTCTCGGCCAAACTCACAAATCATTCAAGAATTCTCATTAAATTGCAATTGATTGAAGATTCAATTAAAAGGGGGTTACAATTAGCAACAATCAACAAGAATCTGCAAAATTGAGGTAAATATTTCTGAAAAATCTTGCAATTTATGAGATTGGTTCGGTTTTTATATAAAACCGAAAATACAAGAATTAGAACATGAGAATTTTGTGTTGCATGTTTAAAGTTTTTATAGATTGTAATAAATTTAAGTTAATTGTTGATAAAGAAACAAAAATGAAATGATGGATCATCCAAAATATAGTACAAATCGGAAATTTTGTAAAAAATGGTGTTCTTGACAAAAAAATTTATATTTTGGATGATCTTGATCAAATTAGTGTGTTTATGATAGGGAAATTAGTATAAAAATACTCAAATAATGTTGTTACAACAAAATATTACATTGCATGTTAATAAATATAAAAGTTTGATAATTATTGATAAAATTCGTATGAACACAAGTATGAACATCAAGAACAATTCTGGGAAAAAATGACAAGTATAGGATCCGAATTCGGGTAGGACCGAATTCGGATGACGCCCCATTTCAAACCTAAACTTCGGTTCGGATGTCAAGCTACTTTCGGACACATAATAATTCGGATGTATCATGTCCGAATTCGGATGGTGGTATGGTCCGAAATTCGGTTTCTACTTCGATGATTTCTATTTCGGTTATGATCCTAATTCGGATTGGTCCGGATCCGGATGATCCGAATCCGGATGGTCCGAAACCAATTTTATGTATTTTGATATTTCAATTAAATAAATGATTTTTATGCATATGCTTTTAGTTATATATATATGATATATATAAATAGAAAGCTTTTGAGGATTTAATGAAACAGAGAATATAAAATAAATGAAAGATTGAGAAGATTATCAGTTATCAGAATCAGATAAAATTAAAGATTTTAAAGACTAAAAAGAATGATGATAATGATAAGAGATTGACATGACATGATATGAATAATTTTGAACAGGTTCAGTTATATTCTGAACAAAGATTTAAAGAATAAAGATATCGAAAGCGGGTCATTGATTTTAAAAGAAATTGCCAGAGATCTGAAAGACAAAGATTAAAGATAAAATCCTGAGATAACTCAGGTGGCAGATTTTTATATCTGTTTGATAAAGACCCAGACCAGTGAGTTATAGATATTCAGATTGAACATGTTTAAATTCCGGTTGAGATATATTGTTGATGTTAGATTTATTGACATTCATTTCATCAGCTGGATTGAGACCTGTGCACACCATGGTTCGGTGTTGCCCAGAGGATCATGATAGCTATTTGATTATCATTTCATATTGCATTTAAGACTTCTTCAGACATTGCTTATTGATTCATTGCTATCATGACTTCTATGACTTAAGCTTTCACTATTGATCAGACATTTGACATATATATTGATGCAGCTTGACTAGCCCTGATGGTCTATTGCTCTAGACCTGGCTATTTCACCAGTTCTTATGAACTTGGTAATGACCTCCGATGTTCCGCCATATTGACTTACTGGTAGCTAGCCCAGTATGTGGCTGATCCCCACGATTTAAGCGTGAGTGTGGCCTGAACATCATCCAATTCTATGATTCTATATCTCAATCATGAGGGCTGTAGCGGCAGCCAAGACATATCACGCTAGACTGATGATCCGCTTGACACGGATGTTAATATTGAAAATCTATAAACTCACTAAGCATTGCTTACAGTTGCTGCATTATAATTTTACAGGTAAAAGCAAAGGAAAGTCACCTGCTGGACCTAGCTCTTAGGTCGATTAACGATCAAGACAGAAGTATCCTAGACCACTACACAACAAATCCTTTCGGTACTAATCGAAAGACAGCAATTGTTGTGGATTTTGGGTAGATTTGATATGATTCTATGATGTAATGACTAGATTAGATGTTACCTTTTTATAACTTTATTTTGAAATATGTAACTTAAATCCTAATCTGTATGTACATGTAATTTTTAATTCCACACTTAATTACCCTATCTTAGTATGGTTGATATCGTATTGCATGATGTGGGACCTAGACTCTGAGGACTGCCCCGCAAGGGGAGGTCTTCACAACATCATCATCTTCATCTTCAACAGCCTCCTCATCAGATTTCCGTTCTGCTATATCTTCTGGGACAAACTCCCCTTCTTACAGATCTTCCATCTCATCCTCAAAATCGAATATTACTTCTTCTTCTTCTTCTATATCCATCAGAGCTTCTATCATTTCGCTCCCAACTGTCTTAGAAGATTCACCTTCAACTCTTTCTTCTATTCCAGACTTACTGGGCTCCCCCTGAATTGATGCTCGCTGAGCAGTCGAAAGATCTGCTAGCTCGCCTTCTCTTCTAGCATCGGGATCATTGCCTTCATCATCTCTTCTTAACACTACCGCCTCTCTGCAGCTACTCTCCCCCTGAGCTTGAAGATTTTTCATTAACTGCTCCAGGAGGGACTTCATTGTTTTGATCTCAGACGCTTGATCGCCAACTATTGTTTTCAATTCAGCGTTCTCCTGATCAAGTCTGGCAATGTGAGCTTGAAGTTCCTTTACTGCCGTAGATAGCTGGAAGATTTGGACTGATTGGAAATCCACCTTGCCCTTCAGCTCTACAAACCGCTGATTGTCAGTGAATGTCGTTGATGTTGATGGAATGGATGTAGATGGTGATGGAGTGATGGGTGGTTGAGCAGGTGGAATTACAGGTTCAGGAGCTAAGGTGGATGGAGCTCCCTGCATAAAGCGGTGCCTCCTTGCCCTTTTCCTCGGCACGAGGGGAGTTGGATCTTCTTCTTTGAAATCAGAATCATCATCTGAATCTCGAGCAGCTCTGCTACCTGTCTCTCTCGTACTAACCACTATTCTTGATCCATATCTGCCAATGCAGACAGCCGGATCAACACGTTCTACATCTTCAACTTCCTGATATTCAGACTCAGACTCTAAGGTGGTCATTGCTTGACCCTCTACCTCAGTCTCTCTTTCTGCAATTACTTGACCCTGGACTTCAATGTCCATACCCTCACGCTCTGGTGGCTGATGCTCATCAATCTCCGTAAACATATCATGGAACTCTCCTGGAGGATCTAAGATGTCCTGAACCAGTTGTTCAGTTAGATTTAGGTCCGAGTTAGTTCCTTGTACCCATATCTCCTCGAGTGTTTGTGTTGTCTGATCAATTGTTGGGGCTGAACTTGAAGTGCCTGCAGCGTCCGTTGGTGGACCTGCTGCCGTAGGCTCTTGAATTCTGCTTGAAGATGGCCTCGAAGCCCGAAATTGTCTTTCTAGAGCTCTATGCCTCCTTCGTAGTTGCGGTTTTGGTTGTTGTTGTTGTTATGGCTGTTGCGGCAGTGGCTGCGTTTGAGGACCTTCACCCGCCAAGTTTTCTCCTTCTGGGGCAACAAAATTTGGATCAATTACTGCTTCAAACAATGGTCTCACCTGAGGCCTGACCTGCTCAGCCCTGCGTGCATTGTGCGACTGGAAGTCAGCGAAGATTCTCTTGTCGATAATAGCCACCTCGTGAACATCTTGAAGTTGAGGCAGATTTGGCAGAAGGTGACGTATAATCATCATAGCATAGCGCGGGTATATCAGGAATCTTTCACGGACTGGAGCCGTGATTTGATGCACAAACTCAGCAAAGAACATTTCTGAGTAACTGAAGCGCTTGTTATAGACCAACGCAATCACAGCTGACTGCATCTTTGATACTATGTAATCAAAACCTGTCTTTTTGGGAGCAAAGCAAACCATGAACTCATGCACCAAGTACCTCCATTGCACGATCAATCCACTTTTCATATATGCAGCGTTAGTGATATCTAGGGCGTATCCCATACGCAAGAAGGCCGCTTGCCTTATATTCACTGGGAAATAAATGGGCCCTGCCTCCTGATCTTCAGACCCGAGCTGTAGAATCTAACGAAGCATGTCAGCTGAGAAAACAATTGGCTACCCTCCAACTCTTGTTCGTAAAACTGTCGGCGTCACGGAGCAGTCCACTTGGAGGTGCTCGCAGAATTGTCTTACATATGGTAAAATGATTTGCAATTTATGGGTTAAGGCGTAAGAAACCCTCGAATGCATCAAAAGTTCTACCATCTGTCGAAATGTTTGAGCTTCGGGAAGCTCTCTATCAACGAACATTACCATATTATGCTTATTAAAGAACGCTCTATCACCCATATTTGCACAGAAAAACAACAACCATATTAGTAAAAAGATAAAAATGAAACTTGTTTAATTTCGAATTTGTTTTATTTTGAACTTACATGAGTCCAAAATCCAACACATTCGAATTTCTACAAGTTTGAATTTAAAATTATGAAAACATTCGAATTTAATAACAAATTCGAAGAACATGTTCGAATTTGACTGAATTCGAATTTGTCGATATTTTAACAAATTCGAATTTTCTGACAAGTTCGAACATGATGAACATGTTCGAAGTCGGTCACTTTCGAATACAAATCCATGATTTTAACCCCTTTTGACTTAGAAATTAGTATCAACTAGTCCTATTGGGTTCTAATCGAAGATATATGTAATTTATTTGAAGTTTCACCGGTTAAAACTTGTGATTTTGAATCACAAAGTTTAAACTCCAAAAACTTCAAATACGGTCGATTTTTTGCTATAATTGAGTCCTAAACTACCTAAACTTTATATAATACTGATTATTATACCTAATTGTATTGGTAGATTCGAAACCAAACGAGCAAAACTTCGAGAAATAGTAGAAAAATCGAATCGGTAAATCCGAATCAGTAATACTGTGTTTAACTTGATTACTGGTTATCGCAATAGTAGATTGGTTATCTATCCTAATAGGAGTATGAGTATAAGTCAAACCGTAATCCCGCAATTGTTGTTGTATCCACAAAACCTGTGAACAGCAACTACCAGCAGCTACATATTCGGCCTCGCACGTTGACACGACTACCGAAGTCTGTTTCTTGCATTGCCAGGATACTAGTCTCCCTCCAAGGAACTGACAACCTCCAGTTGTTGACTTTCGATTCAAGCTGCAACCTCCATAATCAGAATCCGTGAATGCTTACAGTTCCAGATCACCATCTGCGTGATACCAAAGTCCCAGCTTCGGTTTCGACTTGAGGTATCTTGGAATCCGCTTCACAGCTTTCATATGCATCTCTTTTGGATTAGCTAGAAACCTAGCACAAATTCACACAACAAACATTATGTCAGGTCTAGAAGCAGTTAAATACATGAGTGACCCAATCATGGCCCGATATAAAGTCGGATCCACATCAGTATCACTTTCTATACCCAGTCCGAGATTGTGATTCACTTGAATCGGCGTGCTAAAGTGAGCGGTCAGCTTGGTTCCCTCCATCCCGAAGCGCTCTAGAATGTCATAGACATACTTCGTCTGATGGATTAACATACCCTCCTTCCTCTGTTCAACTTGCAAAACCAGAAAGAAGTTTAACTCTCCCACAGCACTCATCTCAAACTTAGACTTCATCACCTTCTCGAAATCTTTGCACATCTGCTCGTCTGATGACCTGAAAATGATGTCATCGACATACACTTGTACCAAGATGAAATGTTCACCCTTTCTCTTCACAAATAGTGTACTATTAATTCTCCCTCTTTCAAACCCGTTGTCCAAAAGATGAGTAGATAGCGTCTCATACCACACCCTTGGTGCATGAAGTAGTCCATACAGAGCCTTATCAAGACGATACACTCTGTTTGGATAGTTTGGATCTGTAAACCCGGGCGGTTGTTCAACGTACACCAGTTCCTTCACCTTGCCATAGAGGAATGCACTTTTTACATCCAACTGGTAGACTTTAAATCCTTTGAAGGATGCAAAGGCTAGAAACAAATGGATTGCCTCAAGCCTTGCCACTGGCGCAAACACCTCATTGTAATCGATTCCTTCCTCTTGGTTGAAACCCTTTGCTACAAGTCTTGCCTTGTTGCGAGTCACAATACCCCGATCATCTCTCTTGCACTTAAAAACCCACTAGGTTCCTATTGCAACTTCTCCTTGAGGTAATGGAACTAACTCCCACACTTCAAGTTTTCTGAATTGTGACAGTTCTTCTTGCATCGCTTCAACCCAAGAATCGTCTTTCAGTGCCATTTGCACATTCTTTGGCTCTACTTGCGAGATGAAACATGAATACAAGCAAGTGTGAAAAGCCTCGGAGTCATTGATCATTGACAACAGCACTATGTTGTTATTCAAACTACTCCTAGTCCTCACACCAACATTCGGATTTCCTATGATGCTCTCAACCGGATGATCCTTATTTATTCTAGATGTTTCTATCTCATCGACCCTAAGATTATCTCCTAAGTTTGATCCTATTTCACCTAACGGGGGAACGACTTTAGATGCTACATTCTCTTCCTCATGATCACTGTCCTCGGAGTTAGAATTTGTAGCCTGATTTTTGTTTGTAGGCAACTCAGAATCATTCTCTGCTGGAGATCTATCTTCTGTCATTGTATGCTCAGAAGTTGATGGAATGTTTGTCTGAGGAAAACCTTGACCGTCGTCATTCAGATTTAATGATGATAAGTCATGTTCGATTGTACCTGAATTTCCATCCAAAGGAATGTTAAATGATTCAAACAGTTTGTCATAATCAAAAATCCATTTCGGAACTTGTTACATCAATGTTATACCCAATCTCTACCGTACCATTTTTTTTATTAAAAACCCTTTTATTTGGTGAGTTAGGCACATAACCTAGGAAATAATCTTCGTCAGCCTTTTCACCAAACTTAGGTTGATGTTTTGTTTTCATTAACGTAAATGGTACCCTAAATGGTTCGAAGCCAGTTAAATTTGGTGGTTTTTATATTCAAAACTTCATAACAGGTTTTGTTCAAAGATTTGACAATAAGGACCCGGTTTAAAACATGACAAGCGGTATTCACTGCCTCCGCCCAAAACATGGTAGGAAGCTTTGAATCCGAGCATAGTCCTTGCTGCCTCAATCAAAGTCTTGTTTTTCTGCTCTGCCACCCCATTTTGTTGTGGCTCATATGGTGCACTAATTTGATGCACTATGTCTTTTGATAGGCAATATACACCAATTACTGTGTTTTTAAATTCCGTTCCGTTATCACTCCTGATACATTTTACCCTCGTCTCATAGAAGTTTTCGATTTGGTCTAAGAACCCAATCAACTTTGTAGTTGTCTCGTCCTTTGTACCTAAAAAGAAAACCCATGTAAATCGTGATAATCATCAGTGATAACTAAACAGTACCAACTACCACCTATACACGTTTTGTTGATTGGTCCGAAAAGATCCATATGCAACAAACCGAAAGTGGCAGCTATAGAGTTCTGAGTCTTGGACTTGTGTGCCTTCTTGTGTTGTTTGCCTTTCTTGCACGGTACACACTTGTCTTCAAACTGAAAACTCTTCATCGGGACACCTTGCACCCAACCATGTTTAGTGATATAGTTCATTTTTCTCAGGTGCTTGTGTGTCATGCGTCTGTGCCATAAAACTGATTCGGTCTCTGAAGCTTTAGATAGAAGACATATTGGTCCCATCGAAGAATTTGGTTTATTCATGTCTAGCATGTACAAGTAATTCTTCCTTGGGGCCCTCATCAGTATCCACTTTTCAGGTACTTTAAATCCCAGTTTTAGCACTAACGCCTCAGTATCAGTGAAAATCACTGAGTTCTTCTTATCACAGATTTGAGATACACTAATGAGATTGTGATCAAGTTTATCAACGTGGTAAACTTGATCAAGTTTGATAGTCCCATAATGACCACTCCAGTACCGGTGATATTTCCTCTTTTGTTACTAGCGAATGATACGAATCCCTTGTTCCCTCCCTTGAAGTCTGTGAGAAGACTTCTTTCCCCAGTCATGTGCCTAGAGCAACCAATGTCGATGAACCACTTGTAGTTTAGACCTGTAGTTATCTCCTGCACATGAAAGAAAAGAGGTTAGCTATCACGGGGAACCCAAGCCATGACTGACTTGGTAATACCATTCTCATCCACATACGTGAACTCCTTCAAATACTCATCTCTCCTTTCAGGTGACTTGGGTGTTTGATTGAGAGCCTGTTGTGGTGCAGAGTGATTTAAATTCACTCTCGGCCTTTGTGTAGGCATTTGCTGTCGAGCCCTCAAATAATTTCTATTAAAGTGCATTTCAGATTGATATCCCTGGGCTCTACCTAGTGTCTGATGTCTGACAGGAGTGTGTGACCTAACCAAAGTGTAAGCTCTTCTAGGTGTAGTACTTCTATAATTTTGTTGAGGTCCTGACCTAGATTGATTAGGGACTCTATTCGGTGAATTAGTCCTAACCAATTCATTTGGTCTACCTGACACAGGTGTTTGTTTCACAGCAGTCTTTGGTATGGCTTGCACAAGTTTCTCGGTGTTTTGAGAACCACTTGTGCTTGCGACACTTGGAGAGGGTTTATGTTGTTCCGGCTTTCCAATTTTAGGTGTAGATTCTACCTTCCTATGTCGACAACTAGAAGCAACATGTCCCTTTTCATGACATCTAAAACAAGACATTTTATCAATAGACTTCTTATGCGTGCCCTTTGACTTAAGTGTTTCACTAGTGTCATGTTCTTTCGTCTCAACTATAGTGTCTGTTTCCTCTTTCTGATTATTAAAGTCAGGTTTGGCTTCTCCTATAATCTTATCACTAGAAGACTGCACAAATTTGACTTTCTTAATCTTGGCATTGTTATTAGTCACCTTAGTTTCTTTATCCTTAACAGATTCAGACACAGGTTCAGATGCTACCTCTGATTCAACTGGTTTATTAGTTTTATCCTGAGGCTGAGGCACATGGTTATCATTAAAAGGTGATGGACTCTCATTATACCCTAAACCTACTGGTTTCTTAGACTGACGCTGTGAATCTAAGATCTTCCCTAGGTTCAGTGAAGAGTTCCTAAACTTTTCTAATTTACTATTCACCTCTGCAACCTTAACCTTAGCTTCTGCTAGCTCTACCTCAGGTCTTTAATTTTAAGCTCTTTGGTCAACGCCTCAACATGCTAATACATTAGTTCTATCCTGACACACTGTTCACTTAGCTTGTCTTTTAGAACTATGACATCTTGAGCATCTGCCTTAAGCTTATCCCTAAGATCTTCTTTTATGTCTAAGAAGCTAGCATTGTCCGATTTTAAGGATTCAATTTGAGCAGTAAGATTACTATGTGTTTCTAGTACTAAATTTAATTTATCATTAGAAGTATCACAGAAAGCACATAAATCGCGGAATGTAGAAAAGTTTAGAATTACCTTTGCGTGATCTGATTCCACGTTTGCCATTTGTGCAGCAAACTCTAGAATAGTCTGATTGTCTTACTTTTCCACTAACACAGGACTTGTATCATTCTGGTCACCACGAACACCCTAATGGCTCTGATACCACTTGTAAGGTCGCCTGACTACGATTCCTATCTTGACGCGACACCTGCCAACGAGTGCGGAATCCTCGTTAGCGGCTTGACGGATAGACCATGCACATGAAACACGAAGACACACACAGTGATAGACGAACAACGGAACGTCCCAACACTTGATTCTCTCCAAGAACACAACTCTCTGATAACTTGCAAGTTCGAGATCGCCCTTTGCACTAATCACTCTGAAATTCTGCAAAAGTCTGATAATTAATCGAATTAACCCTTAATTATAACATCCAGTTCCAATTTGCCTAGAACAAGTTCGAACAGGCCCAAGGACTTTCGAACTTGTCTTCTACAAATTCGAATCTTAGGCTTCAAACTTATGTTTGAACTTATCTTTGAACTTATTGTAATACATTACACCAAGTTCAAACATACATACAATCAATATCAAACACAGATAATCAAACATATAACAAACATATATCAAACACTTGTTAATGTGCAATAACAAGCAAATAGACTTTTACAAAATATTTCTATACTTAGACTGCTATCGTCACACAGGGTGCACTAACATTCTAACCCTAGTGTTTCCCTCATACCTTTTCTCCAACGCCTCGCATAAGTCCCTAGAGGTCCGGTGATGTTTAAAGGTGTGTAGAATATCCGTAGGTAGTTCCATTCTAATCGACGGTATAGCTCTATTCTCGGCCTCAAAAATCTTCTTGTCCTCATCTTTCATGTGTTTATAGGACAAAACCTTCAATTTGACATCGAGCTCTTGCGTTTGGGGAACGTAGCCTTCGTCTATGCATATCAACATACGCATATTGTTGAATCTTGCGAAGTCTGCAAATCTGTCCTTCCACCAGTAATAGTCTTCTATTTTCATCATCTTGGGTGGTGAATTAGATTTGCCCACCTCATGGTCCATTTCCAAAAACTTATGCAAACTTGACATTCTCGTAAAACTTTTGTGTTCACGAACTTAAATTATTTAATTTTTAAAATAAATTTAAAATAAAATTTACGGACTTAAATAAGTTCGTATAAATTTAAGTTCAAAATTGTTTTCTAAATTAAGTTCGTTTTAACTTAAGTTCGAAATCACCTAAGTTCGAGAAACCCTAAATCCAACTTCGAGATTCTGAGAGGTTCGAACCAAATCAAATTCGAGAAACCCTAATTAGTTAACTTCGAAATCCTGACAAGTTCGAGACCCAAACAACTTCGAATCCCTAACAAATTCGAGGATCAATCAAAATCGAAGCTCTAACAAGTTCGTGGAGGAGCGTGTCTGACAAGTTCAAGGATTCCTAAAACACCTCCTAAGTTCGAGCGCCGCAAGTTCATGAAACCGCCAAAAAATCGACTTTTTCAAAATTTCATATTAAATCAATGTTTTTAAGTTTAAAAACAATGATTTTGACTGAAAATTTGAACTAAGATGAATATTTTCCAATTAACTTGCTCGAAAAACACTGAAATCTTTGGAAAATGCATGATTTATCCGATAGAACGCCAAGAAATCTTATGAATGTTCAATCAAACGTGACGAACACAAAGAACAATCACGATGGCTCTGATACCACTTGTAAGGTCACCACGTCTATGGATAGGATCAAGGCGCGACGTCGTCTAACAAGTGCGGAATCCTCGTTAGATGCTTAACGGATCGATCACACGCGGAACACGGAGTTGAACACGATGCTAGCCGATATGAGAACCGACCCCACACGATGTATTGCTCCAAGAAACTCTCTGAAACTCTTTCTAGCTCGTACGTGCACGATACTCGCTCTGAAATTCGTATCTCCAAAAGTTATGAAAATAAACTGATTAAGTTCTAATTAAATCAACTAAGTTCGTTTAGGCCCAAGCCCACGAACTTATAAGTTCAAGCCCAAGGACCAACGAACTTAGGCTAGCTAAGTTCGTATGGGGTGACTTAAGTTCCTGGCTTTGCCTTAATAACTTGTCTTCACATTCAAGAACTTATCTTCACAATCTAGAACTTAACATGCAAATGTAAACATCATACACAATCATGATCATTCATACATGACTTGTATTAAAAAAGCCTCATCTATTACATATGACTATCTATTACATATCTAGACTTCTATCGTCACACAGGGTGTACCAACATACTACTTTCTCAAATGGCTTAACAAAACAATCCCCTTCTCCCTGTGTTCATTGGTGATGATGTTGAAAAGCATCCCTCTGTCAACACCATGCTCACAATCAAACCCACCAACTACATTGCAAACTTAACCATTCCCAAAAACTACACTGGGAAGGGTTATGAACCTATGGTGGAGTTTCTTCAAGACCATCCTCTGCATTATGCTATGACAGTCTCTCCTGGTGTCATGTAACAAGAGATGGTCTATGAGTTTTGGTACACTTGCTCGTATGATCCCTCTACAAAAACCATCTAAAAACCATTCTCAATGGTACTCAAACTTTTGAGATCATTACTGCTCTTCTCAGGGAAGTACTTCGTCTTCCAGTGGCTGACACATATGACAAACCTCAGCCTGAGGACGAACAAATAGGAAATCTGCTACGCTTCTATGGTGTACCTGAACTAAAGGTGGATGCAACCCTGTTCAGAAGGAATCTCTCCCCAACTTACAGTTTCCTCTTCGCCTCAGTGGTGATGAGCCTGAGCTGGAAAGTTAGTTCTTTTTACCAACTCAGCAGGGATGGGATACCCATAGTCTTACCGCTTGTGCATGAGACTACTCTGAACATGGCAAGGTGGATATTCCTGAATTTGCAGAACCTGGTACAACAAGAATAGCGTCCAGCTGCTGTCAGATAGCAAAGGTTTTTGAGCCTCATCTTCAAATACATTTGTGGTAAGCATCTTTACAACTCCCAACCTCTATTGACTACCGCTGCATTCCCTATTATTGGAAATAGGGTATTTTATACCCCAGTACTCAACAATGAACCTCCTCTGTCTACCCCCATGAGGAGGTTGCTTGGTTTCGTGGAAGGTTATTCTACTCAGAAGGTGGATCCAGCAACTGCTCCTAAAAGAAAATCCAAATCAAGGCCTAAAATGATGAAACGTGCCTTCAAAATAAGTGATGCTGAGCCCGTCCGCAAGAAGGCTAAACAACTAAGTCTGTCCCTTCAGCCTCAGTGGCTAAGGGGAAGCAGGCTGGTCACCCTGGTTCATCTGTTGAACCTGAAGCCTTTGTGCCTGGTGCTTCTGTGGCACCTGAGATTATGGAATAGGATCAACCTCCTGTTTCTAGCCCAGTGTCCCCACTAGTCCAAACAGAACCCCACATCACCTCTCCACAACATCCTCAGCCAAAAAGGAACCCTCAGCCAAAAAGAAACCCTCCTCTCAAACCAGCCCCTCTGACCCCTCCCAACAGGAGTCAGTTGAAAAAGAAGCAACCCCTACTGCTTTTGCTTCTTTTATTTGGGAGTAAGTGTAGCTAATTTGGAGCAGGCTTCACTTCAAACTGAGTCCACCCCAAGTCAGCCTAAGCCCTCTGGTTTCTCAGAAAAGGAACCAGTTGTAGAAATGGAGACTACCACATCCACTATCCCAGCCTCACAACAGGCTGAGGATATTGAAAGACAGGAGTTCACTCCACTCCATACTGAGTCCACACAATCTCCACCTCATATTTATTCTGCACAACCTGAGTCTGCACGAGGTGCCAAAGCTGCTGGAACAGACCATCCAGCAGATCAGCCTCTATCTTCTGTTCCTTATGACACAGCTGTTCAACACCAAACAACTATTGAAGGACCACAAACCCAAGCTGCTGAACATCAGGGACTGTAACATCCCTCTGGTGAAGCTGCTCCCCAAATGCAAATTACATCATCAGTTTTCACCACTGATGATGTTGAAATGCACATCTCATCTCCCCATGAAGAGGTGCCTGCAAACCAAGGTACTACTGAGGGAACCACCCCAAGGTCTTGATGAAGGTTCTACGATGCCAGTAACATCTGAAAGGTCACCAACTCCCATTGCATCACCTCATGATGTAGATATAGCCACTGCTGAAGGTCCCCTTGATCCTTCCAAGCTGGGCCACTTAACTTATGCCGAAGCTATGGAACTACTGTCCAAAGTGTCTCTACCCTCTCCTACTGGCCCCCAAACTCCTCAATACTCTCCATCACATTCATCCCCATCCACTCAATCCAAATAGTCATCCCACACTCCTCCATCCCCCAAAGATCTTTCTTTGAAGGATCAGCTCTCTGTGCTGACCAACAAAGTTAGCTCTTTGGAAAACTCTATGACCTCCTTTTCTTCTACCATAGCAGACTCTGTCTGCTCAGCTTCAAGGGTTTCTTGATTCGTCCAGGACCTCCTTTCAAGCCCCTGCTCCCCAATCTGATCATTTTTCTCAGTTGCTTGCACTCACTGCACAACTGCAACAACTCTCCTCCTTACTGTCCTCAATTCTTGCCCTTCAATAGGACTCTGTGTCCAGCCTGCCAGCTGGTTCCTAGCAACTGTCAGGTCTTGCTGAAACCTGTTCTACCACCCTGCCATCTACATTGGTTTCTCTAAATACCTTAGTAGTATCTCTGTCAAATTCTGTGGCAGCAAACTTTGACGATACACATGAGTCCCTTGAACTCACTCTTGCATAGCTTCAGAGTTTGGTGTTCACAGAAAATGATAGGGCTGCTATTTCTAAGCTTTCATCTTTTGCCACTTCTCATTCTTCTTCTATTAAAATCTGTGTTACCCAGCTGGCAGAAGTTAAGGACAGTTTGGCTTTCTTAGTGCATAGCCTGGTTGGTTCAAAACCTGTCACCAAACTTGCTGCTGCAGAGCCTGTTGGATCTGTTCCTTCGTGCAGACCTGGTGTTGAAGGATCTGTGCCATCTCCTTCAAATGGGGAGAAGTCTAAATCTGCCTCGAAGACAAAGTCTAAGGGGGAGAAATCTTCATCTCCCTCTAAGGAGAAATCAGCATTGGTAACCCAAGCAGCAGGACAACTACAAACTGGTGATGCTGCAGGTACCTCAGCTATCTCTGCAACCACTGCTCAGCCTACTAAGGCTGGATTTTCAAACCCTGCATCATCTAAAGGAATCCATTCCTGAGGACAGGCCAAGCAGAAGGAGACTCTTGTTAAACTGAAGAAGAGGAAGAGAAGGAAACTGAAGATCTTCTGACTAGAGCAGCAAAGGGGAAAGGGAAAGCCTCTATGGACACTGACTCTCTAAAAGCTGCTCAACTAAATTTTTACAAATTACAGGCCAAAGATATGGGTAATGTTGGGTTTCGTATACCCTTGCTAGGTTAAATTAAAACTTTGCGGAAAATTAAATAACCTAACTATGCAAGAATATAAAACCTTAAGGATCTAACCAAACAAGCTAAGAAACTAATTATTAAAATAAAGAGATGAATAAGAAAAACTAACCTTAAGAAAATTCGTAATTTTCTCCACGAAGAACGATTGCACGAACAGCCTCTGAATCGAGTAACAAGCGTCTAAAGCAAGATCGCCTCTAGTTGTTCACACCCAATGAACAAAAGAAAAGATAATTATAACTTTTCTAAGCTCAGATCTTAGAGTCCAAAAAACTGGTATCCCTTGTGATTGTTAGAGAACTTAGAATTGAATGAGCGAGGAATGAAGCAGGAAGGGGCTGCCTATTTATAGGTTTTAGAAACCTACAAATTTTTTATCCCAGATCCATGTGGGATGGATTGGTGGCCGGCCCCCCCTATTAGGGTTTAGGGGGTGCCCTGTTGACTATCAACTAATTGCAGTTTTAGCCCCTGTACTTCCTCAATTAATTCTATTTGCTTCCGGTTAATTTATTAACTATTAATAAATTAACAAACTAACCCATTAATCAAATATAATCAATTATTTAGTTTCTAATTAATTTATTAAACATAATAAATTAACAAACAAATTAACATTATATATTTAAGTTAATCATCTTCTCTTTACAATTCATTGCATGCACCCAAAAAGGATCCAGCCTGATAACAATATGTTTACAAATAATTGTGACTTGGACACTAATTCCAACAGTCTCCCACTTAGACAAGTTGGCAACTATTTGTCTAAACACATTCTATTACCAGCCTTCCTAGCTACTCGATACAGCTGCCGAACTCTGAATCATATCAGAGCTAATCCTTTAGATAAGGGATCAACTATTCCTTCGTTCTCTGATATCGTATGAAACTAAGACATGGATTATAATCAATATTTGGTTTCAAAATTATGTTTCTGATTTCCGATTAATATGACTATATGAGACTTATTAATTGAACACTTCAATTTTGTCTCGGTCGGGCCTGACACTCTAGAGTCAACGTTTAATCATCAGAGGGCCCATAGATATCGCTTTTCCATATAGGCAAAAGGAACGAATAAAATTCGCATACACACAGTGCTAGCTAACTAATAACATCGTAACTAGATACATCCGTTATAACTGGCAGTTGCGCACAACGTTTGAATGCACTAAGGTATGACGGACTAGAAAACCGCAACTTCAATGTATCTCCGTCTGAAGAATAGAGGATATTATCATCTTGGAAATACTTATGATTTGATCCATGAAGTATCTTTCCAAGTGCGAGTGCCCTATACTTAAATCTCCATTAAGTACCCATGAATGTTGCAGCAATCTCTATGCTATGTCAAACTCTTGACAGTCTACTAACATTCCATGACAGTCTTTATTCAATACTAACTCCCAATACTACGAACGACTGAGGTATTTGAATAAAATTAATTACTCTGGGATTTGGTTCTAAACATGCAAAAGGAAACACAACGATAAATTAATAGAAGATGGCAGCACTTTGCAAATAAATAAATCTCCATTATTTAATCACCAAATCCATTACAATTTCAAATCATTGTTACAATGTTTCAAATTCAAAACTAACTACTAAACTTTACATTATCTCGTAATCCTATGCTAACAGCATGACTATAGTGTTTCGGTTGAGAAAGTGGCTTTGTGAACGGATCAGCTGGATTCTCCTCTGATCACACTCTTTTCACAATCACATGTCTTTCTTCAACCTTGCTACGAACAAAGTGGTACTTCCGATCAATATGCTTGGACTTTCCATGATCCTTGGGTTCTTTAGTCAACGAAACAGCACTTTCGTTGTCGCAGAATATTTCGATGGGGTCTTGAACCGTTGGGACAACTCCAAGATCTCCAATGAAATTCTTCAAC
Organism: Centrapalus pauciflorus; assembly: GCA_020465985.1. Classification (NCBI taxonomy): domain Eukaryota; kingdom Viridiplantae; phylum Streptophyta; class Magnoliopsida; order Asterales; family Asteraceae; genus Centrapalus; species Centrapalus pauciflorus. The sequence goes on from JAANYP010008107.1 coordinate 97,370, forward strand.
CAGATGGCTTCCTTTGAGGCTTCTGAGGCCGCAATATATTCTGACTTGCAGGTAGAGTCTGCCACGGTTTCCTGCTTCGAACTCTTCCACGTCACGGCTCCCCCGTTCAATAAGAACACCCAACCAGATTGTGATCGACAGTCATCTCTATCTGTTTGGAAACTCGCATCGCAATAACCGGTTACTTTGAGTTCATCCTGTCAACCGTAAACCAAGAACTTGTCTTTAGTATTTCTTAAATACTTAAGAATATTCTTGACCGCCGTCCAATGACCTTCACCAGGGTCTTGCTGATGTCTACTCACCATGCTTAAAGCAAATGAGACATCAGGCCTCGTACATGTCATGGCATACATTGTAGATCCTATGGCCGAAGCATATGGAACTCGACTCATTCTGTCGCGTTCCTCATGTGTCTTCGGGCTCATGTCTTTACTAATCTTTATGCCATGAGCAAAGGGAAGGTTCCCCTTCTTAGACTTCTCCATACTGAACCTTTTCAGTATTTTGTCCAAGTACGTATCCTGGCTTAGTCCTATTAGACGTCTCGTTCTATCTCTATAAATCTTTATACCCAGAATAAAAGCTGCATCTCCTAGATCCTTCATAGCGAAACATCTTCCCAACCAATCTTTTACACTCCGTAATGTTGGGATGTCGTTTCCTATAAGTAATATGTCATCGATATATAATACCAGGAAGACTACAGTGCTCCCACTGACCTTGACATATATGCAGGACTCATCTTCGCTTCTAGAAAATCCAAACTCTTTGATTTTCTCATGAAAGCAAAGATTCCAGCTTCGAGAAGCTTGCTTAAGTCCATAAATGGACTTCTGAAGCTTACACACTTTCTTAGGATACTTGGTGTCTACAAAACCTTCAGGTTGTGTCATAAACACATTCTCTGTCAATTTGCCGTTAAGGAAAGCGGTTTTGACATCCATCTGCCAGATTTCATAGTCATGAAACGCAGCTATGGCCAGAATTATCCTTATGGAGTTAATCTTAGCTACCGGTGAAAAGGTTTCCTCATAGTCAATCCCGTAGGTTTGAGTATAGCCCTTTGCCACCAGCCTAGCTTTGTAAGTGTGTACTTTCCCGTTCATATCTGTTTTCTTCTTGAATATCCACTTACAACCTACCGTCTTTAGACCTGGTATGGGATCAACCAAGTTCCAAACTTGGTTGCCATACATGGATTCAATCTCGCTATCCATAGCTTCCTTCCATTTGGCTGCCTCAGGGTCTGCCATCGCTTCCCGGTAGTTAACTGGTTCATCTAAGTCGACTAGTGTACTATCACTAATCATATCATCCTGTTCAATATGGAAACCATAGTAGAACTCAGGAGGATTGCTAACTCTACCGGATCTGCGCAAAGGTAAGGATATGTCATTGGGTTCAACAGGCATCTCAGCCTCATGTTGATGGTTAGTGTTTGTAGTTGGTTATTCATCGGTAGTATCTTGAATCTCATCAAGATCGATCTTACTCCCACTGTCCTCTTTAGATATTATCTCCTTCTCGAGGAACACTCCTCTTCGAGATACAAACACTACGTTTTCACGTGGTTTGTAAAATAGATATCCAAATGACTCTTGTAGGTAACCGACGAATAGACACTTTTCAGATCTTTGACTGAGTTTGTCAGAGGTCTCTCGTCCAACGAAGACTTCACAACCCCAGATCTTGATGTGACCAAGGGAAGGACGCTTTCCCTTCCACATCTCGTAAGGTGTCTTTGAAACTTTCTTGGTGGGTACTAGATTTAGAATATGTGTCGCAGTTTCTAATGCATAACCCCAGAAACTTACTGGAAGTGTTGCTCGACTCATCATAGATCGGACCATGTCTAACAAGGTCCTGTTTCTCCTCTCCGCAACTCCGTTGAGTTGTGGTGTTCTAGGAGGTGTTAACTGGGATACTATTCCACAGCTTCTAAGATGATCGAGAAACTCGATACTAAGGTACTCTCCTCCCCTGTCGGAGCGGAGAACCTTTATCTTTCTGCCCAGTTGATTCTCTACTTCACTTTGATATCTTTTGAATGTCTCAAAAGTGTCGGACTTATGTTTAATTAAATAAACATATCCAAATCTACTATAGTCATCTGTAAAGGTGACATAGTACCGATTTTCCCCTTTTGTAGCACATCAGAATGGCCCACATACATATGTGTGGACCAAATCCAATAGTCCTTCACCTCTTTCACACGTTCCTGTGAATGGTGATTTTGTCATCTTGCCCAGTAAACAGGATTCACATACATCATCCGATTTTAGGTCGAATGATTCCAACACTCCATCCTTTTGGAGTTGGGCGATGTGTTTCTTGTTAATACGCCCAAGGCGACAGTGCCACAATTTGGACTTATCAATTTCGTTAGAATCAATATAAAATAATAGGTTGTTATCACACTCAACAGTTTCATATATTCCATTATAAGGACAAGCTTTGAATATAAAAACATCATTCAAATAAACCAAAATACTTCCATTATTATTATAAAAGTTGAAATTGTATCCATCCTTATACAAGGCAAACAAAGAAATGATGTTCTGATTCATATCGGGTGAATAACAGCAATTATTTAAGCTAATCTCTAATCCTGATCTAAGCACGAGCTGGAACCTTCCGACTTTCTTCACAGGCGTGATCTTTCGATTCCCCATGATTAGGTTCAGCTCCCCATGCTTCAAGCTTCTACTTTCCCTTAGTCCCTGCAATACAGAGCAAATGTGAGTACCACATCCTGTATCAAGAACCCATGAAATAGAGATAGAAGTGTTATGGAGTTCGATCATGAACATACCTGAGGTGCTGGCCTTTTCGACTTTGCCGTCTTTAAGGTCCTTCAGATATGATGGGCAGCTTCGCTTCCAGTGCCCCTTGCAATTGCAGTAAAAGCATACTGCTTAATTCGGATCTTTAGTAGGCACAATACCGGACTCTGTTTTCCCTTGAGACCCTTTCTTGGACTTTCCTTTTGGGGTCTTCCAGGATGACTTCCGTTTCTTTGAGGCCTTACCGACAGTAAGCACAGGAGTCTCATCTTTCTTGATGCCCTGTTCAGCGGTTCGGAGCAGATTATGCAGTTCCATAATTGACGTCTCCTTCTGATTCATGTTCACCTGATAGGAGAGTACGAACTGATTATAGATGGTGGGCAGTCCAGAAAGAATGATATTGGTGGAGAACTCAGAGTCAAACACCATATTGAGAGCCTCCAGCCGGTCGAAGTACCCCTTCATCTCAAGGACGAAAGTGCAGATAGATGTTCCAGGTTTTGGTTTGCAGGCCATGAGGGATCTTACCACTTCAAGGCGCTCTTTGCTCGCCTTAGCCTCAAACATCTCTCGCAGCTGCTGATTCATCTCAAAGGCCCATGTATTCTCGAAGGCTTTAGCAAGCTCAGGAACCATGGATGACGCCATGATGCAGGACACTTTGTTTGCATCATCGTAATGTTTCTGGTGTGCGTCCATTTCCTCCTGGGTGGGATTCTCATTCAGTGTGGGAATTTGTTCATCGAGAACATACTCCTTGTTCTCGTACCTCAGCGTAAACCTGAGGTTTCTCATCCAGTCCACATAGTTCGGACCGGATAGTTTTTCCCTACCCAGAACGGAAAGGAGTGAGAAGTTGGATGCGTGGTTGGGAGCAGGAGTGGGAGTACCAGTAGAAGTAGACATCTGTGAGATAAAGTTTTAGTTAGTTTGAAGTATTCCTTAAACAATTTACCCAATTTGAATTAAGGCTAGGATCCATATAATAGATTCGCTTTATGAAAAGGGTCGCCGTAATCACGCCACGAATTTATTTTACGTGGACAAACTCTTGTCGATTTCAATCTCTATGAAATTCCTAGATCTTTTGAGATTCATTGAATCTTAGCAATGGCATGTTAATCTCGGTTATGCAAAACTACTATCCGTGACTAGGTTGCCGAGGATCACGGACAAGATGGTGAATCTAACCATGCAAAACTGCGTAAGACCCGGCACGGATCAGTCCGGGAATCGCGAGTCCTACATCACCTCCTAATATGTCTCTCATTAGTGTGCCGGTCAATACACACGCTCCACCAACAGTGCATATAGGAGGTGTGCATTTTTCATGGACTTGCATACTAATTCACTTTTGATATATCTAAAACGGGATTTTCTTTTAGTACTATAGATTATACTTTTAATCTGGACACCATCCTATCAAAAGTCCTCGGTAGCTCCATTGAACGCACAGCGAAGCGGAGGAGGTAGGTCAGCGCGAAGCTGTTAAAAACCTACTCCTTTAGGGAAGCAGAGCGACCCGCCTTATACCTCATTTATAGTTTGTTCACTATGGGTGAGCCGATTTATCAATTGACTGACGATGTAATTAGATTTAAATGATATATATATACATATATATATATATATATATATATATATATATATATATATATATATATATATATATATATATATATATATACATACATACATAATCAATAATACATATATAAATTTCTTTTAAATCTTAGGGGTTTATCTTTAAACTTTTAAAATTAAAGATCTATTTTAAACATTTTAAAATTCAGGGTATATTTTAAACAATTTAAAATATTAGGGTTTAAATTAATATTTATATTTTATATATATATTTCGGTTTTAATATTTAAATAAAATAAGAAACATTTAATTATTAAATATATATATTAAATCTGAAATCTATATATATGACCATATAAATCCTCAAAATTTAAACCTAGGATAATACAAGTTTATCCTAATAAATTATGATATTCTAAAACCTTTAGGATAAGCACTTAATTTAAATTAAGGTAATTTCTAGATAAATAGGATTTAGGATAAACCTAGAAAATCAAGCTTATCTCTAAGGCATGTTTATCTAAAACCCCAAAAATCAAACCCTTAATTAAATTAATAAAATCCTAAATTAATAAAATAATAATTTATTTAATATTTCAGATTTATCCATTTAAAACCTTTTAAAAATCCGAAAATTTGACGATAAATATGAAAAACAATTTTCAAAATTTAGACAATTAGTTTAATATTTAAAAACTATTTTAAAAATTAAATAATTATCAAAAAATGAATTTAACTCCAAAAATTTCGAAAAAATAATTTTTTAATTAATTTTTCGGATTTATTTAATATTTAAAAATTAATTTTAAGTTTAAACAATTTAATTTAAAATTAAAAACACCATAAAAATTAAATCAAAATTCCAAAAATTAATCAAAACAAATTTCGAAATTTAAGAACAAGATTATCATCTCAAAATTAGTGCTAAACTCATTAGGTTAACCTGGCTCTGATACCACTGTTGGGTTTCCTATACCATTGCTAGGTTAAATTAAAACTTTGCGGAAAATTAAATAACCTAACTATGCAAGAATATAAAACCTTAAGGATCTAACCAAACAAGCTAAGCAACTATTTATTAAAATAAAGAGATGAATAAGAAAAACTAACCTTGAGAAAATTCGCAATTTTCTCCAAGAAGAACGATTGCACGAACAGCCTCTGAATCGAGTAACAAGCGTCTAAAGCAAGATCGCCTCTAGTTGTTCACACCCAATGAACAAAAGAAAAGATAATTATAACTTTTCTAAGCTCAGATCTTAGAGTCCCAAAAACTGGTATCCCTTGTGATTGTTAGAGAACTTAGAATTGAATGAGTGAGGAATGAAGCAGGCAGGGGCTGCCTATTTATAGGTTTTAGAAACCTACAAATATTTTATCCCAAATCCATGTGGGATGGATTGGTGGTCGGCCCCCCTATTAGGGTTTAGTGGGTGCCCTGTTGACTATCAACTAATTGCAGTTTAGCCCCTGTACTTCCTCAATTAATTCTATTAGCTTCCGGTTAATTTATTAACTATTACTAAATTAACAAACTAACCCATTAATCAAATATAATCAATTATTTAGTTTCTAATTAATTTATTAAACATAATAAATTAACAAACTAATTAACATTATATATTTAAGTTAATCGTCTTCTCTTTACAATTCATTGCATGCACCCAAAAAGGATCCAGCCTGATAACAATATGTTTACAAATAATTGTCACTTGGACACTAATTCCAACAGGTAATTCTCTGGATACTTAGTATCAATGGAAGCAGGAGTAGCTTGAGATTTTTGAAAGCAAGAAAAAAGAAGCAGCCTCTACAAAAGCTGCTAAAGCCTTTGCAGCCAAGGAGGCAAGAAAGATAAAAATGCCCTCTTTGGATGTGCAAAGGAAACTAATGGAGGCTGCCAATGAGTCAGTGGTTGGCAAAGAAAGAGAGAAGGAACAGAGTACACAGGTCTTGGTGACCAAATCAAAGCCTGTATCCTCATGAGCTAAAGCCCAAGTTCACTTTGACAATATGGCAAGGAAGAAGTTCTTCGATGTTGCAAATAGGAGACTTGCCAGAGAAACTATTGTTTAAGTTGTCCCAATATCAAGAAAAGGCAAACAGTAGAAACTTCAAATTACAAGACATGGTGCTGATGGTATTGAGTTAGAAGCATACGAGTCCACTCACATTGCCTGCATAGGGTATAGGGAATGGGTTGAGTTGGCTGTTTCCCTGAGCAGATCAAAATCTGAAACTGCTAAAACTATCAGGACATACGTCAAAGAGCTGATGGAAAAGGTCAAAGACCTGGGCCTAATTCCTGAAGAACAAATCAAGGGTACTTCACTAATGGAACCCAGGATTAAGCCCAGGAGGCAGAAAAAGGATACAGAGCTTGAAGAGCTCATCATGATGATTGAACAGGGTATGTATGCTATTCAGATTAAAGGGTTTGATCATAGCCTGCCTAAGGGAGTTGAGCCTGAAGAAGGTAAATTTATTGAAGAGACTGAAGTTGGGGTATTCTTTGTGGACCCCTTGACAAGGATAATGTGTTTCCAAAGAGCTTCAGATCTTCATAAAGCTGGACTTAAGCAGATCATTGCCTTCAGACTCTCAAAGGATTTTGAACAGCATGCAAGATGGAGAGTCATCATCTAGGAGCAGCTCAAAGTCTTCTATGAAAGAGGAGAACTTGAAAGTCCTGAGTTCATGTTTCTCAGAAGTGAAATAGAAGAAAATTGATGCCAGAATTGAAAAGGCATATGAGAAGGATGAACAACAACAACAGCTTCAAGGTCCATCTACTGCAGAGTAGATGAAGAATGAAAGTTGTCCATAAGTTGGACAGGCTTGCCATTATTTGCTCCCAACATCAACAGTCCAAACTTGTTAAAATTTTCTTCTTGTACATATGTTGTACTTTATTACATCAGTTGTAATTTTTCTCAATACATCAGTTGTACTTCTGTAAAAACATGTGTTGTTTAATTCAAATATAAGTGTATATATAAACTGATCATTTACTTTACTTCAATGTTGTACTTCCATTTCAACAAATGTAATGTAAAAATATATAGTGATCATTGATATAATCAGCTTAGGCTGATTATTGCAAATAGGGGGAGATTGTTAGGCACAAAAAGGCCTCAGTCAAACCTGTTATACATCTTAGGGGGAGATTATTAATCAAACCTTGATGCACTTGAGGGTATAAATTAAGGCCATGATAATGCCTTATTGAAACCTGAAGAGTGATTTGCAATATAAGTCAAAGCTAGTTACCGTGTAACATTAGTTTTAACTTAGGCAGATTGCCCAAACTGTCCTATTCTGTTGGACAGGCTGGACGTAAACTGTCTGCGCTGCTTATGTCTGTTGAGCAGCTTGGAACAAAACTAAGTATTCTGTTCTTTGTGAACAGGTTATACACCTTATGGAATTTGTTTCCATGTCATCGTGTATTGTCTTGGACGAAAAGATCAGTTTGTAAGTCTAAGACAAAGTGGAAAATCAGAAGCTGCTTACATAGCCCAAGCTGTTCTAAAACATGAAGACAAAGTGGATATTTAAAATGGGTGACAGACCATTTCTTATATCAAAATGGCTATACAAGAAGAGGAAAGGATTAAAGTTGACATTCCTTTTCAGGGTAAAGTAATCTACAACAGAGACAAACACGAAAAGACAAAGATTCTGCTACACAGAGACAAATGTTGTTTTGTCAGAATGTGCAGAAAAGCAATTTTGTCTTTTTGGAAAGGCACTCCACTATCTCTGCATCCAATGAGGAAGGTTCACCAGTATTCTCTGAGAGAGTATAAAAGGAACCTTCTAAGGAATATGAGATAACCTAGAGAGAGATATCAAGAACGTGCGAAGAATTGTGTTTTCATGCATGCAAAGTCTGCTTAGAATAAAACAGTTGAGTTTGTCCAAGTTGTTCTTGTTCAAGTTGTTTGTCTGTCTTGTAAAATCAGTGAGTACATCTACATCTTTGTGAGTGAAATCGTTGTATCTAGTCTGAGTGTGTCTTAGATTAGTTGTCTATCTGTTGTTCTGTCATCTCAGTTTGAACCATTCCGCAGTTCAAACTTGTTTGTAATTAACATTTATTGATATATATATACGAACATTGAGAAAAGTGTGCTAAAACTTTAAATAGTTGTATTCACCCCCCCCCCCCCCCCCTCTAGAGCTTACAACAACATACTTGGGAAACCTTTTGGGACCTACAATATCCCAACTCCTCATTCCCCAAATTCATTCTATTATTCACTAATTAACAAACACAATTAAGATCTAACAAATAAGAACAAGATTGGATCAACACTAACCGAATGATTGAATCTCCACTGAGAGAGAATTTACAATACGTAACTTGGAAAAGTACTGAAATCAAGAAACCTATCCGTACAAAATGAGAATATTCAGTGCAACAACTTTCTGATACGTATAGCTACAATACCGTAAACTTCTATTTATGCACATACAAAAATTAAGAAAATACAAAATAGCCCCCTTGACTTATTACATTCGTAATACAATATTAATTCCCAACAATCTCCCCCTTTTATGAATGACAATCAGTCTTTAATCTTTAAGTCCCAACTTCATCTCAAACCTTCTGATGCTCTTTCTGTTACTCAGTCTTGACTCAATCTTTGAAACAAAATCTACCATCATTTTTATATCTCCTGAACTTATGCCTCCTTTCTTCGATTGACGCTTTGCATCATAAGCAAGTTTTCCTTTCAGCCCCGTCATTACTTTCTAAAGAGTACCATGACAATACTTATTTAGTATAACCATATGCATGGCTCTCTTCTTTTGATCCTCGTCTTTGTAAATAATCACTGGATGCGTGGCAAGAACAACTTGATACTCTTTCAGTCTTTCCATATCTTTGATAAATATGTTTGGCGTAGTACAATTTATTCTTCTCATCCCTCTCTCCACAACAATCTGTAGATCTTGAACTGACATAAGAACCAACTTGGTGTGCATGAAATGGAATAAAGCTTTAAGTGCAAATCGGCAATATTCTTCTCTCTTGTTCTGACACAACTCATCAAACAAATCCTCTACATCAACCAGATTGATATTGAATAAATCAGCTTCACTAAACACATATGTCTTTCCATCAGTTCTTGTCACCGTGAATGTAAGATAAATGATGTTGACAAAATGATCTTTTTCAATCCTTATAAGATCAACTATCCTCTGCTCACTCCTTACATCTTCAATCCACTATGTTTTATTCTCCAAGAAATGACCGTAATTGACAAGATTCGGCATATTTGGCTTGATCACTTCAAACATCTTCTAAAACGAGCATGACACATGTTTCTTGCAGAATATCTTTTTCTCTAAGTGATCTTCTAAAAATGGAAGTCTATTCCTTTTCCTAATGAAGTCTGCATTCTGCTTTACAGATAGCATTAGCTTCTTGACCCTCTTTTTCCTAATCTCATCTTCATCCAACAAACTCAACATATCATTTATTTCTTTCTACACTTCTTCTTGTACTGCATATCTCAACTGATGCTGATGTTCTGATTCATCTGCTAAAATGTAACTCTTGAACAACATATCCATCAAACCTACTTCATTGAATACTTTAACTAATTCCGGCACCAAATCACTGATCGGAAACGGATCATATTCTTCTTTTACTGTAATTGTCACCGCAGGCTTTTCAACCGTTGGCGTTGGCATTTCATCTCTTAAGATCTCCTCGACTAGCTCTTCCTCATCAACTATCCTTTCAGCTCTCAGAGTCACATCAGATAATTCAAACACTTCTTCCTCAGGCACACCTATCCCTTTTTCAGCTTCTTCAATCCTGAATACTTCTATTTCTACTTCATTATCTGAATCATCATACTCTTCAAAATTGTAAATCCCAGATTGTATACTACAAGGAATTGGAACATCTTCGTGAAGAATCAATTCCAACTCACTCTGAGCATCAACCGGTTTTTCAGTTGAGCCTCTTGCTTCTCCTACCCATTCACCTCCAGTTTCTTTCTCAGTATACACAACCATTTGTAACTCTGCGTCTCCAAGCTTCCTCCTCTTCTCCCCCTATAAGGAGCATCATCGGAGTCTTCATCGTCATGATCCTCATGCTTTCTTTTCGATCCTGAAGCTTGAGACTCAGAGGTTTGCTCAATGAATGATAATCTTTCAGATAAAGAGCTTAGAGCACTAACAACATTATTTTCTAATCCAGACATCCGTTCCTTCATCTCATCAAATTGTTCAATACAATAATTTCGCAACTCAATGTCTGAAATATGTTTTTCTTCTTCTTCTACTTCTGCAATAGCCTTCCCTTTCAGCAATCTTTGAATATTGGACGTATTATTCATCATCTCAGTATATTGATTTGTCATTTGACTTGTAACTCCAGCAATTGCTTCATTTAACCGTGTTTCAGTGACAAAGGGTAATGTGCTAACACCTGGGTCACGTAGACTTCCAGTTGTCACAATGGTTGAACTTGTAAAAAGAACTTTCGTGTGGCCTGCTATCAGAGTTGGCATTTGTGTGACTCTTGCATGGCTTCCAACTACTTCAAGTGAAGGAGCAACAAATGCTTCCGACACTATAGTTGTTCTGACAGGGACACAAAGTCCTTCTGTACTTACTTCAACAAATGAAGTTGACTCGAGTTTCCTACTCTGTATTCGTTCTACGATCAGTGCTTATAGGAATGTACACTGGGGCAGTTGTGTACTAATTTCAATATCCATGGAATCCAAATGATCCAAATGAAACTAAGTTGTGTCAAACTCGAATGAAGTTTGCTCAAACTTGAATGAAGTTTGATCAAACTCGAATGAAGTTTGATCAAACTCAATCAATAAATGAACAAACTTGATCAAAGAGTGATCAAACTCGGTCAACTCTTTGATCAAACTCGGTTAATATGTTGATCAAACTCGAATATTTCTTTGCAAAACTCGATTAACACTTTGTAAAACTCGGTGAAAACTAAAATTTTAGTTTTGCTCGAGTTTTAACAGAAACTTTTAAAAATCAAGTCTAAAATCGCACTTTTCAACAAAAACAATCAAACAATTGATCCCAAATTAATTTCGAAGGTTCAGTTTTCACACACAAGCACTTTTTGAAAGAAAATTTTGTATAATATCATATTAAAACCCTAAAATTTGACAAATATCAGTAAGAAAAATCAGTAAAAATTTAAATTACTTTTTGTGTGTTTGGAGTTGAAATCAGAGACTTATATCAATCTTTTCGTCTTTAAAATGCGTACCTTCGATCCAAAAATTACATCAAATCATCCACTTAATCAAAAACCCTCAATGATTTTCTAAATTTTTAAAAATGCAATGTAAAAGTATTCGACCAATGTAAGGTCTTGACACTACGGATCTATCGCGACGCGACACCATCCAACGAGTGCGGAATCCTCGTTAGCGGCTTGACGGTAAGATCACACGCACGGAACACGGAGACTACCACGGCGTTATACGAACGACTACGAACGTACCTACACAATGATTCTCTCCGAAAACACTCTCTTAATACTAGTAAACTCGAGATCACCTTTGCTTAATCACACTCCGAAATTCTGCAAAAGTCTCTTAATTATTCGAGTTAATCCTTAATTATACTGACCAATTTGAGTTTGTCTTAGGACAAATTCGAAACAGGCCCAAGGCCCGTTCGAATTTGTCCACTTGACAAATTCGAATTTACCTATAAGTACAAATTCGAATTTACATCAAATTCGAATTTCAACTATCATACTTCTATTTGAACTTATGTTTTAACTTATGTTTGAATTTATCTTTGAACTTTATGTTTGAACTTCTTGTAATACGTTACACCAAGTTCAAACGTACAAACAATCAATATCAAACATATATTATCAAACATATATAATCAAACATATATATTAAACACTTGTTAATATTCAATATCAAGTAAATTGACTCACACAAAATGCTATCTATACTTAGACTGCTATCGTCACACAGGATGTACTAACAGACTCCCCCTTGACGATAGCTTCTAACTATTTACATTTTGTCTAACTACTTTAACTATATAAACTACTACCTGCATATAAGCATATATCGATACAAACTCTAACTATCTTTTGGAATTTCCTAGCCTCGGATCTCCAACCCTCATGAAAGAAGATAGGCTGATCGTGTAGCTTTCGTAGGTCATCCTTAGATAGATTTATAAGGTGTAATGGATCATACACTCGCAAAATAACTTTGTCTTCTGTATCTTCCATGACTGCTTCAGCTGTATCATTGTCGACATACCACCATTTCATGTTGCTTAAAACATTCTGTGGCATCGATTTCATTGGCACCATTCTGGCCCATGGCCTACCTGTATGCGGATCTATTCTTGATTCGTCCTCGACTCTCTTCCCGGTTCTAGGCTTTAGCCTTTCAAACTTTCCAGATCTACCCTCTCTTCTGATTATCTTTGCGATCACTTCAGCATAAGGGTCATCTCCAATGTTAATCAACTCTTTCCAAGCCAACTCCTTCACTTCTACCTTCGGCAATGTGTTAAACACTTTAAGCGTACGCCTCAGGTACTGGAGTCCATCTCTCCTCTTTAGAATGAATAGCTGCAGTTCTCTGTCGAAGAACCAGCTGATAATTCCTCCTGAGAGATTTTCTGCCCCCGGAATTCTCATTCTTTTCTTCATCTTAGGCTCGGTTTTCTTCTCTTCCTTCCGGAAACAAAGGTTTAACAGTTCAGCTCTGCTTGGCTCTTTTTCAGCTTCCTCCAGTTCTGAATCGTTCACAGAGGCCAACTTAATTTCATCTATATCGATTACATTTTGATCGTTTGGCACATATAGTTCTGTGATAGGTTGTGAATGAATGATTACTTCATCTACGTTGTCATCTTCATCTTCCACGACCTCCTCATCAGACATCCAATCAACTATATCTTCTGGTACGAATTCCCCTTCCTCCAATTCCTCCATCTCTTCCTCAAAATTAAACTCCATTACTTCTTCCTCGATATCTTTCAGCGCGTCTATCATATCGCTCTCGAAAGTCCTTGAGGAACCAGCTTGACCTCCTTCACCTTCAACACCAGTCTGACTTGGCTCCCCCTGAAGTTCAGCATGTTGAGCAGCAGAAAAATCTACTAGCTCACTCTCTTTAGGCGCATCGGGATCATTGCCTTCGTCATCCTCTCTCCTCAATATCTCAGCATCCCTGCAACTATTCTCTCCCTGAAACTTTAGGTTTATCATTAATTGCTCAATCAGGGATCGCATAGTGCGGATCTCGGCAGCCTGGTCGGTGACAAACGTCTTCAGGTCAAGATTTTTTTTATCTATATTCGCATTCTGTGCTTGAAGTTCACCGACCGCTTTCGTAAGCTGGAATATTTGGACTTGTTGGAAATCAACCTTGCTTCTGAGCTCAGAAAACCGTTGATTGTCAGTGAAGGTGGATGAGGTGGATGGAATGGATTGGATGGGAGTCGGAATGATTGGTGGTGGAATGGATGTTTGAACAGGTGGTGGTGGTGGAATGGTTGTTTGAGCTGATGGCTGAGCGGTTGGAGTTTCTGGCTCAGAAGTAGAGGCCGATGAAGCTCCCTGCATAAAACGATGCCTTTTGGCCCAATGCCTAGGCACCAAAGGAGTAGTATCCTCAATTTCGAAATCGGAATCATCCTCATCCGAATCCCTAGACACTCTTCTTTTCTCTGCTTCTTGATTGATCACCATTATTCGGGATCCATATGTACTTATTTGAATAGACGGGTCTTCTGTTTATTTCTCAATCTTAGTCTCTTCTACTTCTTCCGATTCAGATTCAGATGTCGACTCAGCTTGACCTTCTTTCTCTGGCACATAATCCTCTATCTGGCGAAAAATATCATCTTCACCAGCTAGTGGTTCCAGAATATCTCCAACTAGTTCAGAATTAATCTCCTCATTTGCAAGCGGCCCTTGTGCCCATATTTCTTCCAATGTCTCCACCCGTGGATAAGTTACGGGGGCTACACTTGAAGGACCAGCTTCTTCTGGCTCTTTCACTCTGCTCGTTGAAGGCCTAGTAGCCTGAGTCTGTCTGACTGAAGGTCTTTGCCTCCTCCTTTGTTGTTGTTGAGGCCTAGGCTGTTGCTGTTGCTGTTCCGGCTGTTGCTGAATTTGAACTTCCCCGGCCCAGTTGGCACCTTCAGGGGCTTGAAAATCAGGATTAACCACTGCACCAAAAAGTGGTGCCTCCACTGGTCTAGCCAATGCATCCCTGTGGGCTTGACAGTCAGCAAAAATCCCTTTGTCAATTACAGCGACACTTTGAATCTCGGGTAATTGCGGCAGATTCGGCAAGAAATGTCGGATCAACATCATGACGAACCTCGGATACGACAAAAATCTTTCTCTTGCTGGAGCTGTTATCTTGTGAACAAACTCCACAAAGAACATTTCAGAGTAACTGAACCTCTGATTGTAGACGAACGCAATCATTGTCGATTGAATCTTCGAGACAATGTAATCAAAACCCGCTTTCTTCGGAGCGAAGCACACCATGAAGACGTGTGCAAGATATCTCCACTGCCCGATTAAACCGCTTTTCATGTATGACGCCTTAGTCACATCGAGACCATATCCCATTCTTATGAATGTTGCTTGGCGAACTTCCAGCGGGAAGTCAATTGGCCCATTTTCTTGCTCGGCAGAACCCAACTGCAAGACTCTGCGTGACACATCTGCTGAAAACACGAGTGGTTGTCCAGCGATCCTGGTCCTTAATACTGTCGGAGTAACAGTACAATCGACCTGCAGATGGTCCCAAAATTCCCGAACATACGGCAGCACTATCTGGATGTTATGCGAAAGGGCATAAGAAACCCTTGAGGCGACCAAAAAATCCACCATCTGGCGGAAAGCCTGAGCTTCAGGTAGCTCACGGTCTGGAGAAATAACTATATTATGCTTTTGGAAAAACACTCTATCCGCCATATCTGCACAATAAATTATATAATATATTAGAATGATCAAAATAAACATAAACTTGTTTAAATTCAAATTTGTTTTATTTTGGACTTATGTAAGTTCAAAATCCAACACATATGAATTTCTACAAGTTTGATTTAAAGTTTTGTCAAATATTTCGATTTTAATGGTAAATTCGAATGACATATTCGAAAAAACTCTCATTTCGAGTTTATTGGTATCTTCAAGTTTAAATTCGAAACAACCCTCATTCGAGTTTATTAGTTTCTTCGAGTTTAGTGACAAAGTCGAAGCCATGAACAAACTCGAAATATCGGTATATTAAGAACAAAACTCCAAGATTTTAACCATTTTAGACTTAGAAAATTACATCCATTAGTCCTAATAGGTCCTAATCGAAGGTATTTGTCACTTATTTGATGTTTCACCGGTTCAAACTTTGTTATTTTGAATTACAAAGTTCACACCATTAAAACCTCAAAATCAGTTGATTTTGGCTCAAATTGAGTCTAAAACATCCTAAATCTTGTACAATGATGTTGATTATACCTAGATTTAGTACTATGCTCGAACACAAACGGACAAAATCTCGACAAATAGTGGGAAACTCGAAGTCGGCAAAGTCGAAGCACTAAACTCGAAATCTCTCTGGATAAACTCGAAGAACTAAAGTCGAAGGTAGGTGAATAATGAATGTCACTGTTGACCTATTTATACTAACCACCTTCGAGTATGCTTCCTACTTCGATTTTACTGCTAAATTCGAATTTATTGCCAAATTCGAATATACATTCGATTTTGGTTTAAACTCGAATTTAACTTGAAAATTTTGAAAATCTTTGAATTAAATTCAACTTTTCCAACTTGTTCGTGTAACGGACCAAACTATGCAAAATTATTTACCCTAAGCACAAGATTTTCACGCAGTGATTGTTTTATACAACTAAGAATGCATCCTCACTAACCTTGACCTTTTTCCTAAATAAGATTAAAAATTAAAAATAAAATTGAAGTAAAAATAAAATAAAAATAAAACAAATTAATAAAATAAAGTAAAATTAAAATTTTGAACAAAAAATTTAAACTTAGACTAATCTACATTAATTTTAAAAGTTTACAACCTATACTTAACACTAACAGAATATTTTTGGTGAGTATAGTCCAAGAAAGGTTCAATCAGATAGCGGTGTCAAATACTCACTTTCAGTATTCAAACGTTCACACTTAGGAATTTTTGATTCCTTTTTATTGTTTGTCGTGACACACATTTCTAGCCGATTGTTGGTATTATTTTCCCTTTAAACATGTTACAGTTCGGAATATCCCTTGGCCTTTTTATTTTTCAAGAAATTACCCTACGTGACTCACACTTAGACATACTTTTATGATCAAGGCATACACACAATGATTATGAGGGTGTTTGGATTTGCGTTTGAAAAGTGCTGTAGCGTTTTGGAACCTAATAATCGAATAATAGCTGTAACAAAAAGTGCTGCAGGAAATGTAGTGTTTGGTTTAGCTTCTGCTGTTTGCTATCATAATTATCAAATAATCAATTTTTAAAGTGTTTGGATTTGCGTTTTTACTTGTAAAATGACCAAATAATCACTTATGAAGCAAATAAGCTACAATTTTTAACTTATGAAAAAGTGTGGTAAGATTAACGCTAAACGCAAATAATCACTTATTAACGTATGCAATCCAAACACTTTAAACTAATTATTTGCGTTATTGTAACGTAATAAGCTGATAATCTGGTTCATAACGCAAAACCAAACACCCTCTATAACTTTTTGGTATTGCAAACTTTCTTTAAAAGGCAAACATCGGACACAGGTCTGTATTTACATACAACAAAGTGTCTTAGTTTGTCTTAAGGTTTATTTTTAAAGCTAGCAAGACAGTGGTGACAGGTCTGTACCGACGTACAACAAAGAGACTTATCTTGCTAACTCGAGTCAAACCAGAGGCAACAGGTCTGTACTTACGTACAACAAAGTTACTTGTTTTGACTCTTAACTCAGTATGATTTTTCTATTCTTTCCATTTCTTTAAGATGTATCTGATGTTGCTATACATCCCCAGAAAGTTTGCATACCTCATTTAGAATCAATGTCTGTGTGTCTCTAACACAAAATTTAAGACCATTTGGTCATACATCTAAGTTAGTGACACGTCTGACTTTTACTTGAATAGTTTATTAGCCTTGAGATTCCCTATATGCATTATGCCTACCAACACATCATACTAGATAATGTATAACACTTAGAATTTTAGGTGCATTATGTGTGAAAGCTAAACACTTAGAGATCGTAAAGACTGTGCTAATTTTCATTACTTTGAACCTATGTATCTAAGACTTAACTCGTTTTCTGATATTCTCTTTTTTTGAACTTTTTAATGGATTTCTCTCTCTTTTTTTTCATAAGTAAGAGTAAGAAAATAAAATAACGTACTAACTTACTATAAAAAGGAAAATATCCTAAGCTACTAAACTTACTATAAAAAGAAAGAAAATTTACTGCTATAAAAGAAACTAAACTCTACTAAGGTCAATTTACTCTGGATTTCGCATTCCGTTTAGTTGAAGTAAATACTCAAATCGTGACTTATCAAAAGCTTTGGTAAATAAATCAGCATTATTATCATTCGTTGCCACTTTTACCAGCTTAATTAAATTCTTTTCAGCACAATCACGTATAAAGTGGTGTCTTATGTCTATGTGTTTGGTTTTATTGTGTTTAACTGGATTATTTGTTATTGCAATTGTTGACTGGTTATCTATCCTAATATGAGTATGAGTATAAGTCAAACCGTAATCCCGCAATTGTTGTTGTATCCACAAAACCTGTGAACAGCAACTACCAGCAGCAACATATTCGGCCTCGCACGTTGACATGGCTACCGAAGTCTGTTTCTTGCATTGCCAGGAAACGAGCCTTCCTCCTAGGAACTGACAACCTCCAGTTGTTGACTTGCGAGTCAAGCTACATCCACCGTAGTCTGAATCCGTGAATGCCTCCAATTCCATATCGCCCTCCGCGTGATACCAAAGTCCCAGCTTCGGTTTCGACTTTAGGTATCGTAGAATCCGCTTCACAGCTTTCATGTGCATCTCCGTTGGATTAGCTTGAAACCTAGCACAAATACATACAGCAAACATTATATCAGGTCTTGAAGCAGTTAAATACATGAGTGACCCAATCATGGCCCGATATAACGTCGGATCCACATCGGTATCACTTTCTGTACCTGGTCCGAGATTATGATTCACTTGAATTGGCGTGCTGAAGTGAGCTGTCAGCTTTGTTCCTTCCATCCCGAAGCGCTCTCATATGTCGTAGACATTCTTCGTCTGATGAATAAACATGTCTTCCTTCCTCTGTTCGACTTGTAAACCCAGAAAGAAGTTTAACTCACCCATCGCGCTCATCGCAAACTTTGACTTCATCACCTTTTCAAAATCTGTGCACATCTGCTCGTCTGATGATCCAAAAATGATATCATCGACGTATACTTGTACCAATATGAAATGTTCCCCTTTTCGCTTCACGAACAGCGTACTATCTACTCTCCCTCTTTCAAACCCGTTGTCTAAAAGATGATTGGATAAAGTCTCGTACCACGCCCTCGGTGCTTGATGTAATCCATACAAAGCCTTATCTAACCGATATACTCTGTCTGGATATTTCGGATCGGTAAACCCGGGCGGCTGTTCCACATACACCAGTTCCTTCACTTTCCCATAGAGGAAAGCACTCTTAACATCTAGCTGATAGACTTTAAAACCCTTGAAGGAAGCAAAAGCCAGAAACAAACGAATTGCTTCCAACCTTGCCACTGGCGCGAACATTTCATTGTAATCGATTCCTTCCTCTTGTTTGAAACCCTTTACCACCAGTCTTGCTTTGTAGCGAGTGACTATACCCCGATCATCTCTTTTGCACTCAAAAACCCATTTGGTTTCTATTGCTATTTCTCCTCGAGGTAACGGAACTAACTCCCACACTTCTAGTTTCCTAAACTGTGACAGTTCTTCCTGCATCGCTTCAACCCAAGAGTTGTCTTTTAGTGCCATTTGCACATTTTTCGGCTCTACTTGCGAGATGAAACATGAGTAGAGGCAAGTATGAAAGGCCTCGGAGTCATTGATCATTGACAACAACACTGTGTTGTTATTCAAACTACTCCTAGTCCTCACACCAGCACTAGGATTTCCTATGATACTCTCAATGGGATGATTTTTATTAATCCTAGATGTCTCTATCTCGTCAACCCTAAGATTGTCTCCCAAATTTGATCCTATCTCTCCTAAAGGGGGTACGACTTCAGACTCCACATTTTCTTCCTCATGGACACTGTCTTCAGAGTTAGAGTTTGTTGTCTGATTTTCGACTGTAGGCACTTCAGAATCATTTAGTTCCGGAGATCTATCTTCAGTTGATGTAGGCTCGGATGTTGATGGAACGGTGGTCCTCGGAAAACATTGACCCTCGTCATTCAAGTTTAATGAAGACAAGTGCTTTTCGATTGTACCTGCATTTCCATCCAAAGGAATGTTAAATGACTCAAACAATTTGTCATAATCAAATATCCATTCCGGACCTGTTTGGGGTTCATGTGTATAACTTGTGACTTCAATGTTATACACAATCTCTACTGTACCATTTGATTTATTAAAAACCCTTTTATTTGGTGAATTAGGCACATAACCTAGGAAATAACCTTCGTCAGCCTTTTCACCAAATTTTGGTTGATGTTTCGATTTCATTAAAGTACATGGTACCCCAAAAGGTTCGAAGCCAGTTAAATTAGGTGGCCTTTTATTCAAAACTTCATAACAGGTTTTGTTCAATGATTTGACAGTAAGGACCCGGTTTAAAACATGGCACGCGGTATTCACTGCCTCCCCCCCAAAACATGGTAGGAAGCTATGAATCCGAAAGCATGGTCCTTGCTGCCTCAATCAATGTCCAGTTTTTCCGTCGGCCACCCCATTTTGTTGTGGCTCATATGGTGCACTAAATTGATGCACTATGCCCTTTGATAGGCAATATACACCAATAACTGTGTTTTTAAACTCTGTTCCGTTATCACTTTAATTCGTTTAACCCTCGTTCCGTAAGAATTTCCACTTGGTCTAAGAACCCGATGAGCTTGGCAGCCGTCTCGTCCTTTGTACCTTAAAAGAAAACCCAAGAAAAACATGAGTAATCGTCAGTAATAACTAAACAGTACCACCTACCACCTGTACTCCTTTTATTGATTGGTCCGAAGAGATCCATATGCAACAAATCGAATGTGGCAGCGATGGAGTTCTGAGTCTTGGACTTGTGTGCCTTCTTGTGTTGTTTTCCTTTCTTACATGGTAGACACTTATCCTCGAACTGAAAACTCTTCATAGGAACACCTTGCACCAATCCATTTTTCGTAATGAAGTTCATCTTTCTCAGGTGCAAGTGTGTCATGCGTCTGTTCCATAAAACCGACTCAGTCTCTGAAGCTTTAGATAACAGACAAATTAGTCCCATTGAAGATTCCGGCTTGTTCATGTCGAGCATGTACAGGTCATTCTTCCTTGGAGCCCTCATCAGTATCCACTCTTCAGGTACTTTGAAACCCGGTTTCAGCACTAACGCCTCAGTATCAGTGAATAGTACTGAATGTTCTTATCAAAGATTTGGGATACACTAATGAGATTGTGAACCAGTTTATCAACGTGATAAACTTGATCCAGTTTGATAGTCCCATTAGTGACCACTCCAGTACCGGTGATATTCCCTCCTTTATTGCCAGCGAATGATACAAATCCCCGATTCCCTCCCTTGAAGTCTGCGAGTAGACTTCTTTCCCCTGTCATGTGCCTGGAGCAACCACTGTCGACGAACCATTTGTTGTTTGGACCTGTAGTTATCTCCTGCACATGAAAGAAAATAGGTTAGTTATCACGGGGAACCCAAGCCATAACTGACTTGGTAATACCATTCTCGTCCACATACTTAAACTCTTTCAAATACCCATCTCTCCGTTCAGGTGACTTGGGTTTTTGAATTGGAGTTTGTTGTGGTGCAGAGTGATTTAAGTGCACTCTCGGCCTTTGAGTAGGCATTTGCTGTGGAGCTCTTGAATAATTTCGATTATAATTCATTTCCGACTGATATCCCTGAGCTCTACCTGGTGTTTGATGTCTTACAGGGGTATGTGACCTAACCGGAGTGTAAGCTCTGCTAGGTGTGGTACTCCTATAATTCTGTTGCGGTCCTGACCTAGATTGATAAATGACTCTATTTGGTGAATTAGGCCTAATCACTTCTTTGGGTCGACCTGACACAGGCATTTGTTCCACAGCAGATTTTGGTGCGGCTTGCACAGTTTTCTCGGTATGTTGAGAACTACTAGTGCTTGCTACACTTGGTGAAGGCTTATGTTGTTTCGGCTTTCCAGGTTTAGGTGTAGTATCTACTTTCCTATGTGGACAGCTAGACGCAACATGGCCCCTTTCGTGACATCTAAAGCAAGACATTTTGTCAATTGACTTTTTATGAGTGCTCTTTGACTTAGGTGTCTCACTAGTGTCTGGTTCTTTTGTTTCAACTATAGCGACTTGTTCTTCCTCCTGATCATTAAAGTCAATTTTGTGTTGTCCTACAGGTTTATCACTAGAGGATGACACAAATTTAACCTTCTTAATCTTGATGTTATTAGCAGTCACTTTAGTTTCATTTTCCTTAGCAAGTTCAGACACTGGTTCCGGTATTTCCTCTGATTCAACTGATTTCTCAGTTTTCTCCTGAGGTTGAGGTACATAGTTATCGTTGAAAGGTGGAGGACTCTCATGATATCCTAGACCTACAGGCTTCTTAGACTGACGTTGTGCATCTAAGATTTTCCCTAGGTTAAGAGATGAGTTCCTAAACTTTCTATTTTACTGTTGACCTCAGCTACCTTTACCTTAGACTCGGCTAGCTCTACTTCTTTGGATTTAAGCTCCTTGGTTAATGCCTCAACGTGTTCATACATTAGTTCTAGCCTAACACACTGTTCGCTCAGTTTGTCCTTTAGAACTATAACATCCTGTGCATCAGCCTTAAGCTTATCCCTAAGATCTTGCTTTATATCTACTAAGCTTATCCCTAAGATCTTGCTTTATATCTACTAAGCTTGCATTGTCTGATTTTATTGATTCATTCAGAGCATATATTGTTTGATATGATTCAAGTACTAAATTTAACCTATCGTTAGACGTAGTACATAAAACACATAAATCATGAAAAAGAGAAAAGTTCAAAGTTACCTTGGCATGATCTGATTGCACGTTGGCCATCTGTGCGGCACACTCCAGAATTGTCTGATCAGCTGACTTTTCTACCACATCGGACTGCTTTCATTCTGACTGTTGTCCTCTGTCTTTTCTTCTGCTCCATCACTTCCAGTCTCAGTCACTTCAGCCATAAAGGCTCTAGCATTCAATTCTGGATGTGTACTCCAGTCATAAGTTCCATCTAGCTGTCTGTCTGTTGTGACATTGGATAACAGACCAGCTATATTAGGTTGACTGGTTGAACTACTCGGTAGATATCGCCCTTGCGATTGATTTAATTGATACTGGCCCTGGTAGTTCTCTACTTTCGGTCTCTGACACTCTCTAGCGAAGTGTCCTACCCCCTGAGAGTTGTAACACTTAACCTTGGACTTATCAAATCCAATCTTATTGTTACTAACGTTCAGATTCCTTCCCGTTCTTTTGATGAACCTTTTAACTCTCTGAGTGACCATGGCCAGTTGCCATTGTAGATCCATTTCTTCAAGATCATCAGGGTCTACCTGATCGTAATCATCATCCCAAAGCGAAGGATCGTTGATTTTGCCCTGAATGCAATTGGCGTAAGCGGCCACAAATGAAGCCAACAGATTTAGATGGTCTTCTGCAGATTTTGCGCTCATAGGCATCTTTGAATAACCTTGAGATGTAGATGCCGGAGTAACCTGATGCTGCTTTTCTTCTGGTCTAGCAAACCCTAAGAAAGCCCTATTTACTGAGTCTTCTGATTCAGCCGGTGTCGATGTCTCTCCCGAGAAGAATGCTGTAGCGGTCTTCAATTCAGTTGCCACTGAAGGTTTTGATTTCCCAAAGTACATAGCAGGATCTTGAACTTGGTCATAATCTGTTTCCTTCTTCAGCAACCCAAAGTGATATGCCCTCAGCGTTCCGATAACACTGTCTAGAGTAAGAGTATAGAACTTGTCTTCATCATGTTTTATCAGTGCCACATACATTTCCCATTTGGCAGGCAAAGCATCTATAATCTTGTTAATTTTCTCTGTTTCACTATACTCCACGTCGTGGCTGTCTAACTCAGTTAGCAAATGATAGAATCGTGTAATAGTCTCATCCAGCTTTTCGTTCTTCAAGGCTTTGAAGATCGCGAACTGCTGCTTGAGCATTTTGTAGGTCCCGAAAGGTTTCCCAAGTATATAGTCTTAAGCTGTAGAGGGGGGGTGAATACAGCAATTTAAAAACTACACACTCTTTTCTCAATGTTTGTATGTATTATCAACAAAAGTTAATTGCAAACAAGCTTAAATGCAGAAAGGTTCAAGCTGAGATGACAGATACAACAGTTGTTAACTAATCTAAGACAGACTTAAACTAGTTACAATGAATACACTCACTTGGAATTACTCACTGTGTTTACAAGACTCAGAGAAACACCTTGAATAAGAACAGCTTAGACACCAAGCACTGTTTTATTCAATCAGACTTGCATGCATGAAAGACAAACTTGAATGCACGTTCACTCTTGGCTTCAGCACTTAGCTTTTTGGCTTCTTTTTTTTCAATCCTTGGAAGTTTCCTTTTATACTCTCTCAGAGGATCTAAGAGAAGTTTCTTTATTGGACGAAAGGAAAAGTGGAAAGTCTTGTTGAAAAGACAATATAACTTTTCTGCACATTCTGAAAAGCAGACATGCCTTCATGTTGCAGAACTTTTGTCTTTTCACTTTGTCTACTATTGTATAAGCTTTAACTAAATAAGGAATGTCAACTTTGCGTCTTTCTTCCTTTGTCAAGGCCTATTTTGATATAAGAAAAAGGTCTGTCACCCTTTTTCAAATATACTTTTGTCTTCATGTGACAGAACAGCGTGGGCAGGCTGAGCAGTTCTGTTTTCCACTTTGTCTTCGACTTTGTAAACTGATCTTCTAGCCAAAAACAATACATGAGGACTTGGAAACATATTCCATAAAGTGTTTAGCCTGTTCACAAAGAACAGGTTCTGTTCACAAAGTACAGAACACTTGTAAACTGCCCAAGCTGCTCACCAGTGTAGAGCAGCGTAGACAGTTTATGTCCAGTCTGTTCAGCTAACTGAACAGCTTGGACAAACTGTCTTTGTTGCAACACATGCAATATATAGAATAGCTTTGGGCTGATATTGCAAATCATTTTCAGGTTTCAATAAGGCATATTACAGGCCTTAATTTCAACCTTCAAATGCATCAACAGGTTTGATTGAGAATCTCCCCCTCAGATGCAGAACAAGTTTGACTGAGGCCTTTTTGTGCCTAACAATCTCCCTCTATTTGCAATAACCAGTCTAAGCTGACCTTATCAAAAATCACTATATATTTTTACAGTACATTTGCTGAAATCAAATTACAGCATCAAAGTAAAGTAAAAGATCAGTTTATATATACACTGATTCTTGATTACATAAAACAACACATGTTTTTACAAAAGTACAACTGATGTACTGATGTATATTACAACTGATGCAAAAGAAAAATTACAACTTACGTAATTAAAGTACAACTAATGTATAGCAGATTTTGGACTGTTTGTGTTGGGGGCAGATAATGGTAAGCCTGTCCAACTTATGGACAGCTTCCATTCTTGACCTACCCAGATGGTAGATGGACTTTACTACAGTGGAGGAGGACCTTCAAACATCTTTTCAAGTTCCTCCCTTGTATCCTCAAGTTCTTCAATTTCACTTCTGATGATCATAAACTTGGGATCTTCAAGTTCACCTCTCTCATAAAAGCCTCTGAGCTGATCCCAGACGGCTGCTCTCCACCTGCTTGACTGCCTAAATGAAGCTGCAAGTCTGAAGGCTACAAGTTGTCTCAGATCCACCTTGTACAGATCTGATGCTCTTTGAAAGCATTTCTTCTGAGTTAAGGGATCTACAAAAAATGCCCCAACCTGAGGCTCTTCAATTATCTTGCCTACTTCAAACTCTACTCCACTAGGCAGGCTGTAGTCAACTCCCTTCATCTCAACAGCATAGTCACCCTGTTCAATTAATATGAGGAGTTCTTCAAGCTCAGTTTCTTTCCTTGTCCTCCTGGCCTTTATTTTGGGTTGTGTCACATAGACACCCTCACTGACTTCTTTTGAGATCAAGCCAAGATCCTTCACTCTCTCCATCAACTTTTTGACATATGCCCTGATTGTCTTTGCCGTTTCTGACTTAGATTCACTCAGAGCAACTGCCAACTCAATCCATTCCCTGTACCCCATCTGTGCAACATCAGTGTAGTCATACGTTTCTAGTTCTGGGCCTGTTGCACCCATTCTGGTTATTTTCAACTTCCACTGACTGCCTTTTCTTGATATAGGAACAGCTTTGACAATTGCTTCCTTTGCAAGCCTTCTATCAGCAACATCCTGAAATTTTCTTCTAGCCAAGTTGTCAAAGTGGAACTGAGCTCTTGCAGAGGGTACTTGTGTTTTGGTCACAGAGACCTGAGCACCCTTTTCTTTTTCTGCTTCCTTCTCTCCTGCTGATCCCTTAGCAGCTTCCATTAATTTCTTTTGCACTTCCAGAGAGGACATTTTAACTTTCCTTGCCTCTTGAAGTGCAAAAGACTTAGAAGCTTTGGCAGATTCTTCTTCTTTCCTTAGAGCTTCCAGGGCTTGAAGCTGTTATTCTCTGAACTCAAAGTATTTGTGCATGGGAAGACCCATTTCTTTAGTCCTGGCTTTGTGAAATTTAATTTCTGCTGCTTTCTGCTGTTGGGGATGAACTGCTGCTTTTTCTTTTCCTTTAGCTGTTGTAGTGACAGCAGCTTCAAGACTTTCCTCCTCTTCTTCTTCTTCTTCTTCTTGTAGAATCAGATGCCTCCTTCTGCTGCTTGGCCTGTCCTCACGAATGAATTTCTCCCCCTTAGACTGAGCAGGGTTTGGAGATTCAGCCTGAGCAGGTTGAGCAGCCTGGGAAGCACCTTCCATTGTACCTGTATCAGATGCTCCTGCTGGTTGACCAGTGGGTATTGTAGGCACTGATTTCTCATTAGGAGAAGAAGTTTTCTCCCCCTTAGACTTAGTCTTCGAGGCAAATGACTTCTCCCCCTTTGAAGGAGATGTATCAGCACCTTCAACACCTGGTCTGCCTGAAGACACGAAGTCAGCAGGCTTGCCAGCAGTTTTGGCAGCAGGCTTGGGGCCAACAAGGCTATTCACTAAGAAGGCCAAGTTGTCCTTCACCTCTGCAAGCTGCGAAAGACAGGATTGAAGAGAAGAGGCCTGGGTGTCAGCAAGAGAGGTCAGTTTGACAATGTTTTCCCTATCAGAAGCTGTGAACAACAAGCTTTGAAGCTGTGCAAGATCTGGTTCAAGAGAATCTTGCACATCAGCAAGGTCTGATGACACAGAATTTGATAGGGAGCCAATAACAGTGTTCAAGCTGGCCAAGGTGGCAGGAAGGGTAGAACTGCAAGAAGTGAGGAGAGATGACCGCTGTTGAGATATAGCTGCCATTGAGGACACTGAGTCCTGTTGGAGTGAAAGAATAGAGGAAAGGCAAGTAGAGACACTTTGCAGCTGTGTAGTGAGTGCAAGAAGCTGTGGAGAGTTGTCAGGTTGTGTAGTGGCTGGGAAGGAATCTTTGAACAGATCAAAGAATCCCTTAAGTTGTTCAGATACAGAGTCTGAAATGAGAGAAGGTAGAGAGGACATGGAGGATTCTAAAGAGATAACTTTGTTGGTCAGCAGTGTAAGCTGATCCTTCAAAGGCAGGTCTTTAGGAGATGGAGGTGTATGGGTAGATTGTTTAGATTGTGTTGAGGGAGAGGAAGAGGATGAGGCTGGTGTATGAGGATGTGATGGAGAGGGAAGAGGAACAGTTGAAAGAAGCTTCATAGCCTGGGCAAAAGTAATGTGGCCCAGCTTGGAGGGGTCAAAGGGCCCTTCAGCAGTGGCAGTAGATGCGTCATCAGGAGAAGGGGTTGATGTTAGGGGCCTTTCAGATGCTGCTTGTGTTGCAACACCTTCATTAAGGCCAGTGCGTGTTCCCTCTGCAGTGCCTTGGTGTAAAAGCACCTCATCATGGGGAGATGGGATATGCATTTCAACATCAGCAGTGGTAAATTCTGCTGATGGAATTTGCACAGAAGGGGCAGCCTCACCCAAGGGATGGTATGTTCCCTGAGGTTCATCAGCTTGAGTTGTTGGTCCCTCAGCAGCTGTTTGGTGTTGAACAGCTGTATCATAGGGAACAGAAGTTTGAGGCTGATCTGCTGATTGGTCTAAACCAGCAGTGTGGACACCTCGTGCAGACTCAGGGTGTAGAGAAGTTTGAGGAGGGGACATTGTGGACTCAGTATGAAGTGGAGAGGGCTCCTGTCTTTCAATATTCTCAGCCTGTTGGGAGGCTGGAATAGTTGAGATGTCTATCTCCGTTTGTACAACTGGCTCCTGTTGGGAGGAACCAGATGGTCTAGGCTGACTCTGGGTGGACTTAGGTTGAAGTGAAGCAGGCTCCAATTGTGCTGAACCTTCTCCCAAAATAGGAGAGGCAGCAGGGGTGGCTTCTCTTACAACTGAACCCTGTTGAGAGGGAACAGAGGAGCTAGTTGTTGGGGCTGATTTCCTTTTGGCGAGTGATTTTCGTTGGTATTTGATGGATGAAGTGGGTGATTGTGGAGAGGTGATAGGTTCTGTTTGGACAGGGTGTGAGACTGGGTCAGGAACAGGTGGGTTGGCCTGTTCCATGGTCTCAAGTGCCATAGAGGCACCAGCCACAAAGGCTTCAGGTTCAACAGATAAACCAGGGTGAGGAGTCTGCTCCCCCTCAGCCACAGAGGCCAAGGTAGCAGACTCAGACTGAGCTGTTTTGGCCTTCTTGTGGACAGGCCCAGCTTCAGTGGTTGCCAGGGTCCTTTTAACAAGCTTGGCCCTGGCTTTGGATTTTCCCTTGGGAGTAGGTTCAGGATCCACCCTCACATCAGAGGGTCCTTCCACCAATCCTAACAGCCTCCTCATTGGTGTTGACAGAGGAGGCTCATTGGGTAGAACAGGAGTATAAAACACTCTATTCCCTATTACAGGGAATGCAACAGTCTTAAGTAAAGGCTGAGAGGAATATAATTGCTCACCACAATGATGTTTGAAGATGAGGCTCAGAAACCTTGGATACCGAACAGCAGCTGGACGGTTTTCTTGTTGTACCAGGTTCCTCAAATTCAGAAAAATCCATTTGGCCATGTCGATTGTTGTCCCATCCACCAGCTGTAGAACAATGGGGACTTCATCACGGCTTAGTTGGTCGAATGAACCAACCTTACTTCCAAAGCACATCACCACCGAGGCAAATAGAAAACTGTAGGTCGGAGACAGATCCTTCCTAAACAATGTTGCGCCGATTTTGGGTTCTGCTACACCACAGAAGCATAGCAGATTGCCCATTTGATCATCTTCATGTTGAGGCATGTCATATGGGTCAGCAGTTGGCAGATGAAGAACCTCCCTGAGAAGATCAGTTGTGATCTCAATGGTCTGAGTCCCATTGAGAATAGTCCCCTTTATGACTTTGGTGTTGGGGTTGTAGGCACAAGTGTACCAAAACTCGTACACCATCTCCTGGTACAGGACACCAGGAGTGGCAGTCATAGTGTAGTTCAACGGATGAACTTTGAGAAACTCCACCATCTGTTCATAACCCTTCCCCACATAGTTTTTGGTAATGGTTAGGTTAGCAATGTAGTTAGTGGGTTTCATGGTCAGCATGGTGGTTACTGATGAGTGTTTAACTACATCATCACCAACAAACACTGGAAGAAAGGGGGTGTTTCTTTGAGCCATTTGTGAAGGTTTGGGATATTGAGAAGCAGAAGACACTTAGGCGATTTAGGGTTCTTGAGGATTTCTGGAAATAGTGAGGAAGACGAAGATGAAACAATAGGGGGTATTTATAGGATTTGAATGTGAGTGGGTATGAGAGAGAAACATTTGGGCGGTTGATTTGAAAAAGTCGTTAACAGAAAACGGAACGGTTGTCCATGTCAGACCGTTTGTCAGACCACTTGAGCCCTTTTTAATCACTAACACACGTAACCCACATTATCCGCAGTAATTAAGTTAAATAAAAGCAAAAATTAAGTAATTTAATTGTGAAGAAAGGTAGTTAAAAACTGTTGGTCTAAGCTGTTGGTCAAACCTGTGATGAGTAGGGTCATTACAAGCTGTTCATTCTTCAAGCTGTTTACTCTTTACACTGAGCTTTCAACCTGTGCTCTAATGTAAGATCAGGTTGTGTTCACTAGTTGAACATGTTACAAGACAATGTCTTGTAGATCAGTGAGCAGGGTGGAGAATGGACCATCAGAGCAGGCTGGACGTATAAATTGTTATTGTTCAGCCTGTTGTATGTTCAAGCTGTTCAAGGATTTCAGAAAGATAGCTAAGTACAGAATATGCATAACCTGTTCAGTATAAGCTGTTCTGAGAAACGTGAGCAGTGTGAGACATACAAAGTCTTAGACCTTTGAGGACACTTAGTCAATTTTGTTTAACATGCCCAGCTTGCTGACAAGGTAATTAAACCTAGTTTCATCAAGAGGTTTGGTGAAAATGTCTGCACGCTGTTCATTAGTGGAAATAAAACTTACCTCCACATTACCTTTCTGAATGTGATCCCTGATGAAGTGATGTCTGACCTCAATATGCTTTGTTCTTGAATGAAATACTGGATTGTTGGAAATGGCTATGGCACTTGTGTTATCACACAGAATAGGAGTTTTCCTATACATAAGCCCATAGTCTTCAAGCTGATGCTGCATCCACAGAATCTGCCCACAGCAATGTACTCAGCTTCAGCAGTAGAAGTAGACACTAAGTTCTGCTTCTTGCTACACCAACTTATCAACTTACCACCAAGGAGTTGACATCCACCTGTTGTGCTTTTCTTATCTAGCCTGCAGCCTGCAAAATCAGAATCTGAATAACGTGTTAGGTTAAGACTTGAGTCTTTGGGATACCAAAGACCCAAACCTGATGTGCCCTTTAGGTATCTGAAGATTCTTTTAACAGCAGCTAGATGAGATTCCTTTGGATCAGCTTGGAACCTAGCACACAAACAGGTGGCAAACATAATATCAGGTCAACTAGCAATTAAATATAGCAAGCTCCCAATCATACCTCTATAAGCTGTTACTGAAACAGCTTTGCCACTGGCATCAGCATCCAATTTTTACATTGGTTGCCATTGGGGTTTTAATAGGAGAACTTTGATCAAATTTAAACTTTTTCAAGATATCTAAGGTATACTTTCTTTGATTTATAAAAATTCCAGTTGAGGTTTGTTTAACCTGTAATCCTAAAAAGAAAGTAAGTTCTCCCATCATACTCATTTTATATTTGTATTTCATGAGTAATAAAAAATTCTTGCATAACTGCTCATTGGTAGAACCAAATATTATGTCATCCACATAAATTTGAACAATCATAATATCAGACTTCACCTTCTTTATGAACAATGTGGTATCCACTTTACCTCTAGAATACCCATTGCTCATAAGGAATTTAGTAAGAGTGTCATACCAGGCTCTAGGGGCTTGTTTGAGACCATAGAGAGCTTTATCCAACTTATAGACAAAACCTGGATGTTGTTCATTTTCAAAACCTGGAGGCTGCTTGACATAAACTTCTTCTTGCAGCTTCCCATTCAAAAATGCACTCTTCACATCCATTTGAAATACCTTAATGCTCTTATGAGCAGTGTAGGCTAGATACAAACGAATTGCTTCTAGCCTGGCCACAGGACCAAATGTCTCATCATAGTCAATTCCTTCCTCCTGTCTATAACCCTGAGCAACCAGTCTTGCCTTATTTCTAATGGCATGACCTTGCTCGTCCATCTTATTCCTGAAAACTCATTTAGTGTCAATTATAGTTTTACCTTTAGGAGCAGGAACCAGCTTCCATACCTTGTTTCTCTCAAACTGATTGAGTTCTTCTTGCATAGCAGTGATCCAGTTTGCATCTTTTAGTGCTTCATCCACCTTCTTTGGCTCCATTAGTGAAACAAAACTGGAGAACATACAGAAGTTCCCTAAGCTGTCCCACCTTGTTTGTACCCCTTTGTTGATATCACCAATTATTTGATCATTGGGGTGACATCTGATCGACTTAGGATCATTCTTCAATAAGGATTCTCCTGAGTTATCACCATCTTCAGCAGGTCCTGTTGAACAGCTCTCAAGATTTTCAGACACACTGTTGTCTTGAGCCTGTTCACTTGTTGAACATGACTTACCACTGTTGAACATATCAGCAGAGGAACCAGGAAAATCAGCACTGATTGGTTCAGGACATGCAGTTGTAATTAAGTCAGTTGACTTATTCACACAGGGTGTATTGACATAATCATCATCATGCCCATCATGGTTAACAGGTTCCACACTAGATGTAGTGGAAGCTTTTGAGTCCTCTTCACTGTTTGAATGCATGAGATCATCAAAGTTTAATTCCCCGGAAACTGATTCAGGAACAGCTTTGGTGGAAGCATTCTTGGACTCTTCAAAGGTGACATTGATAGATTCATCTATCACCTTTCTTTTGTTGTTGTACACTCTGTACGCTTTGGAGATAGAAGAGTAGCCAACAAACACACCTTCATCAGCTTTTGGTTCAAACTTTGCCAGTTGGTCCCTTTGATTCAGAATGAAGCAGGGACACCTAAACACATGGAAGTAACTGACATTTGGCTTCCTCCCTTTGATCAGCTCATAGGGAGTCTTGTTGAACCTTTTCACCACTAAGGATCTGTTTTGGGTAAAGCAAGCAGTGTTAACAGCATGGTTCTAGCAGCTTCAATGAGAGTTCGGTTTCTCCTTTCAGCAACTCCATTTTGTTGTGGAGTTCTTACAGCTGAAAAGTTTTGAGTGATTCCTTTCTCTTCACAGAAGTCTTCAAGAGTACTGTTTCTGAATTCAGTACCCTGATCACTTCTCAGCTGCTTCACTTGGGCAGAGTTCAGCATTTCCATCTTTTTCACAAATCCAATAATTTCTCTAGCAGCCTCTCCTTTGATTTTCAGGAAGATAACCCATGTGTACCTAGAGAACTCATCAACCATTACTAGAGTGTATCTTCTTCCTCCTAGACTTGGGACATTGACAGGTCCAAACAAGTCCATGTGGATTAAGAAGAGATGAGTATCAATAGAAAATTATGTTTGGATTTAAAAGATGATTTCCTCTGCTTGCCTTTCTCACAAGCTGTGCAGAGTCTATCCATAGCAAAAGTCATAGAAGGCAAACCTGTCACTAACTCTTTCTTACAGAGTTTGTTGATGTTCTTGAAGTTCAAATGTGACAGCCTTCTGTGCCATAGCCAATTTAGATCTGCATTTGTCCTTGTGAGAAAACAGGTTTCAGTTGTGGGATCAGCAAATTGCATGTCCACAACATATACACCTTTCTTTCGTTGAGCACACAGCACAACTTTGCCTTGGGGATCCAATATGTAACCCAGATGCTCATCAAAGTTAACCTTGTAGCCAGCATCACACAGTTGACTTATGCTAACAAGGTTATGTTTCTGGCCAACCACATAGGCTACTCTTTTGAACACTGCAGCACCAGCTTAAAGAGTTCCATATCCCTCAGTGGATCCCTGTACGTTGTCACCAAATGTGACTTTTGGCCCTTTTTCAGGCCTGAGATCACTTAGCAGATCCTTACAACCTGTCATGTGCCCTGAGCAGCCACTGTCCAAGTACCAAACCTGGGATGGTTGTTTTTCCTTATACATCATTGTAGGGTTCCAGTTCTCCAAGCTGCTAAAAGCTTCAGCTTCAGCCAGATCCTGTTTGAAGTTGCTTGTTGATGGGACATCAGTGTTGGCCATCAGACAGTGATTGTCTTCTTCATCAGATGATGAATCAGACTCCTCCCAGTCACAAGTCTCTGCCATGAGTCCCTTTTGCCGGTTGGAAACCACTGAGTTTTCCAACTTCCTCAGCTTAGCCATAGTCATAAGGTACTTAACCCTATAGCCATCATCCCTGTTTGTCTTGTGTGGTTTGGATGACTGACTAACAGCTTTTGACACACAGTCACTAGCTATATGGCCAGGCTTGCCACATTTGAAGCACTCAACTTTGGTCTTATCAAATGCCTTCTTTTTAACAGCATTTGAGCTTCCCTGCAGCATGTTTCTTCCAAACCTTTTCTTGTTGAACCTTTTGACAAGCATGGCTATCATTTACTCATCATCCAGTTCAGCAAGATCTGCATTGTCTTCCTCATCAGACACTTCCTCCTTATCATCAGCCTGTTGATCAGGTTGAGTGAACACATCACCCATCTGACTTACAGGTTGTCTCACACTGGCCACAAAGGCAGCACCTTTCTTAGACATTTCCAAAGCATTTCTCTTCTGTTGCCTTGACTGCTCATCATTCAGTAAGGATCCATACAGGTTAACAAGATCCATACTTCTGATGGTACCTGAATTCCTTAAGATTGTAGAAAAATAATTCCATTCTTCAGGCAGGATGTCTAAGAATTTGTTTACCAGAGTCAGGCTGTCCTTGGTGATCCCAATAGCTTTGAGATCATTAACAGGAGCAGTAAACCTGGTGTAGGTTTCTGTGAGAGTCTCCTTTGATTTTGCACAGAAGAGTTCATACTGTCTAACAAGATTATTAATCCTGTTATCAAGTGTGATTGTGGGTCCATCCTAAACGGTACACAAAGTATCCCACATCTCCTTTGCAGTCTTCATCTTCTCAACCTGTTTGAACACATCATCAGGCAGAGAGATGACCAGGTTATTTCTGGCCTTTGCATCAAGAGCCACCAGTCTTTTGTCTTCATCAGACCGTTGAGCTTTGCTTTCTCAAATGTTCTGATTTCAGGAGCAACTCCTTCAACAGCAGGAGTTATAGTTGTAACAGAGGTTGGCACATAGGGACCCTCCATTACAATATCTGGTAGTTGCACATCCAGATTCTCTAAGTAGAGCATCATTCTGCACTTCCAACCAGAGAAGTTCTGATGATTGAACTTTGGAGGTTTGCCCATTGAGCCATTGTCATAGTATGAGGAACTTGCAGCACTATTGTCCATGGAAACTTTGGGAGAATGAGAGATCTAGAATGACACACACTCTAAACTGCTCTGATACCAGTTGTAGGTCCCAAAAGGTTTCCCAAGTATATAGTCTTAAGCTGTAGAGGGGGGTGAATACAACAATTTAAAAACTACACACTCTTTTCTCAATGTTTGTATGTATTATCAACAAAAGTTAATTACAAACAAGCTTGAATGCGGAAAGGTTCAAGCTGAGATGACAGATACAATAGTATGTTAACTAATCTCAGACGGACCTAAACTAGTTACAATGAATACACTCACTAGGAATTACTCACTGTGTTTACAAGACTTAGAGAAACAGCTGGAATAAGAACCAGCTTAGACACCAAGCACTGTTTTATGCAAGCAGACTTGCATGCATGAAAGACACACTTGAATGCACGTTCACTCTTGGCTTCAGCACTTAGCTTTTTCGCTTCTTTTTTTTCAATCCTTGGAAATTTCCTTTTATACTCTCTCAGAGGATCTAAGAGAAGTTTCTTTATTGGACGAAAGGAAAAGTGGAAAGTCTTGTTGAAAAGACAATATAACTTTTCTGCACATTCTGAAAAGCAGACATGCCTTCATGTTGCAGAACTTTTGTCTTTTCACTGTGTCTACTGTTGCATAAGCTTTAACTAAATAAGGAATGTCAACTTTGCGTCTTTCTTCCTTTGTCAATGCCTATTTTGATATAAGAAAAAGGTCTGTCACCCTTTTTCAAATATCCTTTTGTCTTCATGTGACAGAACAGCGTGGGCAGGCTGAGCAGTTCTGTTTTCCACTTTGTCTTCGACTTTGTAAACTGATCTTCTAGCCAGAAACAATACATGAGGACTTGGAAACATATTCCATAAAGTGTTTAGCCTGTTCACAAAGAACAGGTTCTGTTCACAAAGTACAGAACACTTGTAAACTGCCCAAGCTGCTCACCAGTGTAGAGCAGCGTAGACAGTTTATGTCCAGCCTGTTCAGCTGACTGAACAGGTTGGACAAACTGTCTTTGTTGCAACACATGCAACATATAGAACAGCTTTGGGCTGATATTGCAAATCATTTTCAGGTTTCAATAAGGCATATTACAGGCCTTAAATTCAACCTTCAAATGCATCAACATGTTTGATTGAGAATCTCCCCCTCAGATGCAGAATAGGTTTGACAAACGCCTTTTTGTGCCTAACACATTTCCATTCGATTCTTTCTGACCCTCGGGTTACCTTCACACCGTTTCTCTAACGCATCCCACAGCTCTTTCGATGTCTTCTGATTACGGAAGGTGTGTAAGATCTCCTGAGGTAACGCCATTCTAATGATAGCGATTGCACGGTTCTCGGCTTCATACAGCTTTCTATCGTCATCCTTCATCTTTGAATAAGGCACAACCTTTTGTCGTCCTTCAACCTCAGCTATAGGTGGAATGTATCCTTCATCGATACAAAGCCACATTCGCATATCATTAAATCTTGTGAAGTCGGCAAACCTATCCTTCAACCAGTAATAATCCTCAATTTTCATTAACTTCGGTGGTGAATTCGCATTTCCAACCTCGTGATCCATCTCCATAAACCTCTGCAGACTTGCCATTGTTTCAAATATATTTGAATTCAAACTTATTTAATTCGAAATTAATTTAAATTAATTCTTTCGGATTTAGGTAAATTCGAATCTAATTAAATTTAAACCAGGTTTGGAACTAAATTCGAAATTAAGGTTGAAGTCCAACTATATTTGAAATTAACAACAAAGTCGAAAGTCCTTAAAATCGAATTCCCTAATTCGACTTTAGTGTAAAGTCGAAACCCCAAGCAAATTCGAAATGGCCAAAATCGAAGCAAACTTTAAGGAAACTCGAAAGGAGCGTAGTTTCAGTCAAACTCGAAAATGAGCAAACCGTAATACTACCTTACTAAACTCGAGCGCCGCAAATTCATAAAACGGCTAATACTTCGAGTCTTTCAAGTTTTTCGGATTAAATCAATATTTTTACAAGTAAAAATACTGATTTTTGGTCAAAAACTTGAACTACAACAAAGTATTTCCCGAAATCTGATTTAATAAGCTCGAAAAACCTCAAAAATTGTGATATTAACCGTCGAAAACGTCAAGAAACCTAGGATGTATCTTATGAACACCAAGAACACCAAGAACACCCCCAATGGCTCTGATACCACTTGTAAGGTCTTGACACTACGAATCTATCTCGACGCGACACCGTCCAACGAGTGCGGAATCCTCGTTAGCGGCTTGACGGTAAGATCACACGCACGGAACACGGAGACTACCACGGCGTTATACGAACGTACCTACACGATGATTCTCTTCGAAAACACTCTCTGAATATTAGTAAACTCGAGATCGCCTTTGCTTAATCACACTCCGAAATTCTGCAAAAGTCTCTTAATTATTCAAGTTAATCCTTAATTATACTGGCCAATTCGAGTTTGTCTTAGGACAAATTCGAAACAGGCCCAAGGCCCATTCGAATTTGTCCACTTGACAAATTCGAATTTACCTATAAGTACAAATTCGAATTTACATCAAATTCGAATTTCAACTATCATACTTCTATTTGAACTTATGTTTTAACTTATGTTTGAATTTATCTTTGAACTTTATGTTTGAACTTCTTGTAATACGTTACACCAAGTTCAAACATACAAACAATCAATATCAAACATATATAATCAAACATATATATCAAACACTTGTTAATATTCAATATCAAGTAAATTGACTTACACAAAATGCTATCTATACTTAGACTGCTATCGTCACACAGGATGTACTAACAACCAAAAAATTTTCCAGATTCATAAATCACTAAAAATTAGCCATATGATACCAATTGTTATTCAGTAATTAACAACCACAATTCAGATCTAACAAATAAGAGCAAGATTAGATCAACACAAACCGAATGATTGAATTTCCACTAAGAGAGAATTTACAATACGTAACTTGGAAAAGTACTGAAATCAAGAACCCTATCCGTACAAAATGAGAATATTTTGTGCAACAACTTTCTGATACGTACAGCTACAGTACCGTAAACTTCTATTTATATACACATACAAAGATTAAGAAATTACAAAATAGCCCCATGACTTATTACATTCATAAACAAGATTAATTCCCAACACATTCTGAATTTCATCTCCTAATACATCTGAGTTGAAAATTCTTCATTTCTTTTTTTGATATCCGATGAGCTGAAATGTTAAACATTATTTCTGCTGACTCCGATTTTCAAACAAATTGTGTGATAGGCATAAACATCGCTTCTATGGTCTAACCAGAACCGGAAGACCTACCCAAGGAGCAAACCATCTATAGTTTGTGTGGGTGAGGGTTCTTTAGGTCAATTAGTTGAGAAATGTCAGTTATCACGGGATACTGACAGGGTTGAGCAGAGGTAAAATGTAAATGAGAGGGGTATATTGAAAAGGAGATGGTGGTGCATCAGATCATGCTTTTGCATAAAGCTGACTGAATTTGTTTCTCAATAGTGAGCCGGAGGGAGCTTAGTTGAAAAATGCTGAGAGCTGAGAGTTGAGAAAGGATTTGAAGAAAAGATAATCCTACCTACACTGTGCCTGCTGGGTAATCCACATAATCTATCAAGTCTAGGTGACTTGATATTGAATAAGACGCCATGGACCCAGTGATGCATGCACTTAAGCCCACCAACCACTCACTTATCTCTCAAAAGAATTTTGTTTCGATTATCATGGAGATATAACACATTTGTATCGATATATCATTTGGATATTATTAATATTTAAATAAGGAAGAAATTCGCTCTGGTCTCTGACTTCATTTGATGCACATTGTGTCTAGAGTTGATTATATACACTTTTAGGACACATTGAGTGTAACAGTCTGCGTGACTATAAACAGCTAGTCCAAAGTGACTAAGCCGGGACAAATAAGAGTGATTCTTTCATGATAAAGAATTTCATGATGACTATTTGGAAATCCTATTAGTGTTAACATCATTCCAGCGCTGAAAGTAGGTCACATAGATTACGTCTATTATGCAAACAGGAATCCTATGTGGACCTGGACTCTGTTACTTACAAAATGAACGTGTTTCATTTTTCTCAAAGTTGAAAATCTTTGTTTGTTTTGAAAGGAAAAATGCATAAATTTAAGGGGGAGTGCTATATTTATTCAGTATAGGGGGAGAAGATATCATTTTGAGGGGGAGAGACACAATTTGTAATATTTCAGAATTATAATCGTCATTCTTATTGTTGTTGTATTTCTGCTATTGTAAATTCACTACATCTGCATCTCTGAAGATTTTGCATGATGTTCATAATTTTTATGATCATCATGAGGGGGAGAAAATATGTATTTCAGAGAAAACTGTTGAGTAGTTTGAAGACAATTGCAACAACAGTTCAAGACAATTGTGAAAACTATTGAAGATTTAAAGATGAAAGTTGATACGTTGTCTATAATTGACCAAGGGAGAGTATTATAAGTTATTCACCATTTAAGGGGGAGAGTTTGCTCAAAAGAAAAGAGAAGATCAGAGAAAAAGAGATATGAAGATCAGATTGAGACAAAGGAGTTCAGAGATCAAAGAGAAGATAAAAGAAAAGTGTTGAAGTTCCTGCTTTGAAATTTAGATAGAAAATTGCTTTCATCTCTAAGAGGGAGATTGTTGGGAACAAATATAAATAGAGATGAAAACAATTTTATTGTAAAATTTCAGGGGTTGTTTCATAAATATACATTACTTGTAACTGTATATAAATAGAAAGTCTATGTACTGTAGTTGAGACAGTTAACAGAAAAGATATACGGTTAAGAGATTGTTGTGCAAGTAATCAAGAAAGTCAATGTAATATTCTCTCATATTCTCAATATTAATCATTCGATATTTTATGTTTGAGTGTTGTTCTTAACGTTTAGATTGTATTGAATTGTGTTGATATTGAATTATCTTTAAGTATATACTTTTGAACAAGACAAAAATAATTTAGAGACTTAAAGAACAAGAAAAAAGTTTAAGGACTTAATTACGAATATAAGAAAGCTGATGGAGTTTTTTCAATGTTAAATATAAAATAAATAAATATGTATAGCTTATATGATAGCGATCTGCTTTTGTCCATTCTACTTATAATTGTTATGAATTAGGCTTCATCTCACATTGGGACTTAGTTTATATTTTGTCCCACATTGCTCATTAGAAAGAAAACTAATTATCAATCTATATATATTGATGGCAAAACTGCGCAAAAAACCTCAAACTTGTTAGTTTTTTGTGATTAAAACCCCAAATCGTTTTTCGTTGCATAAAAAACCCCGAACTAAGTAAAAATCAGTAAATCAAGGGTTTATCAATTGGTAACGGCTGAAACCGATTATTAATCCTACGTGGACCGGTAAATAACCTAAACTTTAATTGTTAAAATCGTTACTAAGTATTACACATCATTTAAACCCCCGTTGATGATGTAATCCCGTTTAAAAATTATAATTAAAAATTATCAACGGATGTTTAAGTGATGTGTAATACATGGCAACCAATTTCAACAATCAAAATTTATTCCATGTAGGTTATTTACCGGTCCACGTAGGATTAATAACCGGTTTCAACCGGTTACCCATTGATAAAACCTTGATTTACTGATTTTTAGTTAGTGCGGGGTTTTCTATGCAACGAAAAATGATTTGAGGTTTTAATCACGAAAAATTGACAAGTTGTGGGGTTTTTGCGCAATTATCCCTATATTGATATCCCTTGTACTTATTTCTTTATCATTGAATAATAAAATAGAGATTCCTAGTTGCCTCCGTGGACGTAATGACTGAACCAATTAAATTCTTGTGTCTTTATTTGTTATCATGTAGGTGTTTGTGAGATTAACCCTTACCAGTGGTATTAAAGCAAGGTTTTTGTTTGGTTAGTCAAGATCACATACCGTAATTTTTGCCTCCCTAAAACCATAGCCTCCACAAAACTCTAGACGTCAAAAACCCTAAACATGTACGAGAAGCCATCTGCCTCAAATGAAGTACTTCTGATAGGACAGCCTGTGAATACCATATTAAAGGAGGGTGGTTCAGTTACATCACACATTAATGAGTTCAATACTATCATATCTCGTCCGCTGTCAGTTGATATTGAGTTTGTCGAAGAAGTGCAGGCACTGTCTTTTTATCTTCGTTACCGATAGCTGGAACAGTTACAACGATCAGCAGTTCATCTGAGAAATCTAAGTTGACATTTGAGGGGATTTGTGACTTAATCCTCAATGAGGATATCTGAAGGAGGAGCACTAGAGAATCCTCAACTTCATTACTGAGCACTGAAGGGAGAGGTAGAGGAAATGGGAGAGGCAGATCGAAATCTAGGAAGAGGAGCTAATCTAAACCTAGAAATAATATATAGTGTTGGAATTGCAAAGAGAACGAACATTTTAAAAATCAATGTCGAAAGGAAAGAAGGATGTTAATGCTGCAAAGAGTGATTCCGAAGACACTCTTATTTGTTGTGTCAAGAACTCACCCGAGTCGTGGATTATGGATTCTGGAGCATCATTCCATGCTATGTTCAGAACGAAGACGATGATGAATCTACAGATAAGTAACTTTGGTAAAGTTCTCCTTGCTAATAATCACACTCTTGACATTACAGGGATGAGAGACATTGAATTAAAGACTACTTTGGGTACCACTTGTACTTTGAAGGTCGTACGGGTTATTGCAGGCCTAAAAGAGATGTTGATTTCTATCAGGCAGTTGGATGATCAAGGTTATGACGTCACTTTTGGTGGAGGTAAATGGAATTTAGTTAAAGAGAATCCGGTTGTTGCTAGAGGAAAGAAGAAAGGTACATGAGCAAGAAGTGAATGAAACTGTTAGTGTCAAAGGGGAAATTTCCAGATCTGAAGAAGGTAGACTTGGAATTCTACGAACCGTGCGTATTGGGTTAAAGGAAGAAAGTATCATTCGTAAAGACTAGTCAGACAGCGAAAGCTCAGAAACTCGAGCTTGTTCACACAGACGTATACGGACCCACGCCCATGTCTTCTCTGGGAGGATCGAGTTACTACGTCATGATTATCGATGATTCGACACGGAAGGTATGGGTTTACTTTCTTAAAAATAAGTTTGAAGTATTTGATGTTTTTAAGAAATGGAAATCTGTTGCTGAATTGGAAACTAACCTGAAGGTTAAGGGCTTGAAGTCGGATAACGGAGGTGCGTACACCAGCAAGGAATTCATCGATTATTGTGCTGAAAATGGTATCCGAATGATCAAGACTGTTCTCGACATTCGTCAGCAGAATAGAGTTGCAAAGAGGATGAACAAAACTCTAAACGATAGGGCCAGAAGTATGAGATTGAATGTCAGGCTTCCTAAGACGTTCTGGGCTGATGTAGTTGATGCTGCTACTTACCTTATCAATCGGGGTCCTTCAGTGCCGTTGGGATTTAAATTGCCAGAATAAGAACAGAAATGTGAAACTGTGAAATATGAGCATTTAAAGGTATTTAAGTGCAGTGCGTATGGTTTGGATAAAAATGGGGACAAATTAGATGCCAAAGCAAAAAAGTACACTTTTATCAGA
The DNA here is from genome assembly GCA_020465985.1 of Centrapalus pauciflorus. NCBI lineage: Eukaryota > Viridiplantae > Streptophyta > Magnoliopsida > Asterales > Asteraceae > Centrapalus > Centrapalus pauciflorus. Next base: position 139,665 of record JAANYP010008107.1, read on the forward strand.
TATGGAGTTAGCAGGTATGAGATACAGACTTTGGGAATTTGAAAGTCGGAAAGAGGTTAGAAGCAAACACGTTATGTTCAACGAGGCCGAAATTCTATAAAGACAGAAACTTGGAGAAATCTAAGGATCAGAAAGAATGGGTTGAGATAGACGGTGAAATCATCGGTACTAGAGATTCTGAAGATACTCAAGACAGTGGGAGCATTGATGAACCTGAAGATGATAGTAATAGCGAAAGCTCAATAGACGAAGAAGAACCATCTTCACCGGTACCGACTCAGCCTCAGACCGTTGAATCACAGTGGGTTAGGAGATCAACCAGAGTTACTAGGCCTCAAGAATAGTATGATCCATCAGTTAATTACTTGTTATTAACTGAGAATGGCAAACTTGAAAGTTACTCAGAGGAATCCAAACAGAAAGATTTGTTGCAGTGGGAGCATGCGATGAAAGATGAAATGAGTCTTTTATACAAGAACAAGACATTGGATTTGACAAAGCTTTTGGCAAACAAAATCGCCATGCAGAACAAATGGGTATACAGAATCAAAGAGGAACACGATGGATCTAAACGATACAAAGCTCGTATAGTGGTTAAAGGTTTTCAACAGAAGAAAGGAGTTGATTACAATAAGATTTTTTCTCCAGTAGTGAAAATGACAACTCTTAGATTGGTTTGAGTGTCGTAGCCGCTGAGCGTTTGCATCTGGAGCAACTAGATGTTAAAACTGCATTTCTTCATGGTGACCTCGACGAGGATATATACATGGTTCAACCCAAGGGGTTTAAGGTAATAGGGAAAGAGAACTTAGTCTGCCAACAGAAGAAAAGCTTATACGGTTTAACACAAGCACCTAGGCAATGGTACGTAAAATTTGACAACTTCATGGAACAAACCGGGTATAGGAAATGTGATATGCATCACTACTGCTACGTGAAGAAATTCAAGGGTTTGTATATCATTCTACTACTTTATGTAGATGATATGTTAATTGTCGATGTAGATATGAATGAGATCAACAAGTTAAAGAAAAAAATGTTGAAGGAATTTGAAATGAAATATTTGGGTCCAGCAAAGCAGATACTTGGAATGAGCATTACCAGTAATTAGCAAGATGGATCTCTAACTCTATCCCATGAGAAATACATCGGGAAAGTTTTAGATAAATTCAAAATGAACGATGAGAAGACTAAGCCGAGAAACACACCGTTGGGAAGTCACTTCACACTAACCAAAGATCAGTCTCCGAAAACAAAAGAAGAAAAACGGAATGGCTAATGTTTCGTACTCATCACCAGTTAGTAGTCTCATGTATGACATGGTTTGCACGAGACCAGATATAGCTCATGTCGTCGGGGTTATTAGTCTCTTTATGTTGAATCCGGGGAGAGAGCATTAGGAAGTTGTTAAGTGGGTTCTTAGATATTTGAAGGGCACTTTGAAGGTGGGTCTATGTTTCAGAGGTAAAGAATCAATTCTCAGAGGATATGTTGATGCTGATTTTTTTGGCTATAAGGAGAGACATTCAAAAGCACGTCTGGGTATGTTTTCACAGTGGGAGGAACCGCAGTCAGTTGGATGTCAAAACTTCAGAAGAGTGTAGCTCTGTCAACAACAGAAGTTTTATACATGGCTACTGCTAAAGCCAGTAAGGAGCTCGTTTGGTTGAAGAACTTCCTGCTAAGAGTTAGACAAGAAATAGACAGATATCAGCTACACTGTGACAACGAGAGTGCTGTGAAGCTTGCGAAGAACTAGGTCTATCATGGAAAGACCAAGCACATCGAGACGAGATATCACTTCATAAGAGCGCTAATTAGTGAAGGAACTATGAATTTGAAGAATATCTCAGGTGCGAAGAATCCAACAGACATGTTTACTAAATCGGTGACGCTGGATAAGTTGAAGTTGTGTAGGGCTTTAGATGGCCTTCAATAATGAAGAGAAGGCTGGTGGAAACTAGGGGATATCCGATTTATGGATCAGTCAGGGTTTATACATAAGTACAGAAAAGGCTAACTTGTGGAGCGCACTTGTTCGAGTTCGAAGCCTCCAAGTGGAAGATTGTTGTGATGTAAGCTTCGTCCCACATTGGGACTTAGTTTATATTTTGTCCCACATTGCTCATTAGATAGAAAACTAGTCTAATTGTCTATGTGTATATATATATATATATATATATATATATATATATATATATATATATATATATATATATATATATATATATATATATATATATATATATATATATATATATATATATATATATATATACATATATATATATATGTATATATATATATTGATATGCCTTGTACTTATTTTTTTATCACTGAATAAAAAAAAAGATCCCTAGTTGCCCCATGGACGTAGGTCAGATAAACAAACAAACCACGAAAATTCTTGTGTCTTTTATTGTGATCGCGCGTGTGTGTTTGTGTCATTAACTCTAACAATAATTGGGTCCTTAGTAAGGGTCTAGTCACATCCTGCCTTAAATATGCAATTATAATTCTAGAAAAAATAGGTAATCACCATACAAAGTCAAATGCTTGCATAAATCTAAATAAAATATTACAACGAGGTCATGCACTACACGTGCTAAAAGGTTTCCATACTACATTGCTATTACATATCAATAATAATAAAACAACTACCTAGATCCCAAAGCAGCACTAGGCAATACCACAAGCTGAAATAGTGAGCTAAAGTCCTAAAGGTTGATCAAATAGTAGACTTAAGCAGATGGTCCAACTTGTTTTTTACCTTTGCTTGTTAAATTGTAAGGTAGAAACTATAAGCTAATTGCTTAGTGAGATAAACAGATTAATCATGATGCATGTATGATATATGGCAAAATATAAAAATAAATTTTCCTTTGTCAGGCTGCACCAAGTAGAGCTTGCACTAATTGAGACAATGCACCTTAGGAAAGGAAATGCTACCACTAGATTATTACCGCTACAGATGATCAGTCTGTAATATGGGACTAAGTATATTCGCACCAGGAGTAGTGGTAAGCATCATATTTTCTTATTATATTCTTAAATGCTGATGAGATGCACCAAATAACGCTTAAGTATAGCAATGCTGAAACAAAGATGCTGAAAGTAAACAAGTAGAAGAAATATATATAAAGCATATCTGTAGAACTCATATGAGATCTTACTAGGCCAGGCACAACCTGTGCCATAATGTTCGCATTCATGCACATAAGCTCTATTGATGGTCAAAAAAAGCATATAGAGAGAGCAAAATATGTCTCAATTACAGTCGTGCCTTAGTGTTCGCTTAAATTGCAGCTGCTTCATCATCTCTTTCATCTAAGCGGGTGCAAGACGATAAGGGGCTCGAGAAATTGGTACCGCGCGTGGCACCAAATCAATTCTTAATTACACCTGACAATCTGATGGAAGTCCAGAGATGTCTTCGGGAAAGAAATCTAGAAATTCAAAGGCTATCGGCACCTCAGCTAAAGCTTTCTTTTCTGACTTAGCATAGATAACATATGTTAAGTAAGACACACACCTTTTGATACATGCTTTCTAGCCTTGGTAACTGAAATCAAACATAGCACACCTCGTTTCTTGTTTCCGTATATACAAATGCTTCGGCCATCAGGCGTAATAAGCTTATCAGCATCTTCTTTCAGATGATACTAACATCATGATGAACTAGCGTATACATACCCACGATGACATCGAACTCATGAAATTCCATCAGGATAAGGTCGACTTGGCAAGTACAGTTGTCGAGTAGAATAACACAGTCGCGATAAATCTTTTCAGTAGATACACACACATCGTTGGCGGTTTCGATATCAAATATAACAGGTAAAGTGCTAGGAGAAATGTCGAGCTTAGATGTAAATGAACACGATATAAAGGAACGATTTGCTCCGAAATCAAAATTAACTCTAGCTGGAATGGAATTAATAAGAAACATTCCATCAATACCACGTCTGGTATTTCCTTTGCTTGCTCGGCCGTTATTTGGAAAGCTCGAGACTGATTTCGTGCTGGTTTATTGCGACGACTGGACCCCTACATGATGTGCTATGTCGTTCCGGTTACTATTGTCGTTGCGGTTATTGTTGATGCTGTTGAGATTGGGGTTATTATTGTTGTAGTTGTATTCATGGATACAGCTCTGGTCTCAGGTAACCTAGACTAAACGATCGAGTGCACTGTTGTTCGGTATGCCCAGTGTGTAAACAGTTGCCACACACCACATTCCTCTATGAGCATTCATCACTGCTATGCCCCAGTTCACCGCAGGCATAACATCTCACATCATTAGGATTGTAGTGCCCAATGTGTGACTAGTGGCAACGACGACACTATCTTGGCTCAAAATAAATTGAATAAGATCAAGCTCTCTGTGCCCGTGGTGAATAAAACTGTTGTTGAGAATGAGTCGATGACAATCCAGAGTAGTTTCCGCTACGTGGCTTCTTCGGCTCAGCCTCTGATCAGAAATATGTGTTCCATGTCGGTAATCCACTCACGTGCTTCGATATAGTTGGCAGCTCCCTTGAAAGATTGAGCACCACAAGCCTTGAAGTATCAAAAGTTGCAGCCCTTAGGAAGGATTGCATGTATCTCCTCCTCATTAGTGTTATGGCCTCCCGTATCTTCATGTCGTTTCTTCCTACAATTTTCTATACGCTTGGCTTTGGCTTCATCACGAGCCCAAAGCTGGTCTTGCATAAGCTTTACTTGACGCTCATTGTTTTCATTGAGCATAGCTTGCATCATTTGCATGATCTGTTCAGGACTGAGTGCACCTCCAGCTCCTTCACGAGATCCAAATCTATACATACGTTGAAACATAAAAAATGGTACTTGTATAAGAATAGGTATTATTCCTATTCTACCCTATATGCCTAAATCCTAAAAGCAATGTCATAACCTATCTTAGTTCAAATCAAAGCCTAGATATTCCAAGCTAATATCCTTGCTTAAGAGTTTGAGTTTAGGTATTATCACTAACACTTGAATCCCTCAAACTAGTGCTCTGATACCATCCTGGCACATCCAACCTTAAACATGCAATTATAATCCCAGGAATAATAGGCAATCACCATAATCACTATACAAAGTCAAATGCTTGCATAAATTTAAATAGAATATTACAACAAGGTCATGAACTACACGTGCTACAAGGTTTCCATACTACGTTGCTATTACATCTCAATAATAATAAAAGTAGCTACCCAGATCGCAAAGCAGCTCTAGGCAATACCACAAGCTTAAATAGTGAGCTAAAGTCCTCTATGTTGATTAGATAGTAGACTTAAGCAGATGATCCAACTTGTTCTTTACCTTTGCTTGTAATATTGTAAGGTAGCAACTGTAAGCTAAATGATTAGTGAGATAAACTAATTAATCATGATGTCTGTATAATATGTGGAAAAATATAAAAATAAATTTACCTTTGTCAGGCTACACCAAGTATTGCTTGCACCAAATAAGCTTGCACTAATTGAGACAATGCACCTTAGGAAAGGAAATGTTACTCCTAGATTATTACCGCTACAGATGATCAGTCTATAATACGAGGGTAGCTTCCATTATATACGCACCAGGAGTAGTGGTATGCATCAGATTTGCTTATAGCATGTTTGTAGAACTCATATGAGATCTTGCTAGGTCGGGCACCACCTGTGCCTCAGTGTTCACATTCACGCACATAAGCTCTATTGAGGGTCAAAGAAGCATATAGAAAACAAAATATGTCTCATTTACTCACAGTACTGTAATTCTTGCAATGTCTTTAGAATAATCAAAGTAGCTTGCACTGGCTTATCTAGGCTTTAATAGTAGCAATAGGCTTTGACACGCTTTAAAATCTCTAACACCTTAGCTTTTACATAACTGCCTTTAACTTGTTATTCTATATCTGGAATGCACCAAACGTGTGTAATGGCGTTATAAAGTGTAAAGTAGATCAATATAGCTATCGTTGATGTATAATATGTTATCTTAGGCTTCATTAGTTAGCCGTATTATTCTTTAAATCTAACTTTGATATTTGAAGTCTTTTATATATTCCAGTAGCCAAATGAGTCATTTTATGACTCATTTATAATGTATCTTGCCTTATTACATTATAGATTAGCAAAAGTCATGTTTTTAATCGTTATAAACTCTTACATACATGATAGTATGATTTTGCTTCAAGACTTAGTTTATATCCAAGCTTTAAGTACATTATGGCAAAGCATAGAAATAATGTAAGCTGAAAGCTTGTTAAACATCTTTACAAACCTAACCAACTAAGGTCCTTAACTTTGACCAAGACCAAGAGTTAATGACCCATGAGTAAAGGACTTAATGAGCTAAGGACCATATAAGTCAAGGAGTATGAGTTACTCACTATGTGAGTCTCGGAGTACATAAGTCATGGACTCATCTTACCACACACACCGTGACTTGGAGAGGAAAAAGAAAAAGAAAGCATAACGCTTTTAGTTGAGGGGTTTCACTCTAAGGGACTTGCAAACACAGTAACTTGAGTTAAGGGGCAAAATATCAACATGCCCACGCCTTAACTCTAAGTTGAGGACTCCTTCAACACCCACGTACACACCCTGTAACTTGCACATTTGCGAAGTCTCGGACCCCTCCGCAATTCCAGCAGCCAATATTCATTAAAAAACACAATTAAACACTAGAAAAAAGTTTGTAGCTGCTTGATTTTGTGTTTGCCACGAGTTTTAAACCTCAATTTGATGTTTAAGTGAGGATTCCTCATGGCTTTTGGGCTATCAGGCTGTAAGACACACACCGCACAAACAATGCATAGGTTTGAGTAAATTAAGTTCAAATTACCTTGAATAAATTGTAGAAACTTGTTGCTTAATGTTTATTTGTTGATTTCCCATAATTCTTTTAAAAATCTTTGCTTCAATCTCTTGAAATTTTAGAGAGAGAGAGAGAGAGAGAGAGAGAGAGAGTAGAGTTTGCATGTGATTTCTTGAGAGAAAAGTAGCAGGTGAAATTGAAATTAATTTTGTATGAAAGAAACATGTTTTGTTTATTTGGGTTCATAATGTCATTTTTAACCCCTTAACGTTGTTATCTTTCATTTCTTATAAATATAATCATTAACTTTTATTCTTTATAACTTAAATAGTTATAATTTCACAATAATGCACCGTATCAAATATAAATAACTTAATTGCATCATTTAGCAATTAATTCCATTAAACTCTCAAAATCACATAATAGAACTTAAATTGCAACTTTAATGACTAATTAAAAAGCAATGTGTTACAGGGGGTCATTCTATACACACACCCCCCTCATGCTAATTACACACCCCTTCTAATTACTCTTTTAATTACTCTAATTATTAGTTGATTTGACTATTAATTATTAAATAGCTATTACATGATTATCGATTGATTTGACTATATAATAATTATTTAATTTATAAACATTAATCATTTAACAATTATCAATCAATGATTGTTAATGTATTATACAAAGTAAATTACATAGATGGTCCTTGTACTTTATTTTATATTACGATTTGCTTATTTAAATTTTATCTACTTTTTTTTTCATTCGAAAAGTTTTAAAACTTGTTTTTCTTTTTATCGTTTGAAAAATTATAACCAAAAAGATAATTCAATGATTTCATAAATTACATAATACCACTTGATAAAAATAAATTTGTACAATTTGTCACTCCAACGGTACATGCACATTACATTCAGTATTATGGGCTTGTTTATAGGCAAGTAACCGATCTTTATACAAATCTTCTCATCCACTTTTTTTTTGCTTTTTATGAATGCCAGTTACACCTACAAACAGTGGGCATTGAATGACCTTCGTAAAATGATTTCCATGTACATGTGCGATTGTAATGGATTCATTTTCAAAACTTGGGGTTGACCAAAGAGGAAAATACGTCTTGTTGCCCTCATTTGTTAAACAATAAAGAATGCACTCATACTTATTAGCGATCGAAATTCCAGAATCAGACATAAAAAACCAATGACTGGTGCAAATCCTGAACTTTTCCAATTTAAAGATATGTTCACTCTTTCGTAAGCGATGATTGTTTTGTAATGTCTTATTTTTACGTAACTCTTCCAATAATTCACCACGAATTGTTGGCCATTCATTTTGATGTCGACCTTTAGCAATAGCTATTGATCGAAAACCATAATTTTCATCACCTTCAACATCTTCTATGCGATGACATATGGTTGAAAAAATGATGGAATTCCATTCATGAGTAGATGGTTGTATCGTATTGGTTCCAATATAAAATTAAAGATAACAATTCTTCATATCAATCATCCAATAAACCGGATACATAATAATCAATATCATACATTATACCTGGATTTTTCGTGGATGAGAATAATACTCATCTTGTTGTGTAAGATCGTGATGAGCGTATACATATTGCCATTAACTTGACGGTTCCTAACGTTTATCATATAAAACAAAGTGAATCCGATAAATGATGAAAATTATAAATAAACATAAAAATAATTTTTTAATACTTGTATTGGTTGGTAATTTATTAAGTTTTACATAAACAAATTTTGTCCAAAAAAAGTCGTTTACCATTATAGACGATTCTTGATATATGTAGTCTTGGTATGCTGGTAAGTGATCCAAAGCCGATGGTATTCGATCATTCAAGTCAAAAGCAACCGGCCTATAGAAGCGGCAAGACTGTGTTGTATGTGGATCGCGATACACATTTTCACTATGTGTCGATGGCTCGTGTTGGGGTTGCGGATTGCAATACAAGTATTCACTATGTCTTCGTCGTGTTGTTACCGAAAGTGAGAGACTTGTCACACCAAGCTGACACAGACATTTCCTTATATGGTTTCAGCCAAGTATCATTCACATATGCAATCACATGTGTAGAAACTATCAAAAATCAAATAAAAAATATATCATAATCAAATAATTTAAAAAATATAGTTTAGAATCCATAAGAAAAAATATATTATTTATAATGGTACCTTTAGCATCATGCAGATTTCGTTGCAGACTGATGTAATTATTTACATAGATGTCTTCTTATGAAAATTCAACAAATTTATCCTACTTGTGTTGAAATAAATTCTGACCTTGTAAAACAAGATCGACAATTCTTCAAAATACTTTGGGAGATATGCCATCTGCATAGCAATTTGTTGGCTTGTGGAAAAACGATTTTGCACGCTTTCATTAACGCCAACTCATTATCTGTAAACAATCACTTTTTGTTGAACCTCTAGATTTATCATTGATTTTAGTTGGTTCAACGCCCAAACGTAATTTGTTGTTATTTCCCTATGCATTATGGCGTAACCAATAAGAACATTATATTGGTTGAAGTTATGCCAACCATTTGTAAAGTGACATATTATATGTGTATGACAATATACGTTATATGATTAGACAATAAAATTAATAATATAAATCTAAAAAATGTATAAATACTTGTTAAAAGAAGGCTTGGACTGATATTTGGGCTGCTGTCTTGGGCAAGTATTTCATCTGCAAGTTAAGTGTGGTGGGCTGGGCTCTGATCGAGGTCACAGTCTCAGATTATATCAGACACTTTGTTCATTATTTCCCAGGTTTGTTTTCTGCCTTAGCCTCTTCATCTGCTCTCTGCCTTCGCCTCTTCATCTGCTCCACCTCTTTGTTATTTTCAACGGGTCAAGTTGTTAGTGAGTTGTTAGTCGGATTTATCTTCTTGATGGTTTTTTTAGCTACCTCTATTTAAGGTGAGTTCCTTGCATAGAGTTGGTTCGGTTAATAAGTTTATATTGTATTCTCTTGTGCTCGTTCTGGATAACTTGAGTTTTGTAGTTGTAAAAAAGTATCACTGGTTTTGGTTTGCTCTGTATTTGTTGAGTGTGAGCTTCATTTGTCGATGAAGTCTCAGAGTGTTATGTAGTGAGATTTCCGTTTGTACGTAATTGGGTGGCTATATGCCGGTTATGATTTAGGGTTGATAATAAAAGTAATTTTGTGTTCAATCGTTGATCTGGTTTTGGTTTATCTTCACAACATGGTATCACAGCTCAGGTTTTGGATGAGTGGGGTTTTTGGTTGTTTTTTGTTCGAAGCGTTGTGCCTTGTTCGGCTCATGTTCTTGGGATTCTGCTGGTTAGGGTTTACTTTCGAAACCCTAAAGTTTCGATTACTTCCACTGTATTTCTAGGTTCTTGATGGGATCCTTGCATCAATTTGTAGTCATTTGTTTCAGCATGTGCAAACGATATCATCTGCAGTTGATTTTCTTTTTCCCGCCGTCTGTGCAACTTACAATCTTCTGTGGTTAGTGGGGGCCTTCTTGACTTATTTTGGGTTTTTTGGGATTTCGATTGAGTTGTTGAAAAGCCCACAATTACAAACATTTTGGCTTGTCGTTGTTTATTGTTAGTTTTTTAAATTTTTGCAATGTCTCATCAAAGTCGAAGTTCAAAGTCATATATGCCCGGAGATTGGTTCGCTTTTGTTCCTTGTTTTTTGGGTGTTATGTTGATGAAGGTTCTTTACCGATTTAAGAATAATTTGGTGATCAATTGAGAAATCAATCAGTGGGGTTCAATCTCAAAACCTTTTGTAATCCTTGAAGAAGCCCGCTGTCTGGTTGTTTCCGCTGCAATCTATTTAGATTCGCCTTGATGGATGTGAGGAACCCTCTGTAAGTTTTTTTTTGTGCTTCTTCTCCGTTGTATTGGTCTCTTAGTTTTTTGTGGGAAGAGTCAACTGGCTTGACTGGACGATTGATCGTCTTGGAATCCTGCTTTTATGTTGGCTCTTTCTTAGTGTGGTGTGTGTGTATAAGTTGTGTGTGGTCTATGGTTTTCTGTGTCTGGTTATCCTGCCCTTAACATGTTTTTTTGTTTGAAATTCTCCCTTTGTTGCAAAAGTTGGGCATAGATTACTGGTTTCGACATGAGTTATTAGTGTTATGCATAATAGATTTTTTTAAAGGATTTCTTCTATTTTGAAGTGCAAATTCTAACCTTGAAATTGGTTGGTTCTGCTCATATAATTGTCTTTTGAGTTTCTTTGCATAAACATATAACTTTTTCATAACATGCAGTGTGAACGGGTTGAAAATATTATGGTTGATTAATTTATGTTTATGTAGATAAGATCCTTTTCTGTTGATCTTTTGGGGGTCTTGCTCTCGCTTGACTTGATTTTGAACACCCACGGTCATCCTTATTTGATCTCTGATAAGTGCTCTATGTGTGTGATTTCGTATACAACTCTAACAAAGATTCTTAATTCAGAAAGTGTTGTTTAAGTCACTTTCTAGTTTGATTGTTGTTCCAATCTTGTTGAAAGTCTTATTTTGTGTCAATATTTCTTTAAAGATAGAAATTATTAAATATGAGACGGTAACGTGTGTATGCTTGAAAAATGTAAGTGATTATCCAATGTTAGTTGAGAAAAAAAACTGATGTGTTTAAATGTGGTCACACATGAGGGTTTATGGTCTTTGTTAATTTATGGAGTCTTGGATTTTTTTTTTTTTAAATGTCGTCATGGATACATAGATGTCTGTGTTAACATGAATCGGTTAAAGGATATAAATTGTCTGTGTTGACTGTTCCAAAGTTTTTTGCAGAAGCCGTATACAGGTTTCTTGCTTTTGTTATGTCTGAGATAATTTGGACTGTTTGTTTTAAGGGCGATAAAGGTTTCTATCGTTTAAAGTTCTTATGGTAAAAATTGTTGTAATTCAACTTTCTGTCTTTGAAGTTGGTCTCTGTTTATTAGAAAGATGGTTGAAAGGTGTTAAAGAAGTTGGTAAAATGTGGTTGAAGTTACTTGTAATTGAGATCATGATAATAGTCTGTGGTTTTTAAAAGAAGTTGTTAAAAGTTGTTGTAATTGTTAATTCAAGTTGTTGTCAAAAGTGGTTTGTTTGCTGATGAGTCTAAATGTGCCATCGTGGTTATTGAATCTATAATGGTTGAAAATAGTGTTGCTAACTATTAAGTGAAACTTTAAATTTTGAAAATTCTTTTTCCATGTTAATGTTTTGGAAGGGGTTGTTGATTTAAAAAAGTTGGTGTTTTTCTGCTAATAATATAGTAGATAGTTTCACAAAAGGTTTATCATGTTTAAACATAAAAACTCTGTGATAAAGTAAATTTGTCAAACATTTTGGTAAATATGGTTCAAGTTAAATTGTGGTTTTATAATGGTTGGTAAAACATGTTAATTGTTAGTTGTGGTTATGTTTGTGGTTAAAAGGTGGTTGTTTTTCTGGTTTATTGAAATTAAGTGATATGGAGGGTCAAGAAGACACTCTGTTTTAGTAGACCTGGATCTTGGCCACTCTGTTTGATTTATAGGATTCTAAGAAGGTGAGGACTTAGCCTCACTCGTCTACTATTGAAATTGAGAATGAGAATCTGGTTATGCCTCTTTGTTATTGTTGGTTCTTGAGAGATTTTGTTTTGTCTTCTTAAAGTTGTGGTTTAAGTTGGTTTTCTCTAAGTGTTGTGTAGTTGTGTGTCATGCTCCATGTTATGTGTTTTTTAGGTTTGGTTGTTATACTGGTGAAAGGTATTGTCTGCCTAATATGAGTAAACAACCCTTATTAGTAAACTTGGTTTTGTTTATCTCTTTAAGACCTATAACGCCAATTTGATGTGTTCTAAATGTGGAGGAGTTGGGTTTTTTGATGAAAATAATAATAATAATAATAATGTTTGTGTTAATTAGATATCTTGTTTGCTCAGGGATGAAAAGGCTAGCTTAAATAGTGTTGGTTCTGTTTCTCTTGAAATATTTGTTCTATTCTCAAAGCATCCTTCAAAGTTGATGTGTTATTGATGGAATGTTCTAAAACCAACCGCGTCTTTGTCTAATCCCTTGATGTTATTTAATAATCAAATGTATTGTTTAAATTGAGCGAGAAAAAAAAATATTTTGTTTGGATCTGGTTTGGGGTCTAGCAATTATAGTAAGGGTTGGATTGTTTATCTGGTCCAAATCAGTTGTATTTCACACCCAGCTGCTACAGACTAAAAGGACAAACAAAAACGTCAGTGGAATTGCTAAAGAACTCCGAAAGCTCCACCGTGAAGGGATTAACAATGCAACCAATTCGGTAACAGTGGTAGCGGTGCTTTTTGCGACCGTTGCGTTTGCGGCTATTTTCACAGTTGCTGGTGGTGACAATGATGATGGGATGGTTGTGGTGGTGAACCGGGCTTCTTTCAAAATCTTTTTCATCTTCAACGCCATCGCCCTTTTCACGTCTTTAGCTGTGGTGGTGGTGGTTCAGATTACATTGGTTAGAGGTGAGACTAAAGCCGAAAGAAGGGTGGTTGGGGTGATTAACAAACTGATGTGGTTGGCTTCTGTGTGCACTTCAGTGGCTTTCATGGCTGCTTCTTACATAGTAGTCGGTCAAAAACACCGATGGGCTGCCAGTTTGGTCACAGTTGTGGGTGGAATTATAATGGCAGGGGTTCTGGGAACCATGACTTATTATGTGTTTAAGTCCAAGAAAACCCGATTGAAGAGGAAGATAGACAAGATCGCAAAGAGTGGTTCAAACTCATGAATGCATTCTCAGTTTTCCAACTCAGAAGTCGACAGAATCTACGCCATATGAGGTAACACACTGTAGTCGTTCCTCTAGTCAACAATCAAACCCGAAATATCATGAAGTTAGATTGTGTTTAAATAGAACTGTTGCTTAAGTGTTTAAACCTGTAGTTTTATATTCACCTTGTTCGGTCTGTTAATTTTTTCTGTGTATCGTGTGAATTTGTTGTCTCTGTGTATCAACTTGTTATGAAAGTTGGATGTATGCTAAGTCTGGTGAATTTAAGTGGCCCAATGAGTTTAAGTGCATTTTCATTGGTGTTCAGCGTATGAAAGCATGAGCGATTGAGTGAAACTTTAACCTTGGCATATATTGTTCAAGTTAATTGTTGGTAAAACCAGGGTGTGTCCATTGGCCTGGTATGTTGTTTGTTGATTGGATTTGGTCAGCTTGTTGGTTTGCTGTTTTAGGTTGTTTTTCAGGAGGTAGCAGGAAATATTATCTCCTCCAGGTGGGTGTTTTGGTCAAAAGTTGGTTTATACTTAAATTCTTGCAAAGACTCGGGAGGTAAGTCGTATCTTTGACGCATCACACACGTAAAGGGAGCATCGTAAGGGTTCCAGTTTGTGTGGGAAGTTATTGGTAAATCATTTCCACACTTAACTTGAAGGGGGTGTTAAAAGAAGGCTTGGACTGATATTTTGGCTATATTTCGGTTGTTGTCTTGGGCAAGTATTTCATCTGCAAGTTAAGTGTGGTGGGCTGGGCTCTGATCCTCAGATTATATTTCCCAGGTTTGTTTTCTGCCTTAGCCTCTTCATCTGCTCTCTACCTTCGCCTCTTCATCTGCTCCACCTTTTCGTTATTTTCAATGGCTCCAGTTATTAGTGAGTTGTTAGTCGGTTTATCTTCTTGATGGTTTGTTTAGCTACCTTTATTTAAGGTGAGTTCCTTGCATAGAGTTGGTTAATAAGTTTATATTGTATTCTCTTGTGCTCGTTCTGGATAACTTGAGTTTTGTAGTTGTAAAAAACTATCACTGGTTTTGGTTTGCTCTGTATTTGTTGAGTGTGAGCTTTATCTGTCGATGAAGTCTCAGAGTTTTATGTAGTGAAATTTCCATTTGTAAGTAATAGGGTGGCTATATGCCGGTTATGATTTAAGGTTGATAATAAAAGTAATTTTGTGTTCAATCATTGATCTGGTTTTGGTTTATCTTCACAACAATAATAATAACAATTAACTTTTTAAATTAACATTTAATATTTAAAAGTGAAAGTAAATTACATAGTTGAGGGACCAAAATTGTTAATGAGAAAATGACAAAACCGTCATTTAAAAAATTTTTAAGAGAAAGATGGACTATTTTTGCAAATAAATAGTGTTTAGAGGAACTATTTTCGTAATTTTTAAAGACCAGTGACCAAATTCATAATTATGAACAAATCATAGAGATCATTTTTGTAATTTACTCTGGTAATATCGTTTCTAATTGGAAGTTCAGGGATCAAATTTTATGTTTGATACAAACTATAGGGACCATTTTTGTAATTAACTCAAAAAATTGATTTGAAAGAAAAGGAGGTGGTGTGTCATTAGCATGTGGGACCCACAACATAGAAAACATAAAACTAAAGATGATTTGTCAATAAGAGGGTGTGTCATAAGCATTTATGGGTCCCTCATCACAAAAAAACAAAAAAAAATAAAGACGATGTGACAATAGAGGGTGTGTGATAAGTATATTTGGGTCCCACATCACAAAGTACAAAAAAATAAAAGCGATGTGACAATAGGGGGTGTGTGATAAGTATATTTGGGTCTCACATTTGTTAAAAATAAAAAAATAATATATTGATGTGACATTTGTGGGACCCACACCACTAATCAAGTAATTAAAAGGGAGGGGTGTGCAATTAGCATAATTAGAGGATTTGGGGGTGTGCGTATAGCAACACCCGTTACAGGCCTCACGTTAGAGATCCTTAGTATATTATAAGATTATAAATCCTTAGTTCGGGTCTCACGTTGTCCAGCATGGTATAATCACCCTTGTTGATCGTAGCGGACACACTTTTTTGTTACTCCCCTGCTTGCCGTAATTTCCTCATTTTACGTCGACCAGCTGATGGCGAATCCATTCGAGGAAGCTCAATACCACCCTTGCTTTTTTAGAAACCTGTAACCAGTGGTATGGGGATCCATTTTTCTCGTCGGATTGGATTCCTTGTCAATGTTGAGGACACACCTTTCTCACCAGCACTCCCCACAATCACCTCCCCATCGTTATTTTCACCAAAGCATATCGGTTCTTTTCCATTTTCCTTCGCTACTACTGATTTTGAGGTCTTATTAACATGTTTCATAAATTGCAGTAAGTCTAATTCTGCAAGCAATATAGAATCTTGTAAGGACAATATGGATATTTATGATAACTTGAAGTTTAGAGAAGTTGATGCTTACTTTTAGAGCCTTCCATTAACGTGAGTGACTCTCGCTTGTAGTTCCAGTTCTGCCTAATCCATGTGTAAGCCAAAAGAGGCTCGGTGTAACTGTGAACTGAAACACAGACTCTCGATAGCTGATACCTATCGGCTATATTATATGTGTCTTTCTTTGCGATAGGATCGGTAACCGATTCCTTTTCCCTCCACACCATAGGTGGAACAATACTAGCTCTGATATAGAAAAAGTTATTTTTCCACTCTTTTATACTGCTATCCAATCCCCTTAGGTGACGTTTGGTTTATGTGATGGAATTTGAAGGAATGGGAATCTAAATTTTAGTTATTAATATGGATGATGATGAAAATAAAAGATAGTTTTTAGTATCGCAGTTAGTGATGTTGGTTGGAATCTAATTAATGTATAAACTGAAATTTAATTCATGTATAAGTTGGAATGAAAGTCGAATTCCTATAAACAAGGAAATTTGATAGAAAATACATAAATTTAACCATTTTCTTTAGTTATCAAATATTTTAAACAAGCTAATTTTAAATTCCAATTTTATCGAGTTTCATTCCACGAACCAAATGCCACCTTTATTTTTCGGAGACTTTTCCCGGCATCCGACTGTAAACCAGTCTATGTTGGAATGATATCGAAAAACGTTTCTGAATAAACCCAGTTGGAGGTCGATCTTAAGTGCGTGACACATCATTTCAAATGTCGTTAATTTTAAGATGGCATTCGGAGCAAGTTGACAAATCGACAATTTATAGTATTGCAAAAATGAATATATTAATTGAAAAGAGGAAACCTAAGTAAGCCACATGTGAGACACTTGAGATACATTCCAATATACCCATATCTACTGCTTTGATATTCCATTTTTCTCCAGGAACTCGAGGGTCGAACAGGGCATTTCTTATGCCAACTCGTTTGCACACAACCATGATTTCTTCCTTCTAAATGTCAGTGGTTAGTGCTTAGCACCTTATTGTTAGACACCTTAACGGTGATGACCAAAACTCATACCTCCACCTAAGGAGAAACGTCCTTGACAAGGCTTGAACTTGAGACCTTGGCCAAGGGGATTTCACTCACCTTTGGTGGTAGTCACTTGATCTAGGTCAAGTAGTCAGCCTCGTTAAAACTATTTTTGTGGATTTCTTTTGTTACCCGAGCCATTTCTCCTATGAACACTTACGAAAATGGATAGTTTTTAGGTTAGAAGTGGTACCTGTCGCTCGTTAGAAATAATGCAGAGGTTGCTTTCTCACCCAATGTGTGCATGTTAAGAACTTTCAAATTGAGCGCTGGTCCACTTTTCTGCTCTGCCATTTTGAATTGGTTACGTTTGCTTTGGGTAGCCTGCTTGTTCTCAGTGGATTATGCTTTTTGGGTCCATGCTTCCTAAGCCCGTTCACAAAGCCCATATTAGACTTGGGGGCATGATGGGCTGTAGGCCCGAATACCGCATAGCTGTAGAATCCAAGTGAGCTGTCATTCGGGCAGTAACAATGTATCCGGTTCTAAGGAGGTGTTTGGTTTTGCGTTATAAACCAGATTATCAACTTATTACGTTACAATAACGCAAATAATTAGTTTAAAGTGTTTGGATTGCATACATTAATAAGTGATTATTTGCGTTTAGCGTTAATCTTACCACACTTTTTCATAAGTTTAAAATTGTAGTTTATTTGCTTCATAAGTGATTATTTGGTTATTTTACATGTAAAAACGCAAATCCAAACACTTTAAAAACTGATTATTTGATAATTATGATAGCAAACAGCAGAAGCTAAACCAAACACTACATTTCCTGCAGCACTTTTTGTTGCAGCTATTATCTGATTATTAGTTTCCAAAACGCTACAGCATTTTTTCAAACGCAAATCCAAACACCCTCTAAGTGCATGTTTTATCCATCCGGGGCTAAAGTAAATCCATTCGGATTATCATTCGGTATGATAATGGATAAACACGATAGCAGAATGATTATGTTACTCCGAGACAAATCGTGAGCTACTCGGGATCGACTAGTAGAAAACTCGAAATCGACTCGCAATTATTCGAGCCGAGCTCGAGCTACTCGAGTAGTAATCGAGTTGAGCTCGAGTATTAAAATAGTCTGCTCGATAGGCTCGCGAGCCTAATCTAGCTTAAGTTACAAGTTTACATTTTTACCATTCAATTTTATAATATTATATTTTTATCACTTTTATACAAATCAAACAATATAATCTTAAACTTAAGTTTACATTATTATAATTTTACCATTCCTGCTTGTTGTTGAGAAAACATTAGATTGAATATTTTGTATTTATATTTTGATTTCCTTTATCCCGAATTAATCGAGTCGAGTCAAGTCGAGCTCGAGTTTCAAAATTAAGGCTCGATCGAGCTCGAGTCGAGTTTCGAGCTTGAGTTTTATTGTCGAGTTCAAGCTCGAGTTTGGTGATACTTGACTCGACTCGACTTGATTACACGCCTATGAGCATGAGTTTAGGAAGGTTATTCGGCCTATCCCAAAAACCATTCGGATACGAAGAATGGCCTATAAGTAATGCCAGAAGGAAAAGTTATGAAAAAAGACTAACAAATCTACAAACTAAATCAAACATCTGACTTAATCATTGGAGTGTTTTTCACAGACAAACTCCCTGGGTCTTGCAGCAAGCAACGAAGCTGAAAGAACCATTCGGTGGACAAGCTTTCACGCGTTAACAATTAGACTGTAATATATGTTGTATTTTTCTATCTCTATATATCTTAACCATTTTTAGTTATTTACTAGTTTATTGACTCTCTTTTTATTTGTAAATTTATATATTTTAGTTGGTATATTTTGAGATTTTAATTGATATATAACATAATGTATATATATTTTATTATTACAAGAAATAAACAGGTTATGAAATGTGTTTTTATCAGAATGCTTTTACTTGTGAAACATTTAATATTTTTATATAATATGTATTGGTTTTAAAGATATTTTAATAAACTTATAAACATATAAAATTATTTTTAATATAGATATATAGATAAATATAAATAATACAATATTTATACTTAGATTTGTTACTTTTAATAAAATTAGTTTGTAAATAAATATACAGATATGATAATCTATATTTGATTTGATTTACATTATAACTTATGATTTTGGTTTAGATTCTATTTGTTATTTTTTTATATTTAGAAAATAATGAGTTGTAATTTTCTTTTAATTTAAAAAATTATGAATGTATATATCATGTATGGTGTAGTTTGAAAGTGAGATGTGGCGTTCATGTGTTCTTCTTTATTATATACTTAGGGGCGGAACCAAAATTTTTGTTATCGATGTCACTTTTAGAGTAAGTTTAATAGTTAGGTTTTTAATATATACTCTAAGATGGATCGGGTTATTGAAACGGGTTGCCAACACAAAATTAAGAACTAACATGATTTTTATAATTAAAAAAGTACATAGTACAATAACATCTTTCAACTGTCGCAGTTACGACCGACAAAACCAATATTAGCTTCAATAAATGATAAACTAAATGATATGAAAGATGTTTCCTAGCTTCCACCATTAATTTAGCAAGCTCATGGATTCCATTCAAGTTAGAAAATATTGGATCGTCTTTCACATCCTCAATATATATAGTATTCAAGTTGATGCACAAGATTAATAAATCTCCTCATAATTAAAATCATTCGGATACATCTCCGTCAACCCCTAATAACTTTGATGCATCAATGTCCCGAAAAGAATCACACGGTTAGGGGTTTTAAATATATTCAAGCACCTCCATAAGCGATGAGAAGCGATGGTGTCGATTAGGGGTTTTTCAACCAATTGGACAGGTGTCTTGAACAAGGTTTGGGTTAGTTCTTTTTCGGACTTTTCTTTTTTTTACTACTTTGGGCTCGTTTATAAATCGTGTCGCTTATCCTTTTTATTTCTATTGGGCTTTTTTTTTAAGTTTTATGATGAAAACTCATTAGTATTTTAATAAATTGGGGTAATGAAATCAATAAACATAAATTAGATATGTATATAATATTGTTATAAATTTTTCGTAAGTGTCACTAAAAATATCCTAGGTGTCACTCGAATTTTTGATACATACGTAACTCAATATTTGAAAATCTATTGTTGTCAAGTGACACTCATATTATCTCATTAGATCCGCCTCTGTATAATAGTCTATGAACCCATATATATCATGGGTAAAATTTTAAAAAAGTGTTTTTATTAATTTTGTAGGATAAAATTTAAAAAATATTGTATCAAATTATAGTATATGCTTATAATAATAAAACATATATAAAATAAAGAGTAAAGGACATTTTTGGTCCTTGTGGTTTGATGGTTTACCCGGAATCAGTCCCTTAACCATAATAAGGTCAAATTGTATCCCTATTTTGCTAATTTTGTGCCCTTTTAGTCCCTCGTCCGTTAAACTTAACGACACAACCGTTAAATTTGTAAGAATGACATTTTTACCCTTTTCATTGAGACGCTTTTAGTCCCTATGGTTTTATTAGATATAAATTCAAATTCAAATTCAAATTTAAGGGAATATTAGATATAAATTCAAATTCAAATTTAAATTTAAGTTTTATATAAAATAAGATTTAGTACAGATGCAGCTTTGATTAGATATATAATCCAAATTATTTTTTATATGGATTATTTAAAGATTCAAAAATATAAATCACAAATAATGGTAATAGACGACGACATGTCACACTAGCAGATTGTGACACTAGCAGATCACTTTTTACGGTAAAATACAGCCCCCTTGGCACAAAATTCTGGTTCCCTAGCATGGATTTCAACCATCAGACCATTTTCGTAATGAAAGGTGGTTAACCACAATAATTTCACATAGATAGATTATTTTATTTTTATTTTAAAAGGATAAAAATATAAAATTAGTAAAAGTGATATTAAAGTAGAATAGTACGGTGGGTTATATGTCAAAATAACAATTTTTATACTTTTACGGTTTATAGCCACATTATTTATCGTCTATGATTAATATATAGCAATAATGTTTGTATTTTTTACCAACTATAATTATTTTTGACATGGAAAACCTGATATGTCATGTTATCATTCATTAGTAGCAACAACTTTTTATAATTTTACCGATAATAGCAACAACGTTTATATTTTTGCTGATAATAGCAACAACTTTTAACATTTTATTAAGGGTTTATATGTCAAAAATAGCAACAACTTTTCGTAGTTTTACTATTTATAGCCACATTATTTATTTTTTTTTCACTAATAGGAACAACTTTTGTATTTTTTTTACCGCTTATACCAAATTTTGACCTAGAAATAGGGATGGCAATGGGGCGGAGCGGGGCGGGGATCTCAGTTCCCGTCCCCATCCCCGCTTCATAATCCTCTCCCCCATCCCCGGCCCCATCCCCGTCGGGGATTGAGTTTCTATTCCCATCCCCATCCACGTCCCAATCGGGGATCGGGGATCCCCATCGGGGAATCGGGTTTTTCAAGCTCCTAAAGATTATTTAAATTTAAACTATAAATAGTAATTTAGTATAAAAATATATGTAAATAACCATTAAAAAAATTAATTCAAACATATTTGAGGTATTTACATATATAACCTATAATTTGTATAAAACTAAAACAAAGAAATGGATACAAAACATTTATAAAACCAATGAAATGGAAAATAACAATATTATTTTAAACTATAGAAAAATCATATACAATGATATTTAATATAATATATAAAATGTAATGACTAATTTACATTGTAAAGTTAAATATATATAAAAATTATATTAAAACATAATTTATGACCGGGGTCGGGTTCGGGGTCGGGGATTAAAGTGTCTCCCATCCCCGCCCCATCTCCATTATTTTAAATCGGGGATTCCCCGTCCCCATCCCCATCCCCGGTCAACTCGGGGATTCCCCGGTCAAATCGGGGTCGAGTTACGGGTTCCCCGTCGGGGTTGGGTTTTTTTGCCATGCCTACCTAGAAACATGCTATAGCAGGTAGGGATGACAACGGGGCGGGTTCGGGGCAGGGAATGTAAATACCGTCCCCGTTTAAAAAAACCACGGGGACTAAACGGGGATCCCCATCGGGTACGCGGAAAAACCCGCGGGAAATCGGGTAACCCATTTATAAATCAATGATATGAAATTTAATCACGTGATTCATAATTTAAGCTTAAAACGTCCATGTATGTTAAAATTTCAATACTAACATTAAATTAAATTTGTAATACCTATCAAATGATAACGAAAAAAACATTATTTCATAAAATTATATGTAAATAAATAAGTTTTTTAAATTATATGTAATAAATTTTATGTATAATATATAATAATCACTTATTAACGTATGAAATCCAAACACTTTAAACTAATTATTTGCGTTATTGTAACGTAATAAGCTGATAATCTGGTTCATAACGCAAAACCAAACACCCTCTAAATACTCTTTTATTAGGATTTATACGTATAAATAGATTTTATATATTTCTAAAACCCACCTCCCTTTAAAATATGATATGGTTTGACAATGACGGAAGATTGAGGTAGTCTAGTAAATTTAGTTCCTTACAAAATTATAAATAAAAAAATCACTACAAATAAAGCGTCATTTAGTGATACACAAAACGTGTCATTAAAAGTCAAGATAGGATCACTATATGAGTCATATAGTTTTACCTACACAACAAAAAGAGTAGGTAAAAATGGAGTGGATATAGAGTGATTGAAAATGTATTTGGGTATAAGCCCCGAATATATTTGTGACAGAATATTTGTGTCAATACTTAAAAAAGGTAGGTAAAAGGTAGCTTTATACCACTCTTTTCATAAGTGGCACTAAAAGTATGATATAGTGACACTTTTTTATATGTCACTAAAAGCATGTGACGTTAAAAATGATACTTTTCTTATAGTAGATACATGCTACTGATGTATACTATGATTCAAAAGATGTACTTTCTTATATGTGTCTTAGTTATTGTCATATTGATTATGAATATTTAAAAGACGGCTATTTTCTAATCTAATCGATCTCTTTTGTATTATCATTAAAGAGTGAGATATTAGACATATAAACGCTTAATGTTTATCGTCTTGTAAATAAATATAGCTCCTAAAGAAAAAAAAAAAAAGAAGGGGGCACTCCACCCTCTCGAGGCTGCCCCCGATAATATGGATAAGTAAATCGTATAATCTATAGTTAAAAGACATCTGCACAGTTTGACCTTAAAACTCTACTACTGATTTTGTGCCCCAATCACTATACTATTATGGTGAGGGGCTATTAGATAGCATTGTTTGAAGATTGTTTCTTTTTTATTTTAAAGATAATTTTCCCACTTTGGTTTGTATGTTTGATTTGTATTGTTGTCGTTTTGAGAATAATAAATTAATGAGATTTTTAAATAGCTACTGTTATGCCACTATTTTACCTTTCTACAAAAATGAGTGAATGTAAGAAAATTAAACGACTGCTTTGTTGATAGCCACATACATCATTAAATATTAAATTAAAACCATTTATCATATCATTAGATGGACTTTTAACATATTTACAAACTCATTTTGTGGTTTTCAAAACGTGGGGTCTTTTATTTTTTAATTAGTTTGATTTTTCTTAATGTCCTATCATTGAAAATCGAGTTGTTTTTTTAATTGTTAAAAAGTAACATATAATATTATTAAATTTATTAGTGGTAGGACTGACTAAACAAAATATACCCATGACCGTAAAATCCCAACGTAAATCAATAGATTTTAAAGTGTTACTTGTTTGAACGGTATTTTCCCTTTGCTATATACACATTGAGATATCTTCGAATGCGATCATCCATCTTTAGTATAACAATTTGAGAGCCAAAGAAACAAGAAAAGGTCGGTGTGCAACACAGGGGGATGGCCCCTGTGAGGCACCTCCGACGCTCAAGTCAGGCATACTCCGGGTAACAATAGATGAGATCTTAAAATAAACGAGAGAGTGAGTATATTCAGGGGCATTATATATATTTTGTGCTTACCTTCCTTATGGAGAAGGAGAGGATATTTATAGCCTCTCTTGCTTAATTCCCATTGGCTCCTAACACCAAGCAGGGAAATACCTATAACCCGGATAAAAGAGGGCCTTCTGATCTGTACTATGGACAACTCTGATGACAGGTATTGTCTTCTGGCGCCTCCATTGCTTTGTCACATCCTCAAGTCAACACCTACTTGACTCAGAGGTAAGATTAGGTAGCAGCTTTTCAAAAAAAGTTTCTTGGAATTTCCTTTATATGGATAAATATTTTACCCACATAAACAAGCCCCCGAGTCTGAAGTTCTAGAAGTCTAGAGCCTCAGACTTCGAGTAAGTGGGAAATATTTATTGATGTTATTTTGGATATAAATGGAATAAAAAAGGAAAAAATACTCAGATGCGCCGGGTAGCCTAACTGCTCCTGACGTCATAATCATGATGAGGAGTCCAGATGGCGGCTTCAGGGTCCTACGTGTGTCTCTGTGAGTCATATCCGACGATTTTATTTTTAAGCGGGATCCCTTACTATATAGGAATCTTGACCTTTAACCTGCGCTACTCGGAGGGCCGGTCTGCAACCAATCAAATGCCTCCCTCTACTCATACCAACAAGCCCCCTAGTCTGAGTGTTTGGCATGATCAAACAGTTCAAACTGATACATTTTATTTTGGACCACAAAACCCAAGAGTGTGTCATCAAACTCCTAATGGACTTAATAAGTGTGATGAACTAACTCATAGAGAGTGTTCAATAAACAAGGCAGAATAGAATCCCGACGGTAAATATTCAAGAAATGCGATGAACAAATTTCTGTTGGAAAATGTTCAATAAGCAGGGTGGAACAAACTCCTGATGGAGGGTGTTCAAAAAGTGCGAGGAACACATTCCTGATGAAAAGTGTTCAATATGCAGGGTGGAACAGACTCCTGATGGAGAGTGTTCAAGAAGTGCGAGGAACACATTCCTGATGAAAAGTGTTCAATATACAGGGTGGAACAGACTCCTGATGGAGAGTGTTCAAGAAGTGCGAGGAACACATTCCTGATGGAAAGTGTTCAATAAGCAGCTTGGTGTCGACACAATAAGGAACAAACTCCTACTAGAGGTTTGCTCATAAATGAGGATGATGGATCCCAAAGCCCAAAAGGACATATATATTATCTTAAGAATAAGTTAGCTTTCCGAGATTTACGAGGTGGAATTAGATGTAGGGCATAAGTTGGTCACTCCTTTTCATAAGGGAATCTTCATTTGTAAGAAGTCTTCCTTTAGACATTTGGAGAAACATACACCTTGTCTCATTTTTATCTTGGTATAGTGACCAAAGTCGGTATTATTTAGCAAGGGGGCAAACTCGACCTTTAGAAAGAGTGAGTGTAGTCGTCGATTGGAGACTAACACAAAATATGGAAGGAGAGCGGAGCTCTTCTTTCCAACGTGGTGCCCTCTGACTGGAAGGTAACACACCGATGGAAAGGAGATCCAACTTCTTCAACGTTACTACTTCATTTTATCTTATGTTTTTGTCTATGTGATTTTTTTGTATAAAACTTGTAATATATGACAGTCCCCTAGTTCAATGTTACTACACCATTAGTAGTATTGAACTAAAATGACAAATCTTAAATTGATTATATTTTCAAATAGTAATGCTACATGTAATATTATTAACATACATATATAGTATATTGAGTTGAGTATATCGGATATAACATGCGTATATAATGCTAACATGTCCCCCAGAGGGTAGGTTGTCTCAAAGGGAGGTCAGAATGAGATCTAATAAGATGTTTAAATATATGATGGTTTCAAAATAACTCGAAATAGGTAAACTAGAGTTCACACTTACGGACTGGAGTCCAGAACATTAAAGGTTAGAGTTATCACTTGCAGACTAAAGTTAGAGGCTGAAGGTCAGACTCTAATACTCTTAGCAGAAGGAACACTTAGTAGACTTCTAAAGATGATCAAACGAATTCTACCAGAAGGCGAAGGAAACTTACTACTAAAAGTTAGAACATTACTTAAATGGCCCTGATGAGTGACTTTTGGAGATTACTTTTTCTTCGTTTTGTTAATGGTAACTATATAAATACAGCAAAACTTCTATTTATACATATTCACCCACCTTCCTTTTTTTTTTTGTTAGAAAACAAATATATATATATATATATATATATATATATATATATATATATATATATATATATATATATATATATATATATATATATCATGGTGTATGCTAAATTTGTAAAAATTTTCCTTTTGAAAGTAAAATATCTATATTGGTGCATGTGTTTATAGATATAGGAACTAAATAATTACCGTCGTAACATTTGTATATCCTTGAAAATTTTATTATATTTATATTGTCTCATTGATGAGACACGGCATGTTATGCACTAGGCAGAGGTTGTGACTCAAAATGAGAGTAAGATCAAAGGTACCGGTCCCAAGGTTTAAGTTACCATTATAATGTGGTAAGACTGTAGGGAGAGATTAGGTGTACAACGAATACCTGATATAAGGACCTTAACTAGGATGAATACGGTCGAACAACTACACCTAGGAAGTCACTTGACTGGAGGTTTATTGATCGAATGCTGGAGTGAACCTAGTTGGAGTCTTGAAATCTGAAGTTTAATCGGTGTTCCATGACTAAGTCTTTGATGGTTCCAAAACTTAAGTTGTGTCTATATGCTAGAAGATACTGATTTATAACGTGTCAACTATGTCGTGTCTCATATTTTGTATCCTTATGTATGAATACTTTTTCTTAAAAATGGTTGACAAATAAAATAAAGAAAACGACAACCTACAAAGTATATTTGTAATGTGTGAAATAAAATGCTAAATGTCTTAAAAATCATTGTTCAATGATAAGCACAAGTTGGAGCTCGGCTCAGAAATACATTCCAAGACTAAACATTATTACAATTTGGCATTCACAAGGCGTCCTGATTGTAAAGTTTCATGACTGTAAGACTAGTGGCTAAGTCTTGTTTATCGACTAGTTATACTTATACTTGACATTGATGCTCATGAGCATTCCTTGACTCCTCCAACCATTCAGGTATATACATGTAGGCACTTTGTATTACTAACTTTGATTTGTGTCGACTGGAGTTTAACAAACACGTTTACACGAGCAACATAATGTAAGGGTTTTTGTCCCCCCATTTATGCTACTAATATTATTGGTAGTCTTGGACTACAGTAATAAATAGTGGGTTGATATTGTTACTTCAAATGTTTTGCTAGCTCAAAAAGAGTTTCTGGTATTTAACACCAGACATTGTAGTGATTTTGCCACCATCAAGTTATGCAATTTTACAAGCAATCTTATTGTCTGTATTAGCACATCTATACATGAGTCATGTCCGTAAGAATATGCATAAAAAGGTTTACTAGTATTCAAGGTCATATGAATTCTATAATTTTACGTATATGATGTTTTTGGACCATTTTCGTCTAGTATAAATTTAGTAAACATGCATGTTTTTATCGACAGGGGATGAAATTTTGAGAACTCTAATAATGAGCAAAGTATAGTTCCAAGTGATTTATGAGAATACATATTTGGTTTGTGGACTTACCAATACATTATGGTGTCTCGAAAGGATGATATGTTTCTTCTAAATGTGAGTCCATAACCCATTGAAATGTTTGTTTTAGAAGTTGACAGATGCAACACTTGCTAACCAAATGTAGGGCTAGCACAACTAGAAGATCAAGAAAACGCTTACTGACTAGATGGTAGATGTTGGAAATCAGACTTTACTGTCATTAGCAAAATAATACTTTGAAGTATATTAGCTTTTGATGTGATGTGACATATAACCATGACATATTAGTAGCAAGTATAACAATATTGCCTACTACATAAGGTAATTTGGTATTGTATGTGTTAAATAAACTTAGACAAGTCCTATAACTAAATGAGGTTATATAAATTACCTCTATACCTACAAATTTTACAAAATGTATATATATCCTATTCTACCAATAGGAGTTAATCATAACTCAGAGGTTTCTGGCACATGTTTAGAGGGTTAAATTGTGCGTCGAAAAACAAATGTAGTATTAGTATTGAGTTGGTCCTTAGTGTGTCAATTATTCGGGGGTAAAGAAATCGGATTATGGCTAATAAGACCGATATTAACTTGACCTAAATGTTTAGGTGACAGTTAGAATGATGCCAATATTACAAACAAGAAATGTAGTTAATGTATAATAGGTATGAATTAAAGTATGATTAGGAGGTTTGACTCAAGATGACTGAGGGTATGCAAATGAGTATGGTATCGTTAATAATATCATATAGCCATGTATTGACGTGCATTTAAAGGTGGTATATGAATAATCAATCTAATAAGCGGTATGACCAATATACGTTAAAAGTGTGACTCAAAGTGGTCAAAGGTTTGAATGTTCCACTAAGAAGGATTCGGAGGGGTAACTCTACTCAGAGGGAATTTCACGTTTAAAGACTAGACGAAGGATCTCAGAGGTTTTGCTAAGAGGTCTATGTTTGGATTTGGGTTTAATGACATCATATGATGAATAAAATCGGATTAAGAAGCCTCTAAGCTAATTTGAATAATAGATTTTTCATAAGAGCTATTATACTCCTTCTCCCCCCCTTTTTTTTGCTTTTGAAAAATCAAAAATGATTCACTAGATGAGAGGAAGTCAGACTTCTACTAGATTACTCGCAAGGCAATTAATCATTTCTCCAAAGATTATAGCGTCGAAGGTAACTACCAAGAGATCTGTAGGTAAAAAGAGCTAAATGGAATATGATTATGTTAATTATGTAGGTACATATGCCTAAGCTTCACGACACATTGACGTTAAATTGGGAAAGCTTTAAAGAAATCTGAATAAAACATTGTTTATAAGAGTCATTATATGTTTCCCCCTTCTCTCTCTCTCACTCTTTTTATTTGTTTGAAAAATCAAATATCACTTTTCGGAAATGTAACAAGTCATCTAATCGGAGGGACCTCCTATGGATGATGTTCAACTAAACCAATAGAAGCAAAGGTAATAAATAACATAAGATGAGTCAATCAATCGTATCATTGATCTTTAGGTGTGTTGTATATTAGTCCTTAAATGGCTAGAGTTGTGTGTAAGCGAGTACACCAAATATGATTATTCTTTACAAGGTTGTGACCTGAGTAACGGAGTTACGATATTCATTCCAACATAGATTTTCAAACAAGGTTTGGAAAACATTATTAAAATGGATAGAAGTATGCTTTAAGCATACGAACTTACATGAATGACCTGCTAGGTTCAGAAGGTTTTACTCAAAGAAGATTCTAGATTAAAGTTAAAAGGTAATCAAGTCAAGTGTTAAAGTTTTTACTAAAGATATACATGGTCTCAAGTAGTGGAATATGATCAACTACATGAATGTCATATCCATAAGTTCTGACTAAAAGATAAAAAGTCAAAAGGATTTATGTCAGAAGGTATGCTACTGAGTATCTAACTGAGGAGTCAGAACTCATATGGTATGCTTCAATGTTTTGGTTGAAGGATCGAAAGATATGGTTCTGGAGACTCTAACTAATGAGTCAAAAGGCAGGGTTCTGACTGACGAGTCATAAGGTATGATTCACGGTCCTGACTAAAGGGTCCAAAAGTGTTGGTCGGAGTTCTGACTAAGGGATCAGAAGGTGTTAGGCGGCATACTGGCTGAGGGGTCAGAAGACGCTGGTCGGAGCCTGACTAAGGTGTTGGTCGGAGTGCTGACTAAGGGGTCAGAAGGTGTTAGGCGGCATACTGGCTAAGGGGTCAGAAGACGCTGGTCGGAGTCTGACTAAGGTGTTGGTCGGAGTTCTGACTAACGGGCCAGAACTCAGAGGGTATAAACTGAGGTTATCTTTCAAAATGCAAGGAGCTTCCTTCGGAGGGAATGTCCCTCAAAGGCCAGAATATCTCCACCATGGATAGAAAACTTTTAACAAAAGGAGAATGATTTTTACAAGATATTAGAAGATGTTGCAAGAAGGTTATGATATGAAAACATAATTAGAATTTAAGGAACAGAGGTCAAGAGGTTCTGATTAGAATATCATCCAAACATGGAAGTCAGAAGACTTCGATTATAAGTAAGAAATTTTGTTTTTTGGTTATTAGACTTCCGAGTCATAAGTCAGAGTGTTATCCTACATCTCTTTGACTAGGGTATGAGGTGAAACCCTCTATCTCTTTTAGATTTACAACTTTAACATTTAGTGGTCTCGTCATCACTTTATATTCGTTTCCCCCGTTTATTTTTGTAAAAGACATCATCGTCCATGATGTACTAAAGGGAGTAAAAAGAAATCTTTTGTTCATTTCCATCTTATGTAAAAATATCTAGTTTGTCACTTTTCAAATAAGCTATTATCTCTATTTCTCTTATTTTTATATTTTTCCTTAATAAAAAGATATCTAAGATGAGTCACTCGGACTTGGAGGGCGAAAGCCACTCGGAAGTCTGACTTCCGGACTTCTGACCCACTAAATTATTGTCAAATTTCATAATATAGATCTGGAACCATAGATTATTGCTATTATATCTTATTTTCATATTAACAAGAAGATTAATCGCTGAATAAGTTCAACAATAAATAGGTGGTTTATCATTTTCGCAACCATATAGAGATTCAATAGACGCGAATAAGTAAGAGAGTGGAATAAGAATTAAAACCTGGACACCAAGTGGAGATGGAAGAAATCATGGAACATGATAGTTTGTTGCGTCCAATACTCCAACATGCATGGTTAGAAAGGTTCTTACCGATAGGCTCTGACTAACAACTTTAGGCTATGTTGTAGAGTTTAGCCATTCATTTTTCCACCATATTACAATTTTCTCATAGTTTACATCAACAACAGGTTTGAGAAATTACCAAATCAAAAACAAAGAAGTAAGAGCGACCGATGGCTATGCCGGTCCCACGGATGACGCCATTTGTTTGAACGGTATTTTCCCTTTGCTATATACACATTGAGATATCTTCGAATGCGATCATCCGTCTTTAGTATAATAATTTGAGAGCCAAAGAAACAAGAAAAGGTCAGTGTGCAACACAGGGGGATGGCCCCTGTGAGGCACCTCCGACGCTCAAGTCAGGCATACTCCGGGTAACAATAGATGAGATCTTAAAATAAACGACAGAGTGAGTATATTCAGGGGCATTATATATATTTTGTGCTCACCTTCCTTATGGAGAAGGAGAGGATATTTATAGCCTCTCTTGCTTAATTCCCATTGGCTCCTAACACCAAGCAGGGAAATACCTATAAGCCGGATAAAAGAGGGCCTTCTGATCTGTACTATGGACAACTCTAATGACAGGTATTGTCTTCTGGCGCCTCCATTGCTTTGTCACATCCTCAAGTCAACACCTACTTGACTCAGAGGTAAGATTAGGTAGCAGCTTTTCAAAAAGAGTTTCTTGGAATTTCCTTTATATGGATAAATATTTTACCCACATAAACATTACTCGACATATTTTAATTTATATTTTTATATTATAAACTATATATATATATATATATATATATATATATATATATATATATATATATATATATATATATATATATATATATATATATATATATATATATATATATATATATAATCAGGTTCATCAGCGTATCCTAATGTGAATGATCATTCACATATATTTTCATTGAATAGACATGTATAAGACAACATTACAAGACTTTTTTTCAAAAGGAGCAACATCATAAATCTTGTTAATGATAAAAAAAGATCATGTGAATGGTCGTTTACACCATTCACATGGTGTGAAATGACCATTCACATAAATATGCATTGAGCATTCACATAATTTTTAAGGAAACAGAAAGTGTGAATCTATGTGAAATTCATATATCATGCGTATAACATTAAATTAAACATGGTTATGTGAAAAAAAAAATTTAAAAAGTTTTTTTAAGGTTGGTACATTCGGGTGAACTTGATTTCGAGAGCTACATATTTAAACTCGACTATATATATATATATATATATATATATATATATATATATATATATATATATATATATATATATATATATATATATATATATATATATATATATAATTGGAGAACATACAACGTTAATGTTTTAAATTTTAAAGTCATATAAAAGAAAAGCAAGTGATTTTGTGAACTACCTTTTGCGTTTAGTTAACGAAAATTAGTTATTTTTTATTTCAATTTTCTATTTATAGTAGTCACAATTAGTAGTCAAAGTGAAAACGTGTTTAAATGATATGTGATAGAAAAATAAAAAAAGATTGAGATAGATATTTGTTTTCTATAAAACTTTAGTTTTAAGAAAAATGAGATATGTGATGTAAAAGTAATATATATATAAAAGTAATATATATATATATATATATATATATATATATATATATATATATATATATATATGGGATCATTGCAGAACCTAAATTTAGTGTAGAACTGTGTAACCAATATCGTCCATAAATTAGAATAATCTAATGGTCTTGATTAAAAGAGTTAAGTTTGGAATTAGTGAAAAAAAGATTGGTAATAGTGATATTTTAATTCTTGGGGTAAAAAAGGAAAAGATTGGAAATAGCAAAAAGATTGACATTAGCAAAATAAATATCTTTTTTCTTTAAATTAAAATAACATTAATATTATTAATTTTTAAATCAAAAAAATTATACCATAAAAACGAGAATTTTATACTCTTTAAAACGAGACCGGTCATGATATATTTTTTTCAAAAAACTTTACGTGTTTATTTTTCGTAAAAAAAAATTACCCAGACCACGATGCAATATATCATGGTGAGATAATGAGATCATTCGATATCGAATGAACACTTTGATATCGTATATTTAACGTCAATGCAACACTGCATATACGCTCAGTATTAACAGAGCTAAAATAATAGTCACAATTAGTAGTCAAAGTTGGTGGATTTAACGAGAACGGTTATGATATATATTTTTTATTTTTCGTAAAAAATATTTTACCCAGACCACGATGCAATATATCATGGTGAGATCATGAGATCATGAGATATCGAATGAACACTTTGATATCGTATATTTAACGTCAAT
Source organism: Centrapalus pauciflorus (assembly GCA_020465985.1). Classification (NCBI taxonomy): domain Eukaryota; kingdom Viridiplantae; phylum Streptophyta; class Magnoliopsida; order Asterales; family Asteraceae; genus Centrapalus; species Centrapalus pauciflorus. The sequence continues at coordinate 172,833 of JAANYP010008107.1, forward strand.
GCAACATTGCATATACGTTCATTACTAACAGAGTCACAATAATAGTCACAATTAGTAGTCAAAGTTGGTGGATTTAACGAGAACAGTTATGATATATATTTTTTTATTTTTCGTAAAAAATTTTTTACCCAGACCACGATGCTATATATCATGGTGAGATCATGAGATCATTCGATATCGAATGAACACTTTGATACCGTATATTTAACGTCGATGCAACACTGCATATACGTTCATTATTAACAGAGATAAATAATAGTCAAAATTAGTAGTTAAAGTTGATGGATTTGACGAGAACGGTCATGAATATATTTTTTTGAAAAAAAATTTACGTGTTTATTTTTCGTAAATTTTTTTTACCCATACGAGCATTCGATGTCGAATGAACACTTTGATATCGTATATTTAACGTCGATGCAACACTGCATGTCCATTATATATTAAAAGAGTAAAAAAAAAAGTCAAAGTGGACAGTCAAACTTGGTAGACTGCTATTAATTCAATGTTAATTGTATAATTACCATCTTATCCCTAGTGTTATATTATAATCTAATGGTTTATATTGGTTCTATGGTTCTGCACTAAATTAAGGTTCTGCAATGATCCCAACCCTATATATATATATATATATATATATATATAGATGGGATCATTGCAGAACCTAAATTTAGTGTAGAACTGTAGAACCAATATCGTCCATAGATTAGAATAATCTAATGGTCTTGATTAAAAGAGTTAAGTTTGGAATTAGTGAAAAAAAGATTAGTAATAGTGATATTTTAATTCTTGGAGGGGTAAAAAAGGAAAAGATTGGAAATAGCAAAATGATTGACATTAGCAAAATAAATATCTTTTTTCTTTAAATTAAAATAACATTAATATCATTAATTTTTAAATCAAAAAAATTATACCATAAAAACGAGAATTTTATACTCTTTAAAACGAGACCGGTCATGATATATTTTTTTTGAAAAAATTTTACGTGTTTATTTTTCGTAAAAAAAAATTACTCAGACCACGATGCAATATATGATGGTGAGATAATGAGATCATTCGATATCGAATGAACACTTTGATATCGTATATTTAACGTCAATGCAACACTGCATATACGCTCATTATTAACAGAGCTAAAATAATAGTCACAATTAGTAGTCAAAGTTGGTGGATTTAACGAGAACGGTCATGAATATATTTTTTTGAAAAAAATTTTACGTGTTTATTTTTCGTAAATTGTTTTTACCCACACGAGCATTCGATGTCGACTGAACACTTTGATATCGTATATTTAAAGTCGATGCAACACTGCATGTCCATTATATATTAAAAGAGTAAAAAAAAAAAGTCAAAGTGGACAGTCAAACTTGGTAGGCTGCTATTAATTCAATGTTAATTGTATAATTACCATCTTATCCCTAGTGTTATATTATAATCTAATGGTTTATATTGGTTCTATGGTTCTGCACTAAATTAAGGTTCTGCAATGATCCCAACCCTATATATATATATATATATATATATATATATATATATATATATATATATATATATATATATATATATATATATATATATATATATATATTTATATATATATATACATATATATATATATATATACATACATTAAAAAGTGAATGAAAATTTAATGCATTGTTGTTAAATAAACAAGTTTTTATTTTTATTTTTAAAAAGTGAATTGGAAATTATAAAAATTTTCTGAAACTAAACACACCCGATCATATGGGAAATAACGGCTAACATGATCCGAAGTAGGATCAAATCGTCCTATGATCCTACAATTCACTAATGATCCTATGATCTTTACGAGAATCTTACCTTGGCACCAATCCTGTCGCCGATCATAATCGATATTCTCAGGTAGAATCACGAACCCACGATCAAAATCACATTTTTAATAACAATGAGTTGAACAACGTTGCCTGCCATATTTATAAAGTTAGCTCGGTGAGATTCTCATAGATGATTTGCAAAAACTTCTATAACTAACCAATGAAATTACATACAACTGAAATGATGTAATTAAGAATTTAAGATAAGGGCAAGTGATCAAAAATAGTAACAACTTTTGTCATTTTTATCATTAATAGTAACATTATTTATTTCCGATCATTAATAACATTGACCTTTATTCTTTTTATCGTTTATAGTAACAACTTTTTATTTTTCTATCAATAATAGTAACTGGTGGTGACCTGCAAATCTGTTTAGCGGGTCACCAACAACTTTTCAATTATCAGAAATAGTAACATTTTTTCATATTATTATCAATAACAATAACATGTCAACTAAACCCCAACTTTATTTATTTTTTGTGTTTTTCTAAGATTTCATAAACTATAAGATAAACCCAATTTATGTTACATATATTGTTGTGAAATTTTATAATAAAATTTTAGTTTTTAATTTCTTTTATTTTTAATTTATTTAAAGTTTTTTTTATTAAATATTACTATTTTTATTGACTATTTTTTTTGAATTTTATTATATTTATTTATTTATAATTTTTATTTTTTCATGACCTTATAAAATTTTAATATATATTCCTAATATTTAATCACGATTAGATAATATTTGATTATTTATTCACGATTATATATAATATTAACGAAAAAATTACTACGAATCATTTTAATTTTCACTTTCTCTAAACGAAAAACTATGAACCATTCACTTTTTAGTTTTTCCGAACAAAATAATATGAACTATTTTGGTTTTTAAGTTTTTTCATGCTAAATGGATTGTAGTTTCTTTTAAAAAAACTAAAAATCAAAATGGGTTGCAATATTTTTTATTCAGAATAACTGTAAACTGCAATTATTCATAGTTTTTTTTTGTTGTTAAAAACTAAAAAAAATGAATAGATTGTAATTTTTTGTTTGCAAAAATAAAAAAACCAGAGTTGTTCATAAATTTTTTTTGTTCAAAAAATCTAAAATATAAATGGGTCGTGGTTTTTGTCACTCAATAATGCCAAAGACTTGAATGGATCGTAGCACTTTCATTTGAAAAAATTAAAATTTTGAATAATCTGTGGTTTTCTAATTTCAAACAAAAAAAATACTAACCATACTATTTTTTAGTTTTTCCACAAAAAAAAAATATGAACCATTCTGGTTTTTTAATTTTTCAGTCTAAATGGGTTGCAATATTTTTAGTCGGGAAAACTGTAAACCATAATATATTTATAGTTTTTTTCTGTTGTTAAAAACACAAAAATATATGGGTTGCAATTATTTTGTTAGAAAAATTGAAAATTTTACAGTTTTTTATAAAAAAATCTAAAACATGAATGAGTCGTAATTTTTGTCATTCGGGAAAGCTAAAACCTGAATAGATTGTAATCCATTTTTTGGAATTTATTAAAAAGTTGTACAACTTGTAATTTTTTAATTCCAAATGAAAGATACTACAACTGAAAAGTATTGCAACCCGTTCATTTTTTTTGTTTTTCTAGAAATTGAAAAATTATGAATATTTGTGGTTTATAGTTTTTCTAAATGACAAATACTGAGACTCAGTTTGATTTTTGGTTTTTTGAATCAAAAAACTGACAAATTACTATTGGAAAAACTAAAAACTGGAACGATTTGTATTATGTTGTACGAAAAAACTAAGAAAAGGATGGTTCGTAATTTTTTGATTTAGAAAAAATGAAAACTGGAATGATTCGTAGTATTTTTCATTCATATTATATATAATTGTGAATAAATAATCAAATATTATCTAACCGTAAACATTCAAAATATATATTAAAATTTATAAAGTCACGAAAAAATAATAATTACAAATAAATAAATTTAATGAATTAAAACAACAGTTACTAAAGATAGTAATAATATAATTAAATAAATTAATAATAATAGAAAAATAAAAACTAAAATTTTATTATAATATTTCACAACAAAATTTGAAACATAAATTAGCTTTATTTTGGTATTTATGAAATCTTAGAAAACTTAAAAAAAAATTGGGTTTTAATTTGATATATTACTATTATTGCTAAAAATATGAAAAGATGTTACTATTTTTGATAATTGAAAAGTTGTTGGTGACCTGCTAAACAGGTTTGCAGGTCACCAATTACTAATATTGATAGAAAAATAAAAAGTTGTTACTATAAATGATAAAGAATATAAAAGTCAATGTTATTAATGATAAAAAAAATAAATAATGTTACTATTAATGATAAAAATGACAAAAGTGGTTACTATTTTTGGTCATTTGCCCTTAAGATAATTATAATTAAAAGCATAATTGTACATAATTATTTTTTTATTACATTTTTTTGAACGGCAAACTATCCTACTCCTAGTTTCAAACTACTCCTTTTACCCCAAGACTTACTTTCTCACCGAAATTTCAACTTGTTTCCGACGGGAGTCGAACCCGTGACCTCTTACTTATATATCCACCCTATTATCAAATGTGCTGATAAAAAGTTTACATGATACATGTAGGGCCTCTGGGAATCTACCCTAGGAGTATGTTTAGTAAAACTAGTCGTAGTTTCAAGCCTTTTAAGTTGGACATTTAGTAGGCGAAGCTAGTGATTTTTTATATAGCTGGAGCATTCAGATTTATAGATGCGTTTGGCAAAAGTAATTGTAGCTACAACTTATTGTATTAAATGATATAAAGTGATATTAATACTAATTTGAACGTGTAGGTTATAATTATGCCCAAATAAACTTTTGTGTTTTACGAATCAACAGAAAAAATGTTTTTTTCTGAATAATAATAATAAATGCGTAAATTTAAAAAAAAATGTTGCAAAATGAAATTTCAAATGGGTTTCTCAGTTTTTCATTAAAGTTGAGTTCTCATTTTAATGATATAAAATGACATTATATTACTTAAGAGAAGAAACTTAAAAATTTTAAGCCAAAACGAGATTAAAAGCATATTTTCAAGCACAAAAGGATATTACTTTCGGACAAAGCAACTCAAGACAGTTCCCATCCATCCTCACACTTACGTTAGACATTAGCGTCAATGTCTGATTAACATGAAAAAATGAAGGTGAAAAATGGATTTGAAAGAAGAATGAAAACGAGTGAAAACGAGTTGAGCAATATAAAATTGTGGCCTTGAAAGATGGACTAGTCCATGCGATGGGTATTCTTAACCTCATACGTCCATCTCAATACTCGCTCTAAGAGAGCCAAGTGCTGATGAAGAGTAAGAGATACATACGAACTGCGAATGGTGTTTTCTGTTGTTACCATTTGAAAATTCCATTAAAAAATGGGTAAATTGTCAAGAAATGTAAGATAAATCTATAATTTGACAACAAAGGTAACACGTAAGTTTTTAGGCTGAGAAAGGAATATAAAATTCAGTTTTAACAAAAAAGGGTATCGATGACCAATTAAGATGGTGTATTTCGAATTTAATAATCATTTTTTGGTAAAAAAACTACATTTCATGATCATTTCCCGTCATAAAATTTGAATTTCATATCATTTCTCGACAATAATAGAATTTCATGATCCTTTGGCTTAAAATTTTTTTACGATACCTTTATCATCAAATTTTGAATTTTACGTTACCTTTCTCGACAACTTCCCTAAAAAAAGTAAGTAGCCTAAAATTCCAATAAAGCATGACAAAAGTGATGTATATGTATTGACAACCATGATTGAATACACAGAAAAGGCATCAAGTAACCACAAAATTGAACTCAACAAATGACAGAATCATGTCTATTTTCCCCAGAGAAAGAAGGGTGTATATATAGTAAATTTGGAATCCACATAATTGACAACAAAACTTGTTCTCTTCAAGACTAATGTTGATCTAAGCGTTATGACATAAAATGCTCTACCATCTAAATTTCAAGAATATCAATAAACTTTACAATAAGAAGTTGGTATCATGTTTACCTTCCATAACTTATGTCAAGGATAAGCTTTGTTCTACCCGTGAGAAGGGTATACAAAAGAATTTTTCTTTTAAATCCAAGAATATATCTCTATTGATACTCTTCTACTCTTAATCGATATGGACTAGTTTGGGACTGCTAATACTCTAAGTCTAGAAGGTAGAAGATACATTCTACTAATGGCTGATGAGCTCTACAAGTACACTTGGATGTTCTTCCTAAAGACCATATAAGAGGCTGCTAGAGAACTTAATGGGTTCATCAAGGAGATAGAGCTTTTGAATTCTATACAACTTAAGTAGCTTAGAAGTGATCATGATACTGAGTTCAGAAACAACACTCTTGAAGACTTCTGTGAAGAAAGAAGGATAAGTCAAAACTTCTCTACTGTAGGACATAATGGAGTTGTAGAAAGGAGGAATAGAACCATTATTAAAACTGTTAGCACCATGTTGTGTGCATGAAGTCTCAAACCTTCTTTTTGGACAGAAACTTACTTTCAACACTTCTTAGTTCACCCAAGGTAGATCCCTAATTGCGAAAAGATTCTACAAGACCCCTTATGAACTTCTTAAGGGTAGAAAGACAACTTTTAGCTTTTTCCATGTGTTTGGATGTCCTTGTTTCATCTTGAATCAAAAGGGAACAATTTTCAAAGTTTGAACCCAATACTGATGAATGTGCCTTTGTTAGATATTCTGTTATTTCCAAAGCCTACACAAAGTATACAACTTCAAAAGAAAAGTCATTAGAAAGTCTATGAATGTTACATTTGATGAATCTTCTAGTTCACTTCCTAAAAAGAGTCGAGAAGTTTTTTCCGAGGACATCAATTTTGATGACCTTTTATATTCTAAAACTCATGATGACTTAAAGACTTCTAATTCAACTAGAATGGAAACCATGTAGAACCCTGCCTATGATGATGATTTATTGGTACACCATGTGTTAATAAGTATACCGACATATTCTAATGGGTGGGATGGGGTTGGGTAGGCAGAGGTGGGTAGTATCGGGGCGGTACAGGACATGGCAGAATGTGGTAAGGTAAGGTAGATGGGGTGGGGTGGGGTGAACCCATGTAGAACTAGAAGGGAGTGAATTGCAAATTTTTGGACCAATTAGGGTTCACAAAATCCCCCAATCATGACCTCCCCTTCATCTCATTTCATTCTCTAAAAATTTCTCTGCACTTACACTTAGAGAGAACAAGGGTTAGGGCTGCTGTCTTTGGCTAAGAAAATATAAGCTTGTTGTGTAACCAATTACATAAACTCAAGGTATGATTCTCCTCCTTTTAATAGTGTGTTCATCTTCCTCTCTTTCCCTAACGTAGCAACACCTATAGGAAAATGATGGTGAGCTAAATCTTGATGGGTTAAAGAGGTTTGATGATAAATAGACAACTAATTGTTTGGTTTCTGGAGTTGTAAACTCCATTAGTGTAAAATTTTAGTGAAGAGGAAGTTTTGCAAGAATATTGAGTTAGAATGGAGTTTTAGAATGATTTCAAACATGTGTTTATGTTAAAAGTAAGTTTGTATATGTTTATATATATCAAATATATCATAAAAGAAGCTATTTTAGTGTTTATACAAGTTGGAAATGATTTTGGGCTGAAAGAGTTACGAGCAGGGGATTTAAAACAGCAAAATGGGGGCGCAGATCAGAGTGACTCGGCGAGTCACTTCTATGACTCGTTGAGTCGGTGCCTGCTGAAGGGTAATTTTGATTCCAAAATGTTTTGACTCGTCAAGTCGCCTTGCTGACTCGTCGAGTCGAGCCCCTGTACACCCAAAACACTTTTTAAGCCCTATAATGACAATTTTTATAATAGATTCCCAGTTGTAATCAGCACAAAAATGTTTCTTTATCACTCACAAGAAGAATGTGAACTCAATAATTGTGAAATGATGAAGAACAAAAGGAATGTTGGGAGAATAAATGAAAATGGCGGCTGAATGATATTCTCTCTTTTTCAATTGTCAATCGTGTGTAGTTTTAGGAACCCATTTAACATTTATGTGTGGTCCGGATGCATAGCCTTTTGGAATCCATTGAAGATTGGATTTATTAGGCTTTGGAACCTTAGGCGATGAAATTGCCTTCGGTTTTTGAGTTTTTGAGACCTTTTTGACTTTTGCTTTGGTTTTGGGCCTCGGCAAAGGACAAGTCTCATTTTTCTTTGTGGCCGATGATGCAACATTTTTTATTTTCTTTTTGCGAATTCTTTTAGCAGGATATGTCACAAAAGCATTCATTTCATGAACTTGACGTCTAAAACGAGTTGGAAATAAATTAAACAAGTCACTAAAAGAGTTCTTTAAACAAACAGAAGAATTCGTTACATCGTTACACAAATTGTTTTCTGAGATTATAGGCATCCTATCTCTAGAAACAAATTCAATTGGCATTACAGCATTCTTCACAAAAAAACTTGAAAAATCCTGCATTGTGGTTTTAGGGACTCTTCTTTCATAATCTGTAGGAACAAAACGACGAGAGTCAGTATGCATGGAAGATTTAGACTTTATAGATTTTTTTTTTGTTGGTGAGTGGGTTTCTCAAAAGACTTGGATTGAATCTGAGTCTTTTTCGAAACCTCAGCTTTAAACGGTTTTGAGCACTCACCTTTACTACTGATAGAAGAATTTTCAGTGTTAGTCTTACCTTTGTTGGATGACACAAATGGGATTTTGGTGGGATGAGAAACTGTTGGTTCTTTTAAAAAATCTTTCAATGTTTGTGAAACCATGACAAATTTTTCTTTGTAGATAGTTAATTCTACAGATTGTTGAAAATTTTGATTTACCAATTTTTCTTCACTCTTAAGAAGAGCTTCTTGAAAATTAAGTGCTTTCTTTTGAGTTGACTTTAATTCCTAGTCTAAAACAGTAATTTGATGTTGAAGAACTTTTGTAGCAATATAAAGGCGAAGAATTGGTTTACAGGTTCCGCTTTCATTTCGGCTTCTGAATAACTTGACAAGAAGTCTTCCTCTAAAGTGGGTACTCTAGAAGGATAACTCTCGTTAAGTTCTTCATATTGAAAAGATTTTTCTTTTTGTTTATTTTCAACACATTTTTCATCCTCTTGGGTTAAAACTTCTTTTGATAACTTAAAAAAGAAAGATTTAAGTCCAGCTCCCATATAATTCATGTCATAAAATAAAGGTAAAACTCTTTGAGCCTTTTCCGAATATTTAGGATTTTTAAAACCGATTCCTTGTTTAGAATGGTAAAACCTAGTTTCTTTGGGCTGATTCAAGTAAATAGTTTGTTCAGTTTGGCCCCGTTTTAAAAATGCATCGTCTAGGGTCTTTATTCGTGAGTACAAACTTATTCTTTCTTCTTCTATCATTTTATATTTTTCTAAACTGTCTATATTTTCCATACTTACTATCTCTAATTGTTTTGAAAATACAGATATTTCTTCTTTTAAAGAGAGCTTTTCATTAGATAACCTATCCATACAAGACTCTAGGTATATATTCCTATCCTGAACATCTACCTTTTCGATTAGCATCCGTTTTATCACATTATGATTAGTTAACCACTTTGATTGATATAATTCAGACGACTCTTTTAAGGTTTGGGCTAGATGTTCAGCCTGCACACACTTTTCAGTTTCAACATTTAACCTAGCTTCTAATTCAAGTATATGTGTGTGCAATGTACATTCACTATTTACAGATAAATTATTTACATGTTGTTGAATGTAACAGGAATATACCTCACGTGTCTCTGAATCGGATGACGAACATTCGTGATCGTCGGATATGGCCATCAGACATGCTGGTGGATTTGTCGTTGTCTCCCCCTCATCAGCACTGTCTGAATCTGAAGCAGTTGAAGTGGCATGGCTATCCAATCCCAGACGATCAACCATATAGCAATTCTTTCCCTTATCATCCTCTTCATCGGTGTCTTCAGCATCCCAGTATTCTTCCTGGGCGACGAGAGTCATGGCATCTGTTCGTTTCTTAGCGGCTTCCAACTTCCGCTTATAGTAGCCGACGTCCCTGTCAAACTTGTTTTTACATTCCCGAGCAAAGTGGCCCGGTTTCCCACACTTTTAAAAGAGACGCTCTTCGGCACCTTTCGTGTCATCGGCTCTCGGTCTCTCATCCCTTCTTTCCACCGGCCTCTTGTCGGCGCGTCGAGGTTCTCGGCTTTCATCTCTCCTTGTATCCCGATGATCATACTCTCTTCTATCGTCCCTTCGGTCATCCCTGCGGTCATCACGACGATCGTCCCTCCGATCATAGCCAAGTCGGTCATCCCTACGATCATCACGCCTATCGTCTCGCCTTTCATAACAACGATCATCTCGATAGTCGCGTCTATCGTCGTATTTCCTTTCATCACTGTCATCCCTACGATAGTCGTCCCGACGATAATCTTCTCGTCTTTCATCCCTTCGTTCATCTGAGTACCTTCGCGGACCGGTGTCGTAGCGGAGCTGATTATTAGTCTTGTTGGAAAAACGTCGTTGTTGGAGACGATTTGTCCACAAGGCTATCTGTTCTTGAATAACTGCTTCTTCCTCATCCATTACCTCACGCGGAGGAGAAGCATATTTGTACTGTGACGAAGAGGAACCTTGAGCAAAGGACGCAGTGGGAATATTCGTGTTGGAGATCAAGGCTGGGGAATCAGTAGGTTTGATGCCGGTGTTTGCAGATAGCAATAAATATGCGAGTTGATTTGGCATCTGCATTCTGTTGATCCACATCCCCTTGATACTTTTTTAGCTCTTTAAAGACCACATTGATCGATACTTCGGGAATGTTCAAGACTCGTCGTGTGGCCCGACATGCAATCTGCCACTCGGGGGCTAAGGCTGAAAAGAACTGGATGTTTATGTCATCCTTGTCCTTTTTGATGTGTAGTTTGTTTAATTCATTCAGGACTGCCTAGAACCTAGTAAACGTAGCCTACAGTGACTCCCCGTCTTTGGCTTGGAATTCAGTGAACTTAGCCTTAGCTTCCTCAATCTTTGCACGGTCATCGAGATCGGCCCCCAGCATTTGGACTTCTAACTCGTCCCACATTTCTTTAGAAGACATTTTGCTGTCTACTCCGACTAAAATATCAGTGGGGAGGGCCTGATAGATCAAATATCCGGCTCGCTTATCTGCATGTTGCCTGTCTCGCTCGGCATCATTAGCGGGTTCCCTCTCAACCTTTGATGCGAGTACAGGGGGGTCAGCCTCGGGTCTAGCCGCTATTTCCCGATAGTAGATAACGGGGCCCTCAGAGATGGATTGAAGCATAAGGTCTCCTTTGGGTTGCATACCGACAAACTTTAAGAACCAGGACTTCCATTGTTCATACTCATCAGGATAGAGAACAGGTGGTCTGTTCTCGAATCCGAGTACAAGAGCTTCACGAGACATGATTTCGGGTGCTAATATGAACGAATAAGATCTTGAAAGTAGAAACTTTAATCGGATGGACTGGACTACGGATGAATAGTACACTGGATGGTACTGATTCTGATTTAGGTGCTGATTTCGGATGTAACCGAATTCGGATGACTAAGTGGTTTCGGACGGGAACCGAGTTTGGATGAATAGTGATTCGGACAAGAAAAGAGTTCGGATGAACAGTGGTTCAGATGGACCAAGACTAGGCTGATTAAAGGAGGATGAATTGAATTCGGATGGTCCGGATTCGGGTGAACAGTGTCTAGTTCGGATGAGTACTATGTAGTAATGAACCGAATACGGATGGTCCGGATTCGGGTGAACAGGGACCAATACGGATGAACACTTAGGAAATTTTTCAGAAGGGAACACCGAATTCGGTTGTTTCGAAATGGAAAATGGTCCGAAATGAAAAATCAAATTAAAGCACAAGTCAAATTAAGTGAAATTAAATTGCCTGATCTGGACTTCGGATGGTCCGAAGTTCGGATGGGACCGAATTGTGGTCCGAATTTGGCAAGAATTGGTCCGAATTACACTTAAAATTGGTCCGAAATAGAACGAAGTGAGGTCCGAATTAGTCCGAAATATGGTCCGAATTGCTACAGTACGGTCTGAAATACAGCAGATATTCAATATTTTCAGAACAGTTCAGACTTCAAAATGAGCAGATTTTTGGCCTAAAATTGTTTCTAAATGATTGGAAAACTATTTTAAACACTTTTTAGCTTTTAATATGTACCAAAACACTTAAAAATCCTTAAAAACAGACCAAAAACACAAGAAAACCCATATTTTTTAAAGTTCAAAAACAGCCGATTATAGGATGATTTTGATGTTAAGATTAACCTAGTAAGCTCTAAATCAGTAGAAATGAGAATGGGATGATTATATGACAATAACAACACATAAACAACAGAAAAACGATGAAAAATAAGATCTAACCGAGAATACTATGAAGAACTCGATGAAGATGATGAAGAACAGCACAAAATCCGATTGATGAGGTTGAAATCCACCTTTTAAAGCTCTGATACTAATTGTTGTAATAGATTCCCAGTTGTAATCAGCACACAAATGTTTCTTTATCACTCACAAGAAGAATGTAAACTCAATAATTGTGAAATGATGAAGAACAAAAGGAATGTTGGGAGAATAAATGCAAATGGCGGCTGAATGATATTCTCTCCTTTTCAATTGTCAACCGTGTGTATTCATTACAAAACCCTAGGAGCCTAGTTGTAGGCTCCTTTAATTAAGTTTCAAGGAAAGTTACTTTTGGCCCTTGAACTTTACATACAACATAAACTAACAAAGAAAATAAATTACAAGACTAAATATAATCTAAATAGTTATTACAGAATAAATCCACAAGATCGAAATTTAATATCTAACAACAATATAACATGGTGTAATCATCTTATACCTATAGAACACATAATTTAACACTGAATATCATCTAAAAGACTATAAAACTCAATGAGAGGTACAACGGTGTCGGTATAAATCAGAAATTCAAACCGAAAGCGCTAAAACACCTAAATTAACTTCCAAACCTTATGATATGATATAATAAGCTTATATATACTTTGAATATCATTGTTTGATAGGTTTGGACTTGAAAGAAGAATCAGTTGCTGGATTGGGACGCTAATAGTAAAAATCGAGCTTTAAGAGGCCTTTTTGGCGTTTTACTACATAAAGGCTACTTGTAGTCTATTTTGTTGTGAGTTATAGATTGATATGTCTGTTGTATACATATTTACATGTTTACCTTCATTTACGATATTGAGCATATATCTTTGGCATCATCATCTCATATGATGCATTGCACTGGCTAACGATTTATTTCGTGATCTTGACCTATGGCCATGGAGTCTTGTTTGATACCATCATTTTCATACTTTGATTACTCCTTGATACATACATGCTTATACGTGTTTAAACTCATTGTTGAGCTATTCTCATTAGTTTGGCCTCACTAGACGTCTAAATTATTATTTACGGTTAAACGCCTTACTGCGTGTTTGTGTGTAGAAATTCCTACTTCCGGAAGCTTACAGAGTAGGTGGCCGGACATCGGGTGCCAGTTAGGGTTGTCTAGACTCGGTTCTAATCCAGGCTGGCAGCGAGTGGGTTCTCGAGTCTCCCTCATGACTTGTTTGATAGTGGTTTCTATTCCCACTACATTTTGTTAAGATATCGCACATGTCCTTTTTATAACCACGATTATTATTGTTGCATGTTTCATGTTATGCACGCTGTATCGATGTAGTAACTCACTTAGCAAATTTTATTTGCTAACCCCTCACATTTTACGTATCTCAGGTGGTGTTAGTAAGGGGAAATATATTGCAGGTTCCAGCCCAAAAGTATAGTGTTTTTGGAATTTTTGGGTAGATTGTCTACCGACTTCTCAGATGTGTGTGTGTGTGTATATATATATCTTTATATATATAGACACACACATGATGTATTTTGTCGAGCATAGTTGTTGTACTTACTTTTAAAGTATCTTGTAAATTTACTTAATGCTTTAAAGTATATAGCTTATAACTAAACAAGGATTAGGGACCCCGTGCGAACGGTTCATGCCCGATTTTATTTTGAACCATAATATTCTATGATTGACCCAAATTCCTTGTTAACCTCAGTTAATCTAATGTAATTCAATTAAATATTATATTACGTTGAAATGGGTGTTTCATTTTGGTATCAGAGTCGATGTTCATTGCATGAGTATAGTCGAGGATACTCTACTATGAGCTCGATTTTAGATGTTTGTATTGACCGCCCTAGGCAACAATAATATAACACGATTTAGGTTATGATCTGGCCTAGAACGGGTACAGGTTTAGGATAATAATTATATCAACTGTATAATTAATGTGTATACCTATCCTTAATGTCATACAACTTAATGGTTGGTCGTGATGAACAGAATCCAATGTGGGGATTAGCCCCGACCATGAAGAAGAAGAGTATGAGAATTCATCAGGTGAGGAGTTCGATGAACGCGAACTCCGAGTGCTTGATAAGGTTTCCGAGCTACTGGGAAGCCAATCCAAACATTTTGAAGAATTGTTGGCGGATCAATTTCAAGCCTTCCAAACTGCTTTGAGTCAGACCTCGGCCGAGAAAAAGAAGGATATGTCTGAATATTCTAAATCTTGAAGGAAGGACTGAAGCATGAGTTACAAAGATTTCACGAGTTGTGGACCCCGAACATTTGTGGGGAAGATTGACCCAACCGCCGCTAATGATTGAGTCAAAGAAATGGATGATTGTTATGGGTGGCGAAAGTGGACGAACGTGATAAAGTCAAGTATGCTTCTAGTAAGTTGAAAGAAGCGACACTCAATGGTGGGACGAGGTAGTGACTACCATAGGCGCTGATATGGTAGACACAATGACGTGGGAGCAATTCAAAACTCGTTTTAATTGGTGATTTTGTCCCACCGTGTCACTCCAGAAGCTAAGGATGGAGTTTGTTAAGTTACAGCAAGGGGCTCTTAGTGTTAGTAATTATGTTCGGGAGTTTAATACCAAATCCCAATTTGCTCAGAGTCATATTGCAGACGATAAACAAAAGATAGAGTATTTCATGGAGGGACTTCGGCAAGAGATTCAAGAATTTGTTAAAAACCGGAGAATTGATACATATGACGAGGCAGTTTAGTTTGCCTGGTCACGGGAGATTGAGGTGTCCCATGCCGAACCTCAAGCACCACCTCTTAAGAAGTTCAAGCCTAAACTAGTCCCATAATTCTAACCATCAGTCTTCTTCCGTCTACATGAAGAAGCCTAATATGGATTCTGCTTCTTAGCCTCAATCTCAGGCTTCTCTGAATCAAGATTCCAGGTTCTTTAGTTTCTCAATCACAATCTCAGTATCGGCCTTCACATTATGGAGGTGAAGAAACTTTGTGATACTTGTGGACGGATGCACTAGGGACCTTGTAATATGTCCAACATTGTTTGCCATTGCTGTGGGAAGCCGGGACATGTTCGTCCAATGTCCCTGAAGATATGATAATTGTCTCCGGTGCGGTTGACCTGGGCATCTGGTCAAGGTGTGCCCCGTTCTAGCACCAGAAGAAAGTAAGGCTTCTGTAAATAAACCGCAACATTCGGGTGCTCCCTCAGAATCAAAAAGGGACAAAACCTCTCGAGCTCGGGGCCGTGGATTCCAAATGACCACTGATGAAGCTATAGAAACCCCAAAGTTGTCATGGGTACCTTTCTTTTAAATTCAATACCTGCCAAAGTGTTATTTGATTCTGGTGCAAGTTTGTCATTCATTTCTAAGTCATTTGTGAATAAATTATCGATTGCACCTGCTTTATTACCATTTTCTGTTGACGTGGAGATTGCTGATGGTCAATCTTTGACTCTAGAAGTTGTTTACAATAACTGTCAGCTCTCTTTTGATTTTCATAACTTCACCATCGATCTAATCCCTATGGAAATGAAAGAGTTTGAAGTTATAGTGGGGATGGATTGGTTAGCAACTTATGATGCAGTGATTCAATGCAATAAACGAGTTGTTCAGCTAACTCGCTGAGTGGCGATAAAGTGTTTTTTTATGGCAAAAGGCGTAAAGGTCACGTTGTAGTTTTGTCTATTGCAAAGGCTCGTCGATGTCTCAATAAGGGATGTGTAGTTAATATGAAAGCAAAGAAGCCAAAGGTGTCAGATATTCCCGTGGTGTGTGAATATACTTATGTATTCCCTGACGACTTGCCAGGAATGTCTCCTGATCGGTAGGTTGAGTTCAGAATTGATCTAGTACCGGGAGGAGAACTTGTTACACAAGCTCCATATCGTCTTCCCCTTCAGAATTGAAAGAGATGATGACTCAGTTGCAAGAATTACTGGACAAGGGATTCATTAGACCGAGTTTCTCGCCTTGGGGTGCTCCGGTTGTATTTGTTAAGAAGAAGGACAGAACATTAAGAATGTGTATCGATTGTTGGGAACTAAATAAGGTAACTGTCAAAAATAATACCCATTGCCCCGTATAGATGATCTGTTTGATCAATTACAAGGTGCTTCCTATTTCACGAATATTGATCTACGATCTGAATATCATCAGCTAAAGGTTCGTGAGGAAGACATACCAAAGACCGCATTTCGCACTCTGTAACATCCCAAATTTCAATTATATGTAATTTACGATTTTAAGGACTTAATTATTATGTTAATGGAATATTATATCAATTTAAGTTAACTTTGATCATATTATCAGTTAAGTAAGAAAATACGAAGTTGAGGGGTATAATGTGCAAATGGGTCAAAGTAGCAAATAAAATATGGAAAACCCTTCATTCCAACAAACACTTTCTCTCTCTACACACTCTCTCACACCGATTTCTCTCTCTACTCTCTCTCTCTCTCGGCTTCAATCCAAAAAACTAAAGAATCAACAAATTTAAGTGCAAAAAGTTGGATTCAAGTGGCAATTTAGGATCTATAACTGCTAAAACAAACGATTTGAGGTAAGAATCACTTAAGATTTCAATATTTTGATGTTTGGGTTCGGTTTTTATATAAACCGAATCATAGATTTTTGATGTCAAATAATAATGCATGTTATATATTATGATGGATTAGTTGGAATCGAGCATGTATGATGTACTATACAAAATTTCAGAATCAGATTCCACCTCTAAGTATGATTTTGAGGATTGTGTGTGTTTTAGTGTGTGTGTTCTTCGAAGTTTGTAGAAAAATGGACAAAAATGGGTTGATTTGGTATGTTAGTGTTATGATATAAGTTAAATGAGTACATATAAGTTCATATCTTCAAGTTTAATTACTGAAACATGCAAAAATGGTCCAAATATAATTTCTGGAAAATGTTGGAAAATTACTAAGTATGAACTCGGATATTAATGGTCCAAATTCGGATCAATGTCCATTTCGGACCTTACCCAGTTCGGACCAGTAGCAGTTCGGACCAACAGTGAATTCGGATCCACCCCAATTCGGTCCAACTATGATTTTGGGCCTGTACCCCAATTCAGACCATATACAATTCAGATCCTGCCTGATTCGGACCCCTCCAATTTCGGATCACACCCATTTCGGACCAAAGACCTAATTCGGACCACCCCATTTCGGATTACCCCTAATTCGGACCATCTGCATTTCGGACCATCCGAATTCGGATGTGGTCCGAAATCAGACCCAATTATGCTTACTATTCAGAATTTAAGTTTTAAGCAATTACTGACACTAAATCACTATTACACTTACTTGACAGATCATTGTGGTGTTGTCTAACACACATTGATTCAGAGACAAATCACACTATACCAATCACTGTGAGTAACAAATTGTCATTCTAACATTTATTGTTTTTGCATTCATGTTTATATATTCAATGGCATGTTCACATTGTTCATATACATTATTTGGCACTCATGAATGATTTGTTGTTATGATGCACAGTCGTATTTTGACATGTAACACACATGTAGCCAGCGTTCATTTGAAAGTGCATCTATTTGCATCATGCTTGCACTGCATGATCATTACTTCACACTCTGATGCGACCTGGACTGGGGCTGACAGCAGGCCACTGTCGGGGACTGATCATTCCACTCGTTATCCTGGTCATGTTCGGCACATCCCCGATCAGCATTTGAACTACCAACCCCATGCTAGCACTGCATGGTTTTCACATACATTGAGGCTTACACTGCCTGTTTTCACATACATGGGGCTTACACTGCCCATGGTTAAGCATTGCTTGTAAAGAAATATTTGTTGTTTGCATAATCTGTTATCTCACTAAGCATTAGCTTATAGTTGACTCACAATGTTTTCAGGCAAAGACAAAAGTGTAGCAGGACATTCTAGTTAAGCATTTCACTTCAATATCCCAGAGACTTTAGAAGCTATTGGTACTTGAATGTAATAGCTGTGGGCTGGGATTTACTACTTTCAAAACAATTTGTGATGTTGTAATAGTTAGACTTTATCACTATAGACATGTACTTTTATTGCTTTAGTGTGGAACTGCTTAAACCTGATTTAAGTATTCAATTTCAATTATCATATTATTCATTGGGTTGTTTGTTGATCCTGGTGATTTCAATTATACTATCAAAACAAGAGGGCGTCACAGGTTTTGGTATCAGAGCATTAGTTTGAGGTTTCATGTGTCCGCAAGGACTTGGACTCAAACTTAGGTTATGATATTAGAATGGACTCCTAGGAAATGATCTGAACTAAGATAGGATTGACATGCACACGGGGACATAAAGGGTAACTGTAAACACTTAGGACTTACAAATAAATGTTCTAAATATAAGTTGTTATATTTCAGAACATGTCAGGAGACGATATGACTCCTCAACAGATGTTCCAGATGATGCAAGCTCTCATGGAACAGAATAATGAGCTACAATCCAAAAGAATGGCTGAGCAGGCTCAGTCATTTGCAGACCAATTAAGGGCCAGAGATGAGGCCGAAGCCAAGAGAAAGGCTGACAAAAGAAAGAATAAAGAGCGACAACAAGATGATCAAGAGGAAAGACAAGACACTGGGTCTTCTAACAGATCAAGGGGTTGTAGGTTTAAGGATTTCAAAAGTAACGGGGCTGTTACTTTTGATGGAACTGGAGATGCCGTCACAGCATTGGAATGGATCACCACCATGGAGAGAACTTCCAGAATCAGCGACTGTGCTGACAAGGACATGGTCCGCTTTGCAACTGCTATGTTTGCAAGGGACGCAGTAATGTGGTGGGCTATGACTCATGTGTTGACGATGGAGGTAGTGTCACCCATGTCCTGGAACGAATTCAAGGAAGTATTCTCTCAGCAATACTGTCCTACCGATGAGAAGCGCCGTCTAGAGGCGAAATTTCTGAACCTGACTCAAGGAACGAAAACGGTTACACAATATGCCGTTGAGTTCACTCGATTAAGCCTGTTCGCACCTCATCAAGTTGACACAGAAGAAAGGAAGATAGCCCGGTTTGAAGCCGGTTTAGACTATGAGATTCACCGAACCATGAGTGGGGTTCGGTATACCACTTTTGCCGGTTTACTGGAGGCTGCTCGAAATGTGGAGCAGATTGTTCTGTTATCTGGATATGTCATCGGTTCAACTGCCGCAACACCGATTCAACCGTCACCGCCAAAAAGGCAGCGGGAGTCTGGATCATCACATTCTCTCTTCAATCTCAACAACCATCTTCATCTCCAAAGAAGGGAAGGGCCTTTTCGGCCAGTTCTGAAATGAGGGACTGCAGGCGATGCAGGAAAGCGCACTCAGGGGAGTGCAGGACTAAGGACATGTACTGTTTCTGCTGTGGACAGAAAGGTCATCACTGGGAGCATTGTCCTCGAAAAGATGATGCTTGCTACAACTCCCACAAACTTGGCCATTTTGCAAGGGACTGCCCGAAACCCCTACGAGATCAAAGTGTTCAACAATCAACAACAAGATCTTCTGCAGGTTCCACTGCTCACAGAGATCAATCTCAAAGGGCTCCAACAAGGGCATTCTAAATCACAGCTGAAGAAGCAAAAGATGACCCGGAGGTGGTCACTGGTACGTTCTATGTTAACTCAATTCCTGCACGTGTATTGTTTGATTCCGGAGCCAACCGTTCGTTTGTCTCCACTTCATTTGCTCGTCAGTTCAATATGCCTACTTCCAAACTGCAATTTGTACTTGACATAGAGACTGCTAGCAACATGTTAGATAAAGCAGACAAAGTATATAGAAACTGCACATTACTTGTAGAGGATGTAGTGTTCAACATAGACTTAATTACCATGGAGTTTGGGGAATTCGATGTCATAGTAGGTATGGATTGGTTGGTTCACAATGAGGCCCAAATCGTTTGCAAGAAAAGAATGATCAAGATTACCACTCCCGAGGGTCGAGATATTTGCATATATGGTGATAGACACAAAGGCGACTTATGCCTCATTTCAATTGCAAAAACCCGAAAGCACGTTGCCAAGGGTTGTTCAGCTTACTTAGCCTACGCTGTCGATGCTAAGGCTGAAATTCAATCTCCTTCCACCGTTCCCGTTGTTTCAGAATTTCCAGATGTCTTTCCAGAAGATATCTCGGGATTGCCACCTGATCGTCAAGTGGAATTCCGCATTGTTCTCATTCCTGGAGCTGCTCCAATAGCAAAGGCTCCGTATCGTTTAGCCCCTGCTGAAATACAGGAAATGATGAAACAATTACAGGAGTTGCTCGATAAGGGTTTCATACGCCCAAGTTCTTCTCCATGGGGCGCTCCTGTGTTGTTCGTTAAAAAGAAAGATGACACATTGCGTATGTGCATCGATTACCGCGAACTCAACAAAGTCACAATTAAAAACAAATACCCATTGCCCCGGATTGATGATCTCTTCGACCATTTACAAGGCGCAAGTTACTTTTCGAAGATTGATCTTCGTTCGGGTTATCATCAACTCAAAGTACATCCAGATGACATTCCAAAGACGGCTTTCAGAACTCGTTACGGACACTACGAGTTTTTGGTAATGCCATTCGGTCTCACAAATGCGCCGGCTGCTTTCATGGATCTCATGAACAGAGTCTGCCGGCCAATGCTCGACAAATCGGTCATCGTGTTCATCGATGACATTCTTATCTATTCAAAGACCAAAGAGGATCATAGTGCACATATGAGAGAATTGCTAGAGTTGCTGCGCAAAGAGCGACTTTATGCCAAATTCGCGAAATGTGAATTCTGGTTGAGGCAGGTACGTCTCAACATTCGAAACAAATTTCATGATCCTTGTACTCACTTATGAACTCTTTGTTAACTTGCAACTACTCAATATTCAATTCAGATCCAATTCTTGGGGCACGTGATATCTGGTGCTGGGATTGCTGTTGATCCTGCAAAGATCGAGGCTATCCAGAACTGGGAATCACCCCGCAACGCCTCAGAAATTCGTAGCTTTCTGGGATTGGCTGGTTACTACCGCCGATTCATCAAAGACTTTTCAAAGATCGTCGTTCCGCTTACAAAGCTTACACGCAAGAACGCAATCTTCTTTTGGAAAGAAGAACAACAAACGGCCTTTGACAAATTGAAGAATCTGCTAAGTGAAGCACCGGTATTAGCCCTGCCTGAAGGGAACGAAGACTTTGTTGTCTATACAGATGCATCAGGCATGGGTTTAGGAGTAGTGCTGATGCAAAGAGGAAATGTCATAGCATACGCTTCAAGACAACTCAAACCACACGAGAAGGACTACTCCACTCACGACTTGGAGTTAACTGCTGTGACTTTCGCTCTCAAGCTATGGAGACACTATTTGTACGGAACCAAGTGTCAGCTCTACACTGACCACAAAAGTTTAAATTATATATTCAGTCAGAAGGACTTGAATATGAGGCAAAGAAGGTCAATGGAGCTGATCAAAGATTACGACTGCGAGATCTTGTACCATCCAGGGAAAGCCAACGTAGTGGCTGACGCTCTAAGCAGAAAAGCGTACTGCAAGGCAATTGTTATGCCTTAACTTCCACGATACTGACATCGACAATCATTGATGATGTAAGAGCTGCTCAATTGCAGGCTCTAAAGAGGAGAATGTAAAGAATGAAGATGTCAGAATTCAAATACCTTTAATGCAAGATGATGGAACCGGACTAAAGGGTGTGTACGGCAGAGTTTGGGTTCCTAAGTTCGGGAACATGCGAGAAGTACTTCTTAAAGAAGCTCACCAGTCTAAGTTCTCAATTCATCCTGGTAGCACAAAAATGTACAACGACTTGAAAGCAGACTTTTGGTGGCCAGGACTGAAAAGAGACGTTGGGCAATTCGTAGAAAGGTGCAGGACTTGTCGTCTAGTCAAAGAAGAGCACCAACAGCCCTATGGTAGTATGCAACCTCTTTCTATCCCAGAATGGAAGTGGGACCATATTACTATGGATTTCGTAACTAAGCTGCCAAAAACACGTCGTCAACATGATGCCATTTGGGTCATTGTTGATCGATTAACAAAATCTGCTCACTTCATTCCAATCCGAGAAACCTATTCACTCGACCGTCTTGCCCAAATCTACATGAACGAAATCGTCATTAGGCATGGTGTGCCTAAGTCTATTGTCTCCGACCGAGATAGTAGATTCACTTCCAACTTCTGGGCTGCTTTACAAAACGGTCTTGGTACTCGTATCGCAATGAGTACTGCTTAAATACCTCAATCTGACGGGCAAAGTGAAAGAACTATTCTGACTTTGGAAGACATGCTCAGAGCCTGTGTAATGGATTTGGGTGGTAACTGGGACGATCACCTCCCATTGGTTGAATTTTCCTACAATAACAGTTACCATTCCACAATCAAAATGGCACCATTCGAGTTCCTGTATGGAAGAAAATGTAGGACTCCAACCTGTTGGAGGGAAACAGGAGAAACTCCAATAGCTGGTCCTGCCTTATTGCAAGAAACCAATGAAAAGATCCAACTCATTAGACAATACATGAAAACGACACAAGATCGACAAAAGAACTACCACGATCGTCGTCATAAAGCAATAGAGTTTCAGAAGGATGATTGGGTTTACTTAAAGGTGTCCCAAGTGAAAGGTGTTACCAGATTTGTTAAGCAAGGAAAGCTATCTCCTCGATTTGTAGGACCCTTCCGGATAATAGAAAGAGTTGGGAACCAGTCCTATCAATTGGACTTGCCGGAAGAATTATCAGGTGTTCACCCGGTATTTCATGTGGGCTACATAAGAAAGAGTCTGGTGCCCGAGAGGGAACCATGGACTGACCATTCAGACATTAAGATTGACGAACAGCTAAGATTGGTGGATGAGCCGGAATGCATTTTGGAAACAAAAGTCAAGAAACTCCGCAATAAGGAAGTCAGGATGGTGCTGGTCAAGTGGAACCATCATCGGGGAGCTAATCATACTTGGGAATCGGAAGAAGACATGAAGACTAAGTACCCAAGTCTGTTTAGCGCAGCATGACTTTGCGGACGAAGTATAGGCGTGGTGGAGCCCATGCTGTAACATCCCAAATTTCAATTATATGTAGTTTATGATTTTAAGGACTTAATTATTATGTTAATGGAATATTATATCAATTTAAGTTAACTTTGATCATATTATCAGTTAAGTAAGAAAATACGAAGTTGAGGGGTATAATGTGCAAATGGGTCAAAGTAGCAAATAAAATATGGAAAACCCTTCATTTCAACAAACACTTTCTCTCTCTACATACTCTCTCTCACCGATTTCTCTCTCTCTCTCTCTCGGCTTCAATCCAAAAACACACAAGAATCAACAAATTTAAGTGCAAAAAGTTGGATTCAAGTGGCAATTTAGGATCTATAACTGCTACAACAAATAATTTGAGGTAAGAATCACTTAAGATTTCAATATTTTGATGTTTGGGTTCAGTTTTTATATAAACCGAATCATAGATATTTGATGTCAAATGTTAATGCATGTTATATATTATGATGGATTAGTTGGAATCGAGCATGTATGATCTAGTATACAAAATTTTAGAATCAGATTCCACCTCTAAGTATGATTTTGAGGATTGTGTGTGTTTTAGTGTGTGTGTTCTTCGAAGTTTGTAGAAAAATGGCCAAAAATGGGTTGATTTGGTATGTTAGTGTTATGATATAAGTTAAATGAGTACATATAAGTTCATATCTTCAATTTTAATTACTGAAACATGCAAAAATGGTCCAAATATAATTTCTGGAAAATGTTGGAAAATTAGTAAGTATGAACTCGGATATTAATGGTCCTAATTCGGATCAATGTCGATTTCGGACCATACCCAGTTCGTACCAGTAGCAGTTCGGACCAACAGTGAATTCGGATCCACCCCAATTCGGTCCAACTATGATTTCGGACCTGTACCCCAATTCGGACCATATACAATTCGGATCCTACCTGATTCGGACCCCTCTAATTTCGGATCACACCCATTTCGGACCAAAGACCTAATTCGGACCACCCCATTTCGGATTACCCTAATTCGGACCATCTGCATTTCGGAACATCCGAATCCGGATGTGGTCCGAAATCAGACCCAATTACGCTTACTTTTCAGAATTTAAGTTTTAAGCAATTACTGACACTAAATCACTATTACACTTACTTGACAGATCATTGTGGTGTTGTCTAACACACATTGATTCAGAGACAAATCACACTACACCAATCACTGTGAGTAACAGATTGTCATTCTAACATTTATTGTTTTTGCATTCATGTTTATATATTCAATGGCATGTTCACATTGTTCATATACATCATTTGGCACTCATGAATGATTTGTTGTTATGATGCACACTCGTATTTTGACATGTAACCCACATGTAGCCAACGTTCATTTGAAAGTGCATCTATTTACATCATGCTTGCACTGCATGATCATTACTTCACACTCTGATGCGACCTCGACTGGGGCTGATAGCAGGCCACTGTCGGGGACTGATCATCCCACTCGTTATCCTGGTCAGGTTCGGCACATCCCCGATCAGCATTTGAACTGCCAACCCCATGCTAGCACTGCATGGTTTTCACATACATTGAGGCTTACACTGCCTGTTTTCACATACATGGGGCTTACACTGCCCATGCTTAAGCATTGCTTGTAAAGAAATATTTGTTGTTTGCATAATCTGTTATCTCACTAAGCATTAGCTTACAGTTGACTCACAATGTTTTCAGGCAAAGGCAAAAGTGTAGCAGGACCTTCTACTTAAGCATTTCACTTCAATATCCTGGAGACTTTAGAAGCTATTGGTACTTGAATGTAATAGCTGTGGGCTGGGATTTACTACTTTCAAAACAATTTGTGATGTTGTAATAGTTAGACTTTATCACTGTAGACATGTACTTTTATTGCTTTAGTGTGGAACTGCTTAAACCTGATTTAAATATTCAATTTCAATTATCATATTATTCATTGGGTTGTTTGTTGATCCTAGTGATTTCAATTACACTATCAAAACAAGAGGGCGTCACACACTCGATATGGCCATTATGAGTTTTTGGTAATGCCTTTTAGTCTCATGAACACCCCCAACTGCTTTCATGGATTTAATGAACCGAGTATGCCGACCTATGTTGGATAAATCGGTTATTGTGTTCATAGATGATATCCTAATCTATTCAAAGACGGAATTTGATCATGCTACACATCTCTGAGAGATGTTGGAAATTCCTTGCAAAGAGAAGCTTTATGCAAAGTTCTCTAAATGCGAGTTCTGGTTACGAATCTCAATACATAACATTACATAATTGCTATGATAAGCATCACATAACTCGAATACATTAAATCTGCTAAATGTTGAACATGTATCTTGATAGGTTCAATTCTTGGGACATGTTATCTCTGAGGAGGGAGTATCTATTGATCCCTCTAAAGTGGAGGCTATTCGCTGATGGCAGCCACCTTCGAATGCAGCTGAAGTGAGGATTATTCTGGGATTGGTTGGGTATTATCAGCGATTGATACGTGATTTTTCTAAGATCGCGGTCCCACTCACTTCTCTTACTCGAAAGAATGTGGTATTTGCTTGGAATGATGAGCAAGCGAAGGCTTTCCAAGAATTGAAGATTCGATTAACTAGTGCCCTTGTACTTGCTTTACCCGAAGGCACTGATGACTTTATCGTGTATAGTGACGCTTCGGGTATGGGACTTGGTTGTGTTCTGATGCAAAGGGGTAAGGTAATTGCTTACGCCTCGCGGCAGCTCAAAGATTATGAAAAGAAGTATCCTGTACACGATCTTGAATTAGTTGTCATTGTGTTTGCATTGAAACTGTGGAGACATTACTTATACTGTACAAAGTGTAAGATATTCACATATCATAAGAGTTTGAAATATATCTTTGATCAAAATAATTTGAACATGAGACAAAGACGTGCTTTAGATTTGGTCAAAGATTATGATTGCGAGATAGTATACCATCCGGGCAAAGTTAACGTTGTGGCCGATGCGCTTAGTCTGGGAATATATAAAGATCGTAAGCTGAACTTGAACTTCATTCCAGCTTATGTTACTGTGCAACCTTCTATTCTCAAAGAAATCCGCTGGTGGCAACACAAAATTCTCCAGGAATCTGCACTTAAATTTGAGCATCTTGTTGGTCAAGTTCATCTTCTTTCTGATAATTCCCAAGGGTTGAAAATGTTTAAGGACCGTATATGGGTTCCTAAACTTGGTGGGTCTCAAGATGTGATATTAAAGGAAGCCCAAAACACCAAGTATTCCTATCACCCTGGGATTACTAAGATGTATCGTGATCTAAAGACCATGTACTGGTGGCCTGGGATGAAATGTGATGTAGGGGCCTATGTCGAGAAGTGCTTAGTGTGTTTGCAAGTTAAAACCGAACACCAGAAGCCCTATGGCAGTATGCCGCCACCATCGATTTTGGAATGGAATTAGTATCATATTACCATGGACTTTGTTACTAAACTGCTGGTTACTTCACAACAACATGTTAGTATCTGGGTTGTTTTTGACCGTCTCACCAAGTCAGCTCATTTCATACCGATTCGTGAGAATTACTCCATGGAACGACTGGTGCAAATCTATATTGACGAGATTGTATCCCTACGTGGATTTCCTAAGTCTATTATATCAGATCGGGATTCTTGTTTTACTTCCCACTTTTGGACTAGCTTTCAAGATGCTTTGGGTACTAAGATAAAGCTCAACACTGCTTATCATCTTCAAACAGATGGCCAAAGCGAACGTACTATCCAAACTCTTGAAGATCTCTTTCGGGCTTGTATCATTGACTTCGGTGCCAGTTGGGATACCCATCTGCCATCGGTGGAATTCACTTATAATAGCAACTATCATTCCTTTATAGGAATGTCACCGTTCGAAGAATTATACAGTCGACAATGTCTAACTCCTACTTGTTGGCAAGAGGCCGATAAAAAACCATTGATTGGACCAGAAATCTTATAATTGACTCATGATAAGATTCAGATGGTCCGAAACTATCTAAAGGCAGCCCAAGATAGACAGAAGGAATATGGTGATAAGAAGCACATGCCTATTGATTTCAAGGTCGATCATGTGATGTTGAAAGTTTCACCTCCGAAAGGAGTATTGCGTTTTGGTAAACGTGGTAAGCTCAAACCATGATTTATTGGTCCATTTAAGATCATCGAGAAGGTTGGTGAACAAGCTTATCGACTTGACCTCCCCGAAGATCTAGATGACATTTATAATGTGTTTCATGTGGACTATCTCAGAAGATGTCTTGTAGAGCCTGATTCAGCTGTGCCAATGAATGAAGTCAAAATTGATGAAAAGCTGAGATATGTTGAAGAGCCCGAGGCTATTGTAAACACAAAAATGATGAAGTGCAGAAACAAAGAGACAGAGTTAGTGTTGGTCAAATGGAAGCATCATCGTCATGCTCACCTTACATGGGTAACCAAGACCGAGATGACGGCTAAATACCCCAACTTATTCGCCCAGATGTGATTCTGTGGGCAACATCTTTTCAAGGGGGGAGGAGTTGTAACATCTTCATAATTAAAGTAATAATTATGTTAATAAAATTGCTTATATGAGTTATGTTGAATTATCTTATTATAATTAATATGGAAATGTTATCCAATTGCTTCATTAACTTGTACCCCATGCCTTGAGCTTTGTAAATTAGTAACCTATACATGTGAATACAAGATCCTAAGGTTTATAGTACAACCTCTTAAGCTCACATGGGGGTGCTAAGGAATTAAAATTTTATGAGATGGTGGCTAAAATCAAGGATATAGAACTAGAAGGGAGTGAATTGCAAATTTTTGGACCAATTAGGGGTCACAAAATCCCCTAAACGTGACCTCCCCTTCATCTCATTTCATTCTCTAAAACTTTCTCTGCACTTACACTTAGAGAAAACAAGGGCTAGGGCTGCTGTCTTTGGCAAAGAAATTAGAAGCTTGTTGTGTAACGAATTACATAAACTCAAGGTTTATTCTCCTCCTTTTAATAGTGTCTTCATCTTCCTCTCTTCCCCTAACCTAGCAACACCCATAGGAAAATGACGATGAGCTAAATCTTGATGGGTTAAAGAGGTTTGATGATAAATAGACAACTAATTGGTTGGTTTTCGGAGTTGTAAACTCCATTAATGTAAAATTTTAATGAAGAGGAAGTTTTATATGAATATTGAGTTGGAATTGAGTTTCAAAATGATTTCAAACATGTGTTTATGTTAAAGTAAGTTTGTATATGTTTATACTTATCAAATATATCATAAAAGAAGCTATTTTAGTGTTTATACAAGTTGAAAATGATTTTGGGCTAATAGAGTTACGAGCAGGGGATTTAAAACAGCAAAATGGGGGTGCAAACCAAAGTGACTCAGCGAGTCATGATGCGAGTGTCGTTAACCCGTCAAAAATAACCACTAAATACCTTAGATGCTAGGGTAAGTAGGGATTGTATCCACAGAGAGCGAGCGGTTAAATGCACGTATTCGAGCGACTAGCGTTTGTAAAATAGTTTGGAAAGATTGATTGGTTGAAAAAGATGATTACTTGATTTATAAAATTAATTACTTGCGTGATTTGTAAAAAAGAAAGCTTAAAGGAGTTGTTTGATTAAATATAATACGAAGATAACCATTCCAGGACTCCACACTTAGCTTTGTATTTAATTTATAAAACGATGTGAAGATTACATAGACATAACCTTTTTATAATTATTATTAGATTCGTTACGTGATCTTGGGCATAGCGCAGGACACGTTGATTACTCGTCTTAATTAAATAAATAACTCGGCACGAATAATAAAATATCAACGAACTATCTTGCGAAACACAACTAAACGAATAACAATCATTCGTTCACAATCAAAACATAAATAATAAACCATGCAAACATAAGTATTTGATCATAAAATTAAACACTTAGCGTAGTGCTTCCTCCGAGAATGATTATTGTGAGATTAGCCGGACATCGTTGGTGTAATACTCCAGAGTTGTGTATCCATCTTCATAGCAAATGTCGTAGCTTGACTCGTGTGTTCTTCGTACTTGTGTTCGCTCAAACGAGATCTTTTTCCTAAGCTTTCCTCTCCAAAAAACGATGCCTTTTCTCATCTCTGACTTTTGTATTTATAGGAAATTGCTGGAAACCCTAAAAACGGCTGGAAAATTATTTTAATGGGTTGGGCACAGCCGTAGGCGCAGGCCTGCGCCCCCATTGCGCCTGACTGTAAAATATGAGTTTTGGCGATTTAATTCATTCTGTTGAGCACTTGGTCTAGGCGCAGGGCTGCGCCCCTCTCTGCGCCTGGCTCTGTAAATATGTTCTGATTTCATTCCTTTTTTTCGCCAATTTAGACTGGATTTTGTTTACCTGCACAAGCACAGAATATATTCAATAGTAGCACATTCTACGACATTTTCTTACTTAAAACAACTCTTTTACGCTTAATAAACATGGTAATTTATAACCCGATCATACTTCCCCAACTTATCCCTTGATCGTCCCGAGCAAGCAACGAAAATCAGACTTTTAAACATATCGGGTTTAACAAGCGTAAAAGATACAACAAACTCATTTAAACAAACAGTAGCCTTCATAAACACGCTCAAATTTAAGGACACAAACTTTATTATTTTCAGATATAACGTGACGTCTCTAGAATAGTTGTTTCAAAAATTCCTCACCGCTATCATCCTTTTAGCTCAAGGTTACAGAATTGAATTCACGTGGGTCACTGGACCATCTTTTTCCTCGATGCATGACTATAGCTACTGATTTTTCTTTTCTTTTCGTTTTAGTCTTTTTCATGCAATATCTATGTTTTTCATTCAAGTTCAACGTGACTTTCTAGATGATTCGTGTAACAGGATTTGGGTCAGCCACTCCCAGACCAGTTGGCCTTAGGGGACTAGGCATGATTGTATCCTTCAAACTTAATTTACTGAATCAGCTAGGCCACACTTGAATTGAGGCTTATATTCGTGTTCAATTCCTCCCCCTTATTGCATAGATTAATAACGGCTATTGAAACTTTTGTCATTTATCACTCGCTACAACATTATATATCTTACTTCAAATTCGGATCACTTCTTTGATTTTAAGTGTTTATGTCTCTTTGTGATCTGTCTAAACTCATTTAATTATATATTTTTACTTGAAACCGACCTAACTATCATCATCATATTTAAGTCGCAAGCTCAACAATAGGGATTTATAGGGCAATTCGATCGAGTTATTTTAATGGCTTACTCCTCACACAACCTTACTTAAAAGAAACACATTTATTTAATAATAACAATTCACGCGAAAAACAATAAATCATCCTACTAAAGAAAGGGAACGGGAGAACCTGACTACTGTGGTGGTGGTGGCGGTCCAAAGATGCCGGCAAAGAATTCCCCGAAAGGGTTCCGGTCTTCTTGTATAAGTGGTGCCGGCGGGTATGTGTTCGCAGGATGAACCACACTGTCCCCTCGTGTCGTGGATGGGATCCGACCATAAGCTGGGAAGTATTGAGGCGTTCGCTCCTCAATGTTCAGCCTCTCAAAGTTCTGCCACTGATAGTTCTCGTATTGTTGGTGTGGCAATCCGGCATTGTAATTCATATGGTCTTTCACTGCATCCGTGTATGCCCAGTGCTGCTGGTTGTAAAAGGCATTCTGAAATGCCGTCGCTCGCACTCCTGTGTAGATCTCATCAATGTGGTTTGTCTGGGTCTCTAACTCGTGTTGGAACTCGTCCATTCGCCCAACTACATCTTCTTGGAAGTTGCCCAAACGCAAGTTCATTGCATCTAACCGTGCGATCACATGGGACATATCGTTGGCTCCCCCGGTTGCGTGTAACCCTTCTGCCTGATGCTGGTGATAGGCATCTGCTTGTTCTATACCGTATGGCTCTCTGTGCGTCTTTCCTGTGAAGTCGAAAATCTCAAACCCTTGATCCGTTTGGCGTAGGGTGATGCTTTGTATCATGGCTGCTGTGATGACGGCGCCAGACACTGCTCTTGGAACAAATATGGGAGAAATAGCTGCTTGAACCCTTAAAAACTCTGATATAACCCATCCGTGAGGAATTATCTTTCTCTCCCTTGTGTCATACATCGACCAAAGGTCGTTCATTACAATCCAAGCAAAAGAGAGACTCGACTCTCCTGTCATCAATGCGTCCAGAATGGTTACCTCTTTGTGCCGGATCTTCGTCAAGTCACTGTCTCTCGGAAGCACATTGTTGGTAACGATCTTATGCAACACCTTCGCCATGGGGCTGAGATCGCGCCTGACATATGCCGTATACCCTGCTGCGGCATTATAGTCAATTCTTAAAATCTCCGCCAGCTGCGTAGTCCATTCTCCCTCCCATGTCCTGTCCGTAAATGCTAACTGCGCATCCGTCTTGACTAGCATGACTTCTCTCATTTTTTACCATGATTTCACTTTATATTCTACTTTGCAACATAAAATCATTAAGTATATCTTGTTTAATTGGCCATGCAATAAGTCAACCTAGAAGTCAAAATTAATCTCAAAACTCCATTAATGCTTAGTTGTTCATAAAAATGGTGGAAAGTTCATACCTTTCTTTTGATGAAAATGGAGGAGAACTTAAATCTAACTTTGGAGTGAATGAGTTCCTAGCTTGATTCCTTCTTCCCCAACTTGAGTCGGAAACTCAAGTGTTTTGCCAAATCTTGTTTAATGTGAAGATCTATCTTGATTTCTACTGATTTTTGTGGGCAAATATGGGATTTTTGTGTGAAAATAGGTGAAAAAGATGAAGAAGCCGTAAAGGAGCCGCAATGGGTACTTCAGTGGATTGGGTGCATGCTTAGCTCGATAATTTACATTTTTTCAATAAAAACTTATAGTTTGCAAGCATGTTTCGTGAAGTATTAACACATTTATGTGTTTCCCCCTTCCCCAACTTAAAGAATTTGGGTCGTCCTCGACACTAATAAAGCTTAAAATAGGTCGAATAAACGAGCAATATGTGGAAAACGAATTTATCGCAATTAAAGTCCTACTAGGTATGACATGAAAAATGTTTAGACGTCCTAAAACCACTGGTGCCAACATAAACACCGAGATCCCAATTGTTTACGGCCCAAGGACAATTAAACAACGAAAAGTAAATGTTTAGGTAGCATGATTAATTGTTTGTTAGCATGAGCCATAGGGAACAACTTTTAATACTCGTCTTGGGAGGTCATATGAGAGGTGCAAGCAGAGGTAGTGTGGGAACTTTGGTGGCCGACAGCCCGCTCGAGCTCATCCACCCGAGAGTGGAGGCTAGAGAGCCAGCGGGAGTGAGCTCCCACCGAAATCCCATGAACATTGAAGTCTGGCTTGAGTTTGTCGACCTCCAAGAGCACTGCTTTGTTTGCTGCTAGAAGTCCCTCCACAACATCTTTGATTGCCTTAAGACGTGTCTCGAAAACCACATTATCCGCAACTTGGGGGTTTGAAGGTCCTCCTTCGTCATTACGATCCTCCACGAGCCGTGCCTTTCCTTTCCCAAGATCCTTCTCATACACATAAAATGATATTGCCACCGGAATGATGGAAACCGTACCATGAGCTGGGTCACGAATCAAAAATGTATCCGAGACTTGTTCAAACGTCAACCCGGCCATGGTGTGTCTCGTGAACCACACATCATTCGGGCCTAACAAGCGTGAGCTTGATCCATCAGAAATGATTCCCATGTTGATAAACAACTCGCTTAGCATGTGGCCATACGGAATTTCCATTGGTGTTTTGGACAAAGTAGCTTCCCATATAGTTTGCATCATTATATATGCGAGGGAGATAGCAGGCTTACCAGTGATAAGTGCATGAATGAGCATCACCTCTCTTGTACGAACAACGGTGATATTTGATCATCGTGGTATGATGTTAAAAACAATAATTTTCCAAAGCACCTTCGCCCATGGCCGTAAGTCACCTCGGTAATATTTGGAATAGACTCTTGCCTGCTCAATGGTGAGGTTGAAAACTTCAGTCAATTTCCTTGCCCACTCCTCAGAATGACGTAAGACACCACTTGACAAATCACGTTCGGTCCAAAATTCTCTCGCTAACGGAATTTCAGTATCAAACTCAAAATAGTCGCATAGATCCGACCTCGTAACTATCAATTCTTTCCCATCAATGCACCCCCGAAGTTCGAAATCGTGTTCCAAATCGCCTTCCCTTTGAATAAGATATCGCATCCATTCACGAATCTCATACTCGTGTACATATGGCATCTCAGTTCTCAGGGCACCCGACCATCCTATCCTGTCGAAACTTTCTATGATTCCAAAGTTCTTAAAGTCAGTTTCTTTTAACGTTTTCTCAATGTAGAAGTGGGTAGGTGGTTCCGAAACAGGTGGTGACAGTGGAGGCGAGGGATATTCTATATTAATCTGGATGGGCATATGAACGCGCATGCGTGGGGTACGAGTCACACGGCGACAAGAACTTCCTGAAAATTGTTGTGCCATCTATATATATAGCAAAAACGGGTTTTAGAACGAATAAATGCACATGATGGCACATAATTATGCAAATCTCGATGGATTCTGAAGAAACCGATGAGATAATCATAACAGAAATGTCAAGGTTTGAAGAATTCCGCGGAGAGTAATGTATGCAAATAACAACAACGGAATGAGCATTCTCCTTGGATTTATATCATTTGCATGAAAAATGAGAGGTACATAGTATGGCAAGATGCATGTACACGTCGTGGATTTCATGACTATGTGCAACCAATATAACGATTGGAAGCACGAATCATGGAATTGTGGTGTAACGACATGTTTATAATAAATTTAACCTGAAGTTGGTGCACCTAATCTTGACAATATCACTAGTATGGACATT
This sequence comes from Centrapalus pauciflorus, assembly GCA_020465985.1. Taxonomy (NCBI): domain Eukaryota; kingdom Viridiplantae; phylum Streptophyta; class Magnoliopsida; order Asterales; family Asteraceae; genus Centrapalus; species Centrapalus pauciflorus. The sequence goes on from JAANYP010008107.1 coordinate 207,020, forward strand.
ATGAACACCTCGCAGGGAGAAATTCCTCAAAATCAACATTTAGAAATTAAAGGTATGAACAAGAATTGCTAATATTCTAAATTTCTACTCAAATAATGACATGTTGTGCAACTAAACATGTTCTACTTCAACATTTTGAAATTAGGGTAGAAATATGTTCATAATGAGATAGCATTTCTTGCTTGAAGAGAAGAACAATGGAGGAGTAGGTAACTTACATTGGTGAAATGTGCAAATAGATGAAGAGATTTGACGAGAATTCCTGATTGTTGAAGATTTGAAAGCAAAAATGAAGCAAAATTTCGGAGTTTTTGGAGAGAAAATGGGAAGAATGGTGTGAAAAAGGGTTAAAAACCGCTGGTGTTCATCGGGGCGCAGGCGCAGGCGCACCCTTGCGTAAGCCGGTGCGCTTGGGGAGCAGCGCAGGCCCGCGCTGACCGGTGCGCTGCCCTGCTGCTAGGTGATTTTTGCGTGTGCTGTTTGTAGTGTTTGGTCCCCCCCAAGGCTAACGAGTTTAAGTACAAGACACCGATTTCCTCCTTGATTTTTCCATGTTTTCGTCATTCTTCGTCTTTGGATTTTCACCGCTGATGATAATTTTTCCCCAACTTAATCGGATACTACGTGTAGCATTATATTGTAGGATGAAACATTATTTAGCTAAGTGTTTTACGGGAGTGATTAACTAAGACATATTAGAAATCTACTCTAATATCGAAAAGTAAAAACACACTTTCGTGGTGAAAACGATTCACTTAGCACGTGCAACAAGCCTTTAAACCTCTCGGTAGCCCGAGTGGACGAGTTGTAGTCTCGTGAGGGTTTCTGTGGAACACACCCACAAAGTTCACTGGATTGCCTTCCAGAAAGCGCTAAGTTTAATGTCTTCAGCCAGACATTTTGGAGCTCTATTATTTAAGTGATATCTTCAAAGACCATTGTCTCAGATGATATAATTTTGTTATCAGCCCATTGTACAAAAAATTTTAATCGATTTCCATTCACTTTAAACGGCTCCTCGCCTTTTTGGTCTACTATTTCTACTACACCGTGAGGATATACATTAGTAACTGTGTAAGGGCCTGACCACTTACTTTTTAGTTTACCTGGGAAGAGCCGCAGGCGTGCGTTGAATAACCAAACTTTGTCACCTTTATTAAACACCTTTCGTTTAATTACTCTATCGTGGAAAGCTTTTTTTTTTCCTTATATATTTTAGCACTTTCATAAGCTTCCTTACGTATTTCTTCTAATTCGTTTAATTGGTGTTTTCGATTTATAGCGGCGACTGTGAAATTAAGGTTTGTATTCTTGATTGCCCATAAGGCTCGATGTTCTAGCTCAACCGGAAGATGACAAAGTTTCCCATATACTAACTTATAGGGAGACATGCCAATAGGGGTTTTAAAAGTAGTGCAATACGCCCAAAGTGCATCGTCTAGTCGTGTTGACCAATCTTTCCTATCGGGTCGTACTGTTTTCTCTAATATGCGCTTAACTTCCCTATTAGACACTTCTACCTGTCCACTAGTTTGTGGGTGATATGGGGTTGCTATCTTATGGGTTACTCCGTAATGCTTGAGTAGTTTGCTAAAGTACATATTCTTGAAATGAGAACCCCCATCACTGATTATAGCTCTCTAGGACTTCCGTGACGAGAAAATATATTTCTTTTAACAAATTGGCATACTACTTTATGGTCATTTGTTCTTGTGGCTTCGGCTTCTACCCACTTCGAGACGTAATCAACTGCCACTAGGATATATTCAAAACCGTATGACTTAGGGAAGGGTCCCATAAAGTCTATGCCCCACACATCGAAAATCTCTACTATAAGAATTGGTGTCATAGGCATTTGGTCTCGTTTTGAAATTCCTCCTATTTGTTGGCATCGTAAGCATGACTTAAGAAACTCATATGAGTCCTTAAAGATAGTCGGCCAAAAGAATCCACTTTGTAAAATTCGATGGCCTGTCTTTTTAGCACTAAAGTCACCTCCACACGCATACGAGTGACAATGATTTAGATTGTCATAATGCTCATTGTCTGGCACACATCGCCGGATAATCTAATCTACTCCTATTTTGAATAAATCCGGCTCCTCCCAAATGTATTGTTTAGTTTGAGAGAAGAAATACTTTCTTTGATGTGAGTTCCAGTGGCCTGGGATTTTTCCTGTGACAAAATAGTTCACTAAGTTGGTAAACCAAGGCACTTTTGTGATAAACAGTAATTGTTCATCTGGAAAATTATCCCGAATGGAATCCATCATATCAGTGGTGATTGCTGGCAATCTCGATAGATGGTCTGCTACTACATTTTCTGAGCCCTTTTTATCTCGAATTTCTAAATCAAACTCTTGTAATAACAGTATCCAACGAATTAGTCGTGGTTTAGCATCTTTCTTAGCCAAGAGGTGTCATAAGGCACTGTGATAAGAATACATAATTACCTTAGCTCCCCAGACATAAGATCTAAATTTATCTAGCGCATACACTACTGCAAGCAATTCTTTTTCCGTTGTTGTATAATTTATTTGAGCTTCAGAGAATGTTTTACTTGCATAGTATATTACCACAGGCTTTTTATCCACTCTTTGACCAAGGACGGTACCTACTGCGTGATCACTTGCGTAGCACATGATCTCAAAGGGCTGAGACCAATCAGGTGATTGCATAATTGGTGCCTCCGTGAGCTTAACTTTTAATTTATCAAATGCCTCTATACATCCTTTATCAAAGTTGAAAGGTGCGTCCTTAAGGCGAAGGTTACATAAAGGTTTGGTTATGGCACTAAAGTCTTTTATAAACCTCCTATAAAAACCTGCATGTCCTAAGAAAGAACGAATTCCCTTAATATTAGTAGGCGGTGGTAACAAAAAAATTATTTGTATTTTAGCTTGATCAACCTCCATTCCCCTTTCAGAAACTATATGTCCTAAGACTACTCCCTCTTCAACCATGAGATGACTCTTCTCCCAGCTTAATACCAAATTGGTTTCAGTACACCGCTTGAGAACTTTTTCTAAATGAGAGAGACACCTTTCAAATGACTTATCAAATATAGAAAAGTCGTCCATGAAGATTTCAAGAGACCCTCTGACCATGTCTGAAAATATAGCCATCATACATCGTCGGAATGTGGCCGTAGCGTTACATAATCCAAATGGCATTCTTCGGTAGGCGAATGTGCCATACGGACACGTAAAGGTCGTCTTATCTTGGTCCTCTGGGTGTATTGGGATTTGGTTATACCCCGAATAGCCATCTAATAAGCAATAGAATTTTTGCCCTGCTAATTTCTCTACTATCTGGTCGATGAATGGCAAAGGGAAATGATCCTTAGAGGTTGCAGCATTCAGCTTTCCGTAGTCGATACATACTCTCCACCCCGTTACAGGGCGAGTTGCAATCTTTTCTCCTTCAGGAGTATCGACAACAGTGATTCCGGATTTCTTTTGAACCGTCTGTGTGGGACTAACCCATTGGCTATCTGATATCGGATATATAATTCCAGCATCTAGCCATTTTAGTACTTCTTTCTTCACTACCTCTCTAAAGTTGGGATTTAGCCTTCGCTGAGCATCTCTGCTTGGCTTAGCTGTCGGATCAGTTATAATCCTGTGCATACACAGTGTTGGGCTAATTCCTTTTAGGTCTGCTATGGTCCAGCCCACCGCTTCCTTGTATCTCGATAAAACTTCTAATAAAGCCTTTTCTTGTGCAGCAGTAAGATCTGTTGCAATGATTACGGGCAATGTACTCTCGGGGCCAAGAAAAGCATATTTGAGATGAGATGGAAGTGGTTTCAACTCTAAATTGGGTGGTTGCTCTAAAGATGGTTTTGCTGATGGTGGAAGATCGGTAGGAATTTTCTCGATCTTATGTGTCCATGGTGGTTGAGTAGAGTGCACTGACTGAACACCTTCAAGTTTGAACTCCTTAGCTTCAGGCAAATTGTCTAACTTATGCTCATTATAATACAGAAGCAGCTCCACTTGATCTTTACATGTTATTGTTGATAATTGTTGTTGGATTAAATCATCAACTAAATCGATCATGTAGCACTCTGAATCCAATGGTGCATTAGGTACATTATTAAAGACATTGAGTCGGAGTTTGCGGTTATCGAATGCTATGTCTAAGGCACCTGTCTTGCAGTTGATCTGAGCATTGATTGTGGCTAAGAAGGGACGTCCTAAGATAATTGCCGGTTGGCTTTCTTTATAAGTACTGTCCGAGTCCAACACTAAGAAATCTAGTGGATAATAGAAATCTTCAACCTTAACAATTACATCAGATAACATCCCCCGTGGTACTTTGGTGAACCTATCTGCTAATTGTAGGAGGACATCTGTTGTCTGTAGGGTGCCTAGATCATGTTGGTCAAATAAATTACCAGGTAGAATGTTAACACTTGCCCCTAAGTCTAGAAGTGCCTTCTTGATCTGAATATCGCCAATAGTCACCGGGATCAAGGGTGATCCTGGGTCTTTTAATTTAGGTGGCAGTGAGCTAGTGATAACTGCACTGACTTGTTCAGTGAGGTTGATTTTGGAAGAGATATTTTAAATTTACGTTTCTGAGTACAAAGGTCTTTTAAGCATTTAGCGTAAGAAGGGACTTGTTGAATAACTTTGAGTAAAGGAATGTTAATTTTAACTTGATTAAGATGTCCCATGATTCTTCATTTTTAGGTCCTTTCTTACCATAAGGAAATGATGCCAAATTTTCTAAGGCCGTTGGGTAAGGAGCAATTTCAGTATTGGAATTGCCTTCCCCAACTTTAGTCTCGACTGGTTTCTTGGCTTCTACTTCCTTAAAGGTTACTTTCTTAATCTTTGTTTCTACCTTTGACTCCGATTTAGGTGGTTCATCTTCATAGGCAATTTCTACCTCATCGTCTGTCTAACTTTCCTTAGGCATTTCTATCTTATTATCTACTTCCTTTCCACTCCTAAGGGTAGTGACTTTGTTTACTTCATTGACTTCGTATTTCTTTTCCTTGCCATGGTGGTGCGATGGATTAACCGTGGTGTTACTTGGAAGCTTCCCTTCTTCTCATTTAGTTAAGGACTCTGCAATTTGTACCATCTGCCTTCCAAGCATCTCCATAGTTTTCGCTTGAACCATGGTATGTTGTTTCATGAATTCCATAAACTCGGGAAAACTCTTTCGAGTTCCCAGACACTGGTCGTGACTCATGCTCTTCTTTAGGGTCTTGGCGTTTATAGTACCGATCATCCTTCGTAGCTGAGGTCGATCCATATTGAAAGTCTCGGTTTTGTTGACGAGGTTGCTCATATCTTGGCTTCGGGGGAGCATCATTGTCTTGATTATCCCTCCAACTAAAGTTCGGGTGTTTTCTCCATCCCGGATTATAGGTCTCCGAGTATGGGTTCTCCCGTTCTCTTCGTTGTCGAAAGCCAAAAGCTTCATTCACATACTCTTTGTGGGCGAAGGTATGTGGGCAATTCTCGGTTTGATGAGAAGGGTCTCCACAAGTGACACAGCAGACCTGTGCCACTGTAGCCTTTCCCATTCCCTTCATCAACAGGTCCATCTTTTTGCTTAATTCGGAGATATAAGATTTAACTTCCTTTTTCCATGTGTTGTCTATGCCCATAACTTGGACACCAACACTACTATCCGAACCCGTTTGGACTTTTAAACCTTTGCTTAACTGGGTTAATAATTCCCAGGCTTCATCACCTTCCTTAGCTAAAAAGGTTCCGCCTGAAGCAGCGGTGATCATATTCCTACTTTCTTGACTAACCCCATCGAAAAAGGTTTTAATTAACATCCATTTAGGAATTTCAAGGTGAGGGCATGTTCTTAGTAATTCATTTAACCTATTAAAGGCTTCGTGAAATTGTTCCCCAATTTTTCTGTTTAAATCCAGTTATTTCTTTACGTTTTTCTGTAGTTTTGCTAATTGGGTAATATTCAGTTAGAAACTCTTATTTCATTTCATCCCATTTAGTTATACTATCAGTGGGAAGTGACACAAACCAGTTTTTCGCTCTTTCCTCCAAGGAGAAAGGAAAGAGTCTAAGTTTGAGTGCGTTTACGGTCATTCCCCTAACGTGATTGGCCTTACATATGGCAGTGAATTCAGCTAAGTGCTCATACGGTTCTTTGCTTGGTGCTCCGCGAAAAACCGGTAAGATGCTACATAGCTGTGGCCTAATTTCAGGTTCATTCTCGTTAATTGGGTAGACAATGGGTGATGGATCAGCGATATCACCCGGCCTATAATGGGTTCTACGGTTCTACGGTCTCCCATCGGTCTTTGGTTTTGTTGGACGTCGACAAGAACGTTATCGACGTTCTCGTCTTCCGAACTAATTACTTCTTCTTCCTTGTTTACTTTAGGAGCAATATTTTTGATTTCGTTTGCTTGAGTTGTGGCTCGCCTATTAGATCTAGCAATTTTTTCTATTTCTGGATGAAACTTCAATGCTGAAATCCTACCAGAATAACGCGTGTGCATAAACCTATGAGGACTAGATGAAGAATTAGAATTAGATACTTTCTTTTTGGTGAGAATCGATGCTTGCACCACGATTCCTTTTTCTTAATAAAACTAAGGCAATAATTAAAGCTTAAAAACTAATTAAATAGAATACTAACTAATAAATAAATAAAATCAAATTAAATAAGCAAATTAAAGCAAATAAGCAAATAATTTGAAATAAACTAAATTAAACTAGAAAAAAAACTAAGTAATTAAATTAAAGCTAATTACTAAAATACGTGATTTAAGCGCAACCGCTCTCCGTCAACGGCGCAAAAGTTTGATGCGAGTGTCGTTAACCCGTCAAAAATAACCACTAAATACCTTAGAAGCTAGGGTAAGTAGGGATCGTATCCACAGAGAGCGAGGGGTTAAATGCACGTATTCGAGCGACTAGCGTTTGTTTAATAGTTTGGAAAGATTGATTGGTTGAAAAAGATGATTACTTGATTTATAAAATTAATTACCTGCGTGATTTGTAAAAAGAAAGCTTAACGGAGTTGTTTGATTAAATATAAAACGAAGATAACCATTCTCGGATTCCACAATTAGCTTTGTATTTAATTTAGAAAACGAAGTGAAGATTACATAGACATAACCTTTTTATAATTATTATTAGAATCGTTACGTGATCTTGGGCATAGCGCGTGACACGTTAATTACTCGTCTTAATTAAATAAATAACTCGGCACGAATAATAAAATATCAACAAAACTATCTTGCGAAACACACCTAAACAAATAACAATCATTCGTTCACAATCAAAACATAAATAATAAACCATGCAAACATAAGAATTCATTCATAAAATTAAACACTTAGCGTAGTGCTTCCTCCGAGAATGATTATTGTGAGATTAGCCGGACATCGTTGGTGTAATACTCCAGAGTTGTGTATCCATCTTCATAGCAAATGTCGTAGCTTGACTCGTGTGTTCTTCGTACTTGTGTTCGCTCAAACACGATCTTTTTCCTAAGCTTTCCTCTCCAAAAAACGATGCCTTTTCTCATCTCTGACTTTTGTATTTATAGGAAATTGCTGGAAACCCTAAAAACGGCTGGAAATATATTTTAATGGGTTGGGCGCAGCCGTAGGCGCAGGCCTGCGCCCCCCCCCCCCTGCGCCTGACTGTAAAATCCGAGTTTTGGCGATTTAATTCTTTCTGTTGAGCACTTGGTCTGGGCGCAGGGCTGCGCCCCTCTCTGCGCCTGGCTCTGAAAATGTGTTTTGATTTCATTCCTTTTTTCGCCAATTTAGACTAGATTTTGTTTACCTGCACAAGCACAGAATATATTCAATAGTAGCACATTCTACGACATTTTCTTACTTAAAACAACTCTTTTACGCTTAATAAACATGGTAATTTATAACCCGATCAAGTCACTTCTATGAATCGTCAAGTCGGTTCCTGCTGAAGGGTAATTTTGATTCCAGAATGTTTTGACTCGTCGAGTCGCCTTCCTGACTCGTCGAGTCGAGCCCCTGTACACCCAAAAGACTTGTTTTAACCCCTATAATGACAATATAACATTATGTAATCACCTTATACTTATAGAACACATAAAATTAACATGAAATATCATCTAAAACTCTATAGAACTCAATGAGAGGTAGAACGGTGTCGGTATAAATCGAAAATTCAAACCGAAAGCGCTAAAACACCTCCATTGACTTCCAAACATTATGATATGCTATAATAAGCTTATATATACTTTGAATGTCATTGTATTATAGTTTTGGACCTGAAAGAAGTATCGGTTGCTGAATTGGGACGCTAAGAGTGAAAATGGAGCTTTAAGAGGCCTTTTTGGCGGTTTGCTACATAAAGGCTAGTTTTAGCCTCTTTTGTTGTGAGTTCTAGTATTGATGTGTGTGTTGCATACATATTTACATGTTTACTTCATTTACGACATTGTGAATATATCTTGGGCATCATCATCTCATATGATGCATTGCACTGGCTGGCAATTTATTTCGTGATCTTGACCTATGGCTATGGATCCTTGTTTGATACCATCATCTCATACTTTGATTATCCCTCGATACTTACATGCTTATACTAGTTTAAACCCATTTTTAAGCTATGCTCATTCGTTTGGCCTCACTGGACGTCCAGATTATTATTTATATTTAAACGCCTGTGTGGTAGTCGGACTTCGGGTGCCAGCTATGGTTGTCTGGACTCGGTTCTAATCCGGGCTCGCAGTGCACGAGTTCTCGAGTCTCCCTCGTGACATGTTTGATAGTGGGTTCTGTTCCCATAACATTTTGTTAAGATATTGCACATGTCCTTTTTAAAACCACGATTATTATTGTTGCATGTTTTATGTTATGCACACTGTATCAATCTAGTAACTTACTTAGAAAATTTTATTTTCTAACCCCTCACACTTTACTTATCTCAGGTGTTGTAAGTAAGGGGAAAATTGATGCAGGTTCCGGCCCAAAAGTATTGTTAAACGGACTCGAAGACACTTTTGGTAAAGCTAAATGCTTAGTGTTTTGGGAATTTTGGGGTAGATTGTCTACCGACTTATCAGATGTGTATATATATATATACATGATGTTTTTTGTCGAGGATAGTTGTTGTAATTACTTTTGAAGTATCTTGTAAATTTACTTAATGTTTTAAAGTATATAGCGTCCAACAAAACAGGGACTAGAAACCCTTTGTGAAGGGGTCATGCCCAATATTCTTTTTAACCATAATAGTCTTTGACTGAACCAAGTTCCCTGATAACCTAAGTTAATCTAATGTAATCCAATTAAATATTGTATTACGTTGAAATGGGTGTTTCATTGCGCTTGGATCTACGTCCGGTGTACGCTCCAGGGTTTGCTCCTATTTCTTGGCAGGTACTTTTCCTTCTGTTCAATACTCATTTTGCCTGCGCCCTGGATGCTGCAAACGACCTCCAATTGAGTTCAATTCGCACGAGATGTTCTTGAGATCATTTCCAACCTACATATTGGAATTTGTCTAAATTTTTCATTGTAAGACATATTTTTACTTTAAATGAACCATTAAGCGCTTTACAAACACGATAAAGTATACACCGATCAAATCTCTCCAACTTAAATCTTGATTGTCCCGAACAAGCAACAAAAATTAGACATTATAACATTATTTGGTTTATCAAGCGTGGAACTAACAAAAAAATTATTTTTAAAGTAAACACTAGCCTTCATAAAAACAGTCAAATTCAAAGACACAATCCACATCACTTTCAGATATATCATGACCATATTTCATAACATTCATGCAAACATTCCTCACCACTTCAAACTCTTTTTAGCTCAAGGTTATAGAGTTAAGTTCACGTGGGTCAAACTTGACCATCTTTTGCATGTTTCTTACTAATTAACTTTTCTTCTTATATCTTTTTTTCTTTCGAATGCAAAATCTTGTGTTTTTTTCACTCAAGTTAATACATGACTTTCGAATTGATTCGTGTAATAGGATTTCAGTCAGTCACTCCCAAACCAGTTGGCCTTAGGGGACTAGGCATGATGATACCCTTCAAACTTAATTTCCTGAATCAAATAGGCCACACTTGAATTGAGGCTCACTCGTGTTCAACTCCTCCCCCTTATTGCATGAAATAAACAACAACTATTGCAACCTTGCTAACCATCTTATTTAAAACCCGCATGATAATATCTTACTCAAGAATTAGTTTACTTCTTTGTCTACGTGTCTTTATAACTCTTTGTATTATACTTTCAACTAATCAATTTGTACGTACCAACTTGACACCGATCCTAACTATCATCATCATGTTTAAGTTGCATGTTCAGAGACCAAGACAATTAAAGAGATTGATTTAATTCTGTTATTTGTCAGCTTCTCTCACTCACCCAAACTCAAGAACCACGACTATTATTTAGTCACAAAAACATCAAACACTACGAAAATGAACTACTACTAAGCTATGGAATGATGGTTTTCGGTCACTATGGTGGAGGCTATCCAAAGATGTTGTTATAAAACTCGCTAAATGGGGATTCATCTTCTGGTGCTATAGGTTGCGGTGGGTATGAACTAGCTGGAGTCTCACACATTCCAAATCTTGTGCAGTCAGGGTTCGATCATATGCTGGCAAGTATTAAGGAGTTCGCTCCTCCTAGTTGAGCCTTCCGTAATTATGCCATTTGAAGTTCTCATTCGGCTTAAATGGGAGTCTCATAGTGTAGTTCCTATGGTCTTGTACTCCTATGCGTGTGTCCACCTTTATTGATCATAATAGGCATTCTTAAATGCCGATGCTCTAACCCCAACATATATGTTATCTATTCTTTCTGAATGAACCCCCAAAGCATGATGGAGTTCATCCATCCTTCCTACCACGTCCACCTGAAAACTGTCGATGCAAAGGTTCAATACATCGAGTCAGGATATCACTTGTGACATGTCGTCTCCACCTCTAGCCGTGTTTGCTTGTTCCGCCTGCAGCCTCTCCATTCCTCTCCTTCCTTTTCACTATATCTCGCTCTATGAATTTCCCCGTCTCTATAACGAATTTTTCAAATCCTTATTCTCTACGTCGCAACTCTACACCTTGGAACACCGCTGAAGTGATGAATGTACCGGACACTGCCTTAGGTACTGTTGGTGGAGATATGGCTGACTTTACTTGCAAAAAATTAAGAGATAAGCCACCCGTGAGGAATGACCTTCCGATCTCTTGAGTCGTACATCGACCACAAATCGTTGTGTTTGATCTTTGTCAAATTACCGTCACCTCCTTGTGTTTGATCATTATCAAATCACTGTCCCTTGGAAGGGCATTGTTGGTGACAATATTGGGTAACGCTTTAGCCATTGGACTCAAATCCTTTCTCATATAGTCCACATATCTCACAGTCGTGTTGCAGTTTACTTTCAATATCTCCACTAGTTGAATAGACCACTCCCTTTCCTATGTTCAATTAGTGTTTGAATGACTCCATACACTTCAAATTCGTCCTTCTTGACTCTCTTTTTTACCAACACTTTCCCGGAAAATGTTTGAGTCATGAAGAGTTGTCGAATGTTCGCGGGATGTTGTGATAGTAGTTTTGATGAGTCCCATTCCACTCTTGGGGCTCGGGTGTTGGAACTAGGACCTTCCATGACACGTCGCTTCGTTCTTCATGACATTTACAGAGAATTATAATGTTAGTTTGCATCTACTCAACATATCATCTAGCAATTACACACTTATGGTTTATTACTCAAACTAATATGTGGTGTGCATGTATATATGTATGTATTCTCTTGCTCATGTATCTTGACGCGACACCGTCCAATGAGTGCGGAATCTGTAACATCCTCGGATTTATTATATTGTAATTGGGTTAATTAGATGGATATTTTATAATTAAGTTGAATTATGATCAAGGATTATGTATTTGGGATATTTAAAAGTTTGTTGTTATTTTAAGAAAAATTGAGAACTCTAAATTATTATTATGGAGTATTATAAATTATAAAAGTTAGTAATGATAAAACTAAGAATAAATCAGTATTTTATGGAACCGGTTAAGTTGAGGGGTGGAATGTGCAAAATGATAAAAATGGGAATAAAAAGGCCAAGCCTTTCATTTTTCACCACCTCTCTCTCTCTAGACTCTCTCTCTAGAAATTCTCTCTACCTTCTCTCTAGATTTTCTCCCAAACCGACCGGCCGATTAACGAGTTTTATACGTCATCAGAAAGATCTGGCGGAGTACTACAACAATCTACGGTTGCATTCGTGATTTCGTACGAATTGAGGTAAGAATCGACTCTTTTAAGCTTTTATATTTCGGTTTTGAAGACATAAATTCGAGTTAATCATTTATTGTGTGAATGGAGCTAGTTTTGCTTGAGTTTTAGCAAGAATATGATAGAGTATGTGTAATAGAATCGAAACTAGGCTTAATACATGTCATATTCGTGATTTTAGGCTTCGAAATGTATGATTTAAGCTGTAAATATGAACAAATTCGAGAAAGCCAAGAACAAAGTCGAAATACAAGAACAAACTCGATTTTGGTACTAAATTCGAGTATGTATTCGAGTTTAACTCTTAAATTCGAGATAGGGTTCGGATTTAACCCTTAAATTCGAATGGGGTTCGAATTTAGCCCCTAAATTCGAATGGGGTTCGACTTTAATCAAGGATTTGAAATTCGAACAGGAACTCGGCGAGTTCCGTGTACCTACTCGGCGAGTTCTTAGCAGTTTTTGGGAAATTCGAATGGGTTTAAAAGAAAAGGAATTTATGGACTAATAACCACACTTTTGGGATATCTTTTGTACTATAGTAAGGCAAATAAAGGAGAGTTAATTGGGAATAAGAACTCATCAAATGATGTGATTTAAACGTGAGATTCGGATATCAGTTCCGAATGTTGTATTACTTTTATTTGCACAAAGTAATGCTAATTTGTTAAAGACCATGTAATGATAATATGTTTATCATATGAAAATATAACAGGTCCCTTGTGGTGTTGTTTAACCCACAGTGGGGTACTTTGTGGATCCGGTTGAAAGCCCGAGGAGAAATAATATTGGTTAAAGTTTAATTACGCACCCACTGTGAGTACATTAGATTTCGCATGTTTATATCTGTTTTATGTTAGCTTTGCCTGCTGAGACCTGTTGCTTCATTTATTGTTTGGAATTCTACTAACTTGCGTAGATTTAATGCACATTAATACTTCTTGCATGTCCGTTCGATTGTTGTGCATCTAGTGATGGACCGGTGGGTCGCATCAATTACTCTGATGTTACTGCGCTATATGACCTGGAACTGATCCCTCCGAGGTTCTGGTAGGCAGTATGTCATCCCCGATCGTACGTTTGTCTCAGATGGTATGTTTTATGCCGAGCTTTGGGCTCGAAGGGGCTGCGGCTCTGGTTCCGTACTTGGTGTACGAAGAGGGTATACGATGTTTGTCATCGGTGTTACCCTTGGGGCTTCATAAAAATTTATAAAATGCGTAATCTGTGTATTCACTAAGCATTCGCTTACCTCTCAGTTGTTGTACTTTTACAGGAAAAGGGAAATCTGCTGTCGGACCTTCTAGTTAGGTCGTGGGTGAAGTTTTTGGAAGATTCCTGCTACTAAATCGGTAACTATGTTGTGGGAAAAATGTTATATTATGTTTGGGATGATTGTAATAAAGGTTTGAGTATGTAGACTTAGAAATGGTACCTTGTAGCACCGTAGGGTGTTTGACACTGTTGCGTTACCTTATTTATGTATTTTAAAGCTTCCGCACTTAAACTAGGTTATCAGATCATTATGTAATTGTGTTTAATCATTAATCCTGGGTGTTTTGTAAATGGTGGTTGTTGTGGCAAGGGTGTCACACAAGATGGTATCAGAGCAGTAGTTTGAGATTGAAGTGTCCGTGAGGTCTTGATCTCAAACATTAGGTAATGATATGCAGTGGTTTAAGTAATGATCTGAACTAAGATAGGTTACGATCTAGTAATTATAAGAGATTGACTATCATACGGGACAAATGGGTGGTGTCTTTAAATTAATGACATGTTACTAAACAAGTTATATGTTTCATATTTCAGAACATGTCTGGAGGAGGAATGACACCCGAAGAAACCAGAGAGATGATGCTAGCTATGATGGCTGAGCAGAACAAGATGACACAAGATCAGTTTCGGGCTCGAGATGAGGCCGAAGCTAAGAGAAGAGAAGACAAGAGGAAAAATAAGGAAAAAGAAGGGGGCAACAATGATGAACAAGATGACAACACTGGGTCATCTAACAAGCCCAAGGGTTGTCAGTTTAAGGATTTCGAAGGAAATGGTGCTGTGGAGTTCATTGGACTGGGTGATGCTGTTGCCGCATTGGAATGGATAACAGCAACCGAACGGACATTCCGAATCAGCGACTGTGCTGAGAAGGACATGGTTCGGTATGCTACTGCTATGTTCACCAATGACGCGATTATGTGGTGGAACGCTATGGTGAATGCTTTGACATTGGAGAAGGTTTCCGTAATGACTTGGGCTGAGTTCACAGACTTATTCACTCAGTAGTACTGTCCGGTTGATGGGCGCCGAAGGTTGGAAGCGAAGTTTATGTCGTTGATGGAGGGGACTAAGACTGTGTCCCAATATGCTGTGAAGTTCACGAGGCTGAGTCTGTTTGCGCCTCATGAAGTTGATACCGAAGAGAGGAAGGTGAGCAGATTTGAGGCTGGTTTGGATATTGAGATAAGAAGAGTTATGAGCAATGTCCGCTACCCTACATTTGCTGGCTTATTAGAGGCTGCCAGAAATGTAGAGCAAATTCTGATCATGTCGGGTTATTCCATTGGGTCCGCTGCTGCTTCCACCAACCCAACACAACCGTCACCGCCGAAGCGCCAACGCGAGGGAGGATATTCTGGATCTTCCCGGTCATCACAATATTCGCCTCAACAGTCTTATCACCGACAGTCTGGTACTTCTGGTCGCGCTCGTGCTTATTCCATCAACACTGAGCCGCAATATTGCAATAAGTCTCATCAAGAGCACTTTGGCAAGTGCACTAATGGACGTGCTTGCTTTTGCTATGGAGAGCTGGGCCATTTTCGGAGTGAGTGCCCAAGGAAAGGAGATGCTTGCTATAAGTGTGGGGTGTGGGGACACTATAGTAGAAACTGTAGGAAGAATGCTCCAGCAGCAGCTGCTCCATCATCGACCCGATCATCTGGAGGATCTAGTGGTGGTTCAGTCAACCGCCGGAATCAGCCACAAAGGGCACCGGCTCGTGCTTTTCAGATTACGGCAGAGGAAGCTAGGGAAAATCCGGAGGTGGTCACGGGTACGTTTATTGTAAATTCCTTGCCTGCACGAGTTCTTTTTGATTCGGGTGCCTACCGCTCTTTCGTGTCTACTGTTTTTGCACAACGACTTGCCATGCCACTGTCTAGATTATCTGCTATACTTGACATAGAAACTAGCAATACTCTAGTCAAAGTAGATCACGTATACCGTAACTGCACGTTTGTAATTGAGGATGTAGTCTTCAATTTGGACCTGATTCCTATTGAGTTCAGTGAGTTTGACGTGAGAGTCGGGATGGACTGGTTGATTGAGAATGAAGCCAATATAGTATGTAAGAAACGAATGATAAAGATAACTACTCCGGAGGGGCGTGAGATTTGTATTTATGGGGATAGGAGAAGCGGGGATCTGTGTTTGCTGAC
Organism: Centrapalus pauciflorus; assembly: GCA_020465985.1. Classification (NCBI taxonomy): domain Eukaryota; kingdom Viridiplantae; phylum Streptophyta; class Magnoliopsida; order Asterales; family Asteraceae; genus Centrapalus; species Centrapalus pauciflorus. The sequence continues at coordinate 222,719 of JAANYP010008107.1, forward strand.
AATTGCAAAAGCCCGAAAGCTTGTTGCAAAGGGGTGTGACGCCTATTTGGCATATGCTATTGATGCCAAGGCTGAGAAGAAGACTTTGGTCGATGTGCCTGTTGTTTCACAATTTCCGGATGTGTTTCCGGAAGACTTGTCTGGCATGCCGCCTGAGAGACAAGTTGAGTTTCGAATTGACTTGATCCCTGGAGCTGCACCAGTAGCTCGTTCTCCTTATCGCCTTGCCCCAACCGAGATGAAAGAAATGATGACATAACTTCAAGAGTTGTTGGACAAGGGCTTCATTCGACCGAGTTCATCGCCGTGGGGAGCTCCGGTATTGTTTGTGAAAAAGAAAGATGGCCCAATGCGAATGTGCATTGATTACCGGGAGCTGAATAAGTTAAGAATTATGAACAAGTATCCACTGCCAAGGATAGATGATTTATTCGATCAATTACATGGGGCGAGTGTGTTCACCAAGATTGATTTGAGGTCGGGGTACCATCAGTTGAAGGTACGAGAAGAGGATGTGCCTAAGACAGCATTTAGGACGCGTTATGGGCATTATGAGTTCTTGGTTATGCCTTTCGGGTTAACTAATGCCCCGGCTGTCTTTATGGGTCTTATGAATAGAGTGTGCAGACCGATGTTAGACAAGTCTGTAATAGTGTTTATTGATGACATTCTGGTGTACTCTAAGTCTGAGGCTGAGCATGCTGAACATCTAAAGGAACTGTTAGAGTTGTTGAGGAAAGAGAAGTTGTATGCCAAATTTTCGAAGTGTGAGTTTTGGCTGCAACAGATACAGTTTTTGGGACATGTGATTTCTGGAGCTGGGATTTCGGTAGATCCGGCTAAGGTAGAAGCGATAAAGAACTGGGAACCGCCGTGTTCAGCTACTGAAGTTAGAAGTTTTCTGGGGTTGGCGGGCTACTATAGGAGGTTCATAAAGGATTTTTCTAAGATTGCAGTTTCTTTGACAACATTAACCAAGAAGAATGCACCGTTTGTATGGGAAGCTGTGCTGCAGGATGCTTTTGAAATTTTGAAGAAAACGTGAAGCGAAGCACCGATACTTGCTCTACCGGAGGGCAATGAGGATTTTGTAGTTTACACAGATGCTTCGAGGTTGGGGTTAGGTGCTGTACTGATGCAGCGCAGGAAAGTAATTGCTTATGCTTCAAGACAGTTGAAGCAACATGAGAAGAATTATTCAACTCATGATCTTGAGTTGACAGCGGTCACATTTGCATTGAAGTTATGGAGGCACTATTTATATGGTACTAAGTGTCAACTCTACACGGACCATAAGAGTTTGAAGTACATTTTCAGCCAAAAAGAACTCAATATGAGGCAGAGACGATCGATGGAATTAATAAAGGATTATGACTGTGAGATCATTTATCATCCCGGAAAGGCTAATGTAGTAGCCGATGCCTTGAGCCGAAAAGCTTATGCTAAGGATTGTTGCTACATGATGACGTCTACTATGTTAACGTCTACAATTATAAATGATGTTAAGGCCGCTCAGGAAGAAGCCTTGAAAGATGAAAATGTTGGTGCTGAGGATATAGGAGTGCAGATTAAGGATATGGAAACAAGTGAGTCAGGATTGAAAGGGATATACGGGAGGATATGGGTGCCGAAGTTTGGGGATATGAGGGAGGTAATCATCGAAGAAGCACACCAGTCTAAATTTTCAGTACATCCTGGAAGTACAAAGATGTACAACGAACTGAAAGCAGACTTCTGGTGGCCGGGATTGAAAAAGGACATAGGCCAGTACGTGGAAAGATGTAGGACTTGCCGGCTTGTGAAAGCCGAACATCAGCAACCTTATGGCAGTTTGCAACCGCTTCCCATTCCGGAATGGAAGTGGGAGCACATAACGATGGATTTTGTTACAAAACTGCCGAAGACTAGGCGTCAACACGATGCAGTTTGGGTGATAGTTGATAGATTGACTAAGTCGGCTCACTTTATACCGATTCGGGAAAGTTATTCATTGTAGAAGTTAGCTAAGATTTATATGCACGAGATAGTTGCTAGACATGGAGTGCCTAAGTCTATTGTATCGGATCGGGATAGCCGATTTACTTCGAACTTTTGGTCGACACTGCAAAAAGGGTTAGGAACGAGGATCGCTATGAGTACGGCTTATCGTCCGCAAACCGATGGTCAGAGTGAACGGACCATCCTTACCTTGGAGGATATGATGAGATCTTGTGTATTGGATCTCGGTGGCAATTGGGATGACCATTTGCCGTTAATAGAGTTCTCGTACAATAACAGTTATCACACGACGATCAAGAAAGCACCGTTTGAGGCGTTGTATGGGAGGAGGTGTAGGACTCCTACATGCTGGAGAGAAACTGGAGAAACGCCGATTGCTGGGCCGGCATTGCTTCAAGAAACAAACGAGAAGATACAGTTGATTAGACAGATCATGAAGGCGGCCCAGGATCGTCAGAAAAGTTACTACGATAGGAGGCACAAACCGATAAACTTTGAAATAAATGATTGGGTATATCTGAAAGTATCACCTATGAGAGGTGTTACTCGTTTCGTGAAGAGAGGAAAGTTGGCTCCGAGATTCGTCGGACCATTCAGGATTGTTGAAAAAGTTGGAAACCAGTCTTATCGGTTAGAGTTGCCTGAAGAAATGTCGGGCATACACCCGGTGTTCCATGTAGGGAACCTTAGGAAATCCCTTACTACTGAGAATGAGGATTGGGCTGACCACACCGAGCTGTAAGTTGATGAAAGGCTCCGGTATGTTGAGGAGCCGGAGTGTGTGTTAGATACTAAGGTGAAGAAATTGAGAAGCAAAGAGATCGAAATGGTGCTTGTATGTTGGAAGCATCATAAGGGAGCCAATCATACATGGGAGACGAAAGCTGATATGTTAAGGAAATATCCGCAGCTGTTTGATGTCAAATAACTTCGAGGACGAAGTTTGAGCGTGGTGGAGCCCATGCTGTAACATCCTCGGATTTATTATATTGTAATTGGGTTAATTAGATGGATATTTTATAATTAAGTTGAATTATGAGCAAGGATTATGTATTTGGGATATTTAAAAGTTTGTTGTTATTTTAAGAAAAATTGAGAACTCTAAATTATTATTATGGAGTATTATAAATTATAAAAGTTAGTAATGATAAAACTAAGAATAAATCAGTATTTTATGGAACCGGTTAAGTTGAGGGGTGAAATGTGCAAAATGATGAAAATGGGAATAAAAAGGCCAAGCCTTTCATTTTTCACCACCTCTCTCTCTCTAGACTCTCTCTCTAGAAATTCTCTCTACTTTCTCTCTAGATTTTCTCCCAAACCGACCGGCCGGTTATCGAGTTTTATACGTCATCGGAAAGATCTCGCGGAGTAAAGGAGAGTTAATTGGGAATAAGAACTCATCAAATGATGTGATTTAAACGTGAGATTCGGATGTCGGTTCCGAATGTTGTAATACTTTTATTTGCACAAAGTAATGCTAATTTGTTAAAGACCATGTAATGATAATATGTTTATCATATGAAAATGTAACAGGTCCCTTGTGGTGTTGTTTAACCCACAGTGGGGTACTTTGTGGATCCGATTGACCGAGGAGAAATAATATTGGTTAAAGTTTAATTACGCACCCACTGTGAGTACATTAGATTTCGCATGTTTATATCTGTTTTATGTTAGCTTTGCCTGCTGAGACCTGTTGCTTCATTTATTGTTTGGAATTCTACTAACTTGCGTAGATTTAGATGCACATTCATACTTGTTGCATGTCCGTTCGATTGTTGTGCATCTAGTGATGGACCGGTGGGTCGCATCAATTACTCTGATGTTACTGCGCTATATGACCTGGAGCTGATCCCTCCGAGGTTCTGGTAGGCAGTATGTCATCCCCGATCGTACGTTTGTCTCAGACGGTATGTTTTATGCCGAGCTTTGGGCTCGAAGGGGCTGCGGCTCTGGTTCCGTACTTGGTGTACGAAGAGGGTATACGATGTTTGTCATCGGTGTTACCCTTGGGGCTTCATAAAAATTTATAAAATGCGTAATCTGTGTATTCACTAAGCATTCGCTTACCTCTCAGTTGTTGTACTTTTGCAGGAAAAGGGAAGTCTGCTGCAGGACCTTCTAGTTAGGTCGTGGGTGAAGTTTTTGGAAGATTCCTGCTACTAAATCGGTAATTATGTTGTGGGACAAATGTTATATTATGTTTGGGATGATTGTAATAAAGGTTTGAGTATGTAGACTTAGAAATGGTACCTTGTAGTACCGTAGGGTGTTTGACACTGTTGCGTTACCTTATTTATGTATTTTAATGCTTCCGCACTTAAACTAGGTTATCAGATCATTATGTAATTGTGTTTGATGATTAATCCTGGGTGTTTTGTAAATGGTGGTTGTTGTGGCAAGGGTGTCACAGAATCCTCGTTAGCGGCTTGACAGATAGACCACGCACACGAAACACGGAGACACACAGTGTGATAGACGAACAACGGAACGCCCCGACACATGATTCTCTCCAAGAACAAACTCTCTAACACCCTTGCAAGTTCGAGATCGCTTCTGCTAAAGCTCTGATTAACTTCTGCAAAAACTTCTTAACTAAACGAATTAACCCTTAATTATAACACCTGGTTCGAATTTGCCCAGTACAAGTTCGAATAAGCCCAAGGCCTTTCGAACTTGTCCTCCACAAATTCGAATCATGAGCTTTGAACTTACGTTTGAACTTTTCTTTGAACTTATGTTTGAACTTATCTTTGAACTTATTGTAACACATTAATTACACCAAGTTAAAACATACAAAGAATCAATATCAAACATATATAATCAAACATATAATAAACATATATCAAACACTTGTTAATATGCAATAACGAGCAAATTGACTATTACAAAATATTGTCTATACTTAGACTGCTATCGTCACACAGGATGCACTAACAGACTCCCTCTTGACGATAGCTTCTAACTATTTATATTTTGTCTAAGTACTAGAACTATATAAACTACTACCTGCATACAATCCCTGATCTACCCTTGACGGATCTTCAACTCTCTTTCCAGATCTAGGTTTGAGCCTTTCGAACCTTCCAGATCGACCCTCCCTTCGTATGATTTTAGCAACTACTTCAGCATACGGGTCGTCTCCTAGGTTGATTAACTCCTTCCAAACTAGCTCTTTTACTTCACACTTGGGCAGTGTGTTAAACACCTTCAGAAAGTATTTAACTATATGACGATAAGGTTGAGCTTCAGGCAGCTCCCGATCAACTGACATAACCATGTTATGTTTATTGAAAAATGCACGATCACCCATATCTGCACATAAAAACAACAACCAATATTAGTAACGAAAAATAAAAATGAAACTTGTTTAATTTCGAATTGTCTTTATTTCGAACTTACATAAGATCGAAATCCAACACATTCAAATTTCTACAAGTTTGAATTTATTTTATAAAGACATTCGAATTTAAATCAAATTCGAAGGTTATGTTCGAATTTGACTGACTTCGAATTTGTAGATATTTTAACAAAATCGAACTTTCGGACAAGTTCGAACATGATGAACATGTTCGAAGTCGGTCATTTTCAAAACAAACACCAAGATTTTCACCCCATTTGACTTAACAAATAGTATAGACTAGTCCTATTGGGTTCTAATCGAAGTTTAACATGTTTTATTTGAAGTTTCGCCAGTTAAAACTTGTGATTTTAAACCACATAGTTTAAACCCAAAAACCTTCAAATAAACTCGATTTTTTTGGCCACAAAAGAGTCTTAAACAACTCAAACTTTGTATAATAGTGATTACTATACCTAAGGATATGATTAGATTCGATAAAAGTTAGCAAAAACTTCGAGGAATAGGAATAGAATCGAAACGACAAGTTCGAATAGGAAGTTCGAAATCGCCGGACAGAGGTTCAAAGATATAAAATCGAAGGTAGGTGAATTAAATGATTCACTGTTACCTATTTATACCAACAATTTTCGAACTTGATATAAATTCGAAGATACTGACAAATTCGAAGGATAATTCGAATATGTCTTAATTTCGAATTTATTTGAAAATTTTAAAAATCCTTGAATAAAATTCAAGTTTTTCAACTTTATCGTGTACCGGAATTTTACAAACCTTGCAACATTATTCACACGAAGCAATAGATTTTCATGCATTGTTTGTTTATTTAACCAAAATTGCATCCTAGTAACTTTGACATTTTTCCTACTTAGAATAAAATAAAATAAAATAAAATTAAAATTAAAATAAAGTTAATCTAAAATAAAATAAAATAAAGGAAAATAAAGTTTGAATAAAATTTAACCTTAAGCTACTCAAAAATACTTTTAAAAACTTTACGACATACACTAACAGAATATTTTTGGCGCGAAAGTCAAAGAAGGTTCAATCAGATAGCGGTGTCAATACGCACTTTCAGTATTACACTTTCACACTTAGGAATTTTTGATTCCTTTGATTTGTTTGTCGTGATACACATTCGAAGGCGATTGTTGGTATTATTTTCCCTTTTATACATGGTACACTTTGGAATATCCCTTGGTCTTTTTATTTATCAAGAAACTACCTTACGTGTTTCATACGTAGACATACTTTTATGATCAAGGCATACACACAATGATTATAACTTTTCGGTATTGCAAATTTTCTTTAAAAGGCAAACGTCAGACACATGTCTGTATTTACATACAACAGAGTGTCTTAGTTTGTCTTAAAGTTTATTTAAAGCTAGCAAGACAGCGGTGACAGGTCTGTACTGACGTACAACAAGACTTATCTTGCTAACTCGAGTCAAACCAGAGGTAACAGGTCTGTACTTATGTACAACAGAGTGAATTGTTTTGATTCTCTCCTTGCTATCAAAATTTTTCTTTTCTTTTCTTTTCCTTAAGATGTATCTGATGTGGCTATACATCCCCCAGAAAATTTGCATACCTCATTTAGAATCATTGTCTGTATGTCTCTAACATAAAAATTAAGACCATTTGGTCATACATCTAAGTTAGCTACACATATGACTTTTTCTTGAATATTTTATTAGCTTTTGAGATTCCCTTTGTGCATTATGCCTACCAACACATCGAACTAGAAAATGTATATCACTTAGAGTTTAAGGTGCATTATGTGTGAAAGCTTAACACTTAGAGATTGTATCTATTGTGCTAATTTTCGTCACCTTCAACCTATGCATCTAAGACTTAACTCTATTTTCTAATATTCCCTTCTTTTTTTAAGCTTTTTATGGTTTTCTCTCTTTTTTCTTTTGTTTTTCATAAAAAATAAGCTAATAAAGTAACCTACTAACTTACTATAAAAGGAAATAAATTCTACTTAACTACTAACTTACTATAAAAAGAAAGAAAATATACTAAGGTCAAGTTACTCTGGATTACGCATACCGTTCAGTTGAACTAACAACTCAAAGCGTGACTTATCAAAAGCTTTAGTGAATAAATCAGCATTGTTATCTTCTGTTGCGACTTTTACCAGTTTTATCAAGTTCTTTTCAGCACAATCACGTATAGAATGATGTCTTATGTCTATGTGCTTTGTTTTACTATGTTTAACTGGATTATTAGTTATAGCAATAGTAGATTGGTTATCTATCCTGATAGGAGTATGAGTGTAAGTCAAACCGTAATCCCACAATTGTTGTTGTATCCATAAAACCTGTGAACAACAACTACCAGCAGCTACATATTCGGCCTCGCACGTTGATACGGCTATCGAAGTCTGTTTCTTGCATTGCCAGGATACGAGCCTCCCTCCAAGGAACTGACAACCTCCAAATATTGACTTTCGATTCAAGCTGCAACCTCCATAATCTGAATCCGTGAATGCCGCCAATTCCAGATCACCATCCGCGTGATACCAAAGTCCCAGCTTCGGTTTCGACTTGAGGTATCTCAGAATCCGCTTCACAGCTTTCATATGCATTTCTTTCGGGTTGGCTAGAAACCTAGCACAAATACACATAGCAAACATAATGTCAGGTCTAGAAGCAGTTAAATACATAAGTGACTCGATCATGGCCCGATATAGAGTCGGATCCACATCAGTATCACTTTCTGTACCCGGTCCGAGATTGTGATTCACTTGAATCGGTGTGCTAAAGTGAGCAGTCAGCTTTGTTCCCTCCATCCCGAAACGCTATAGAATGTCGTAGACATACTTCGTCTGATGGATAAACATACCCTCCTTCCTCTGTTCAACTTGCAAAACCAGAAAGAAGTTCAACTCTCTCATAGCACTCATCTCAAACTTTAACTTCATCACCTTCTCGAAATATTTGCACATCTGCTTGTCCGATGACCCGAAAATAATGTCATCAACGTACACTTGTACCAAGATAAAATGTTCACCCTTTCTCTTCACAAACAGTGTACTATCAATTCTCCCACTTTCAAACCCGTTGTCCAAAAGATGAGTTGATAGTGTCTCATACCATGCGCTGGGTGCTTGATGAAATCCATACAGAGCCTTATCAAGACGATACACTCTATCTGGATACTTTGGATCTGTAAACCCGGACGGTTGTTCAACGTAAACCAGCTCCTTCACCTTTCCATATAAAAAGTCACTCTTTACATCAAGTTGATAAACTTTAAATCCTTTGAAGGATGTAAAGGCCAGAAACAAACGGATTGCTTCAAGCCTTGCCACTGGCGTAAACACTTCGTTGTAATCGATTCCCTCTTCTTTGTTGAAACCCTTTACTACAAGTCTTTCCTTGTTGCGAGTTACAATACCCCGATCATCTCTCTTGCACTTAAAAACCCACTTGGTTCCTATTGCAACTTCTCCTCGAAGTAACAGAACTAACTCCCACACTTCAAGCTTTCTGAATTGTGACAGTTCTTCTTGCATCGCTTCAACCCAAGAGTTGTCTTTCAGTGCCATTTGCACATTATTCGGCTCTACTTGTGAGATGAAACACGAATAAAGGCAAGTGTGAAAAGCCTTGGAGTCATTAATCATCGACAACAACACTGTGTTTTTATTCAAGCTACTCCTAGTCCTCACACCAACATTCGGATTTCCTATGATGCTCTCAACCGGATGATCCTTATTAATCCTCGATGTTTCGATCTCATCGACACTAAGATTATCTCCTAAGTTTGACCCAATTTCACCTAACGGGGGAACGAATTCAGATGCTACATTATCCTCCTCATGATCACTGTCCTCGGAGTTAGAATTAGTCATCGGATTCTCGTTTGTAGGTAATTCAGAATCATTCTATGCCGGAGACCCATCTTCTGTCGATGCAGGCTTAGAAGTTGATGAAATGCTCGTCTTTGGAAAACCTTGACCGTCATCATTCAGATTTAATGACGATAAGTCATGTTCAATTGTACCTGCATTTCCATCCAAATGAATGTTAAATGACTCAAACAATTTGTCATAATCAAATATCCATTCCGGACCAGTTTGGGGTTCATATGTATAACTTGTTACATCAATGTTATACACAATTTCTACCGTACCGCTTGATTTGTTTAAAACCGTTTTGTTTAGTGAGTTAGGCACATAACATAGGAAATAACCTTCGTCAGCCTTTTCACCAAACTTAGGTTGATGTTTTGTTTTCAATAATGTTCACGGTACCCCAAACGGTTCGAAGCCAGTTTTATTTGGTGGTCTTTTATTCAGAACTTCATAACAGGTTTTGTTAAATGATTTGACAGTAAGGACCCGATTTAAAACATGAGAAGCGGTATTCACTGCCTCCCCCCAAAACATGGTAGGAAGCTTTGAATCCGAGAGCATGGTCCTTGCTGCCTCAATCAAAGTCCTGTTCTTTCGTTCTGACATCCCATTTTGTTGTGGCTCATAAGGTGCACTAAATTGATGCACTGTGCCTTTAAATAGGCAATATACACCAATTACTGTGTTTTTAAACTCGGTACTGTTATCACTCCTGATACGTTTTACCCTAGTCCCATAAAAGTTTTCGACTTCGTCTAAGAACCCAATCAACTTTGCAGCTGTCTCGTCCTTCGTACCTAAAAAAATCCATGAAAATCGTGAGTAATCATCAGTGATAACTAAACAATACCAACTACCAACTATACTCCTTTTGTTGATAGGTCCAAATAGGTCCATATGCAACAAATCCAATGTGATAGATATAGAGTTCTGAGTCTTTGACTTGTGTGACTTTTTGTGTTGTTTGCCTTTCTTGCACGGTACACACTTGTCTTCAAACTAAAAACTCTTTATTGGGACACCTTGCACCAGTCCATGTTTGGTGATGTAGTTCATTTTTCTCAGGTGCAAGTGTGCCATGCGTCTGTGCCATAAAACTGATTCTGTCTCTGAAGCTTTGGATAACAAACAAATTATTCCCATCGATGAATCGGAGATGTTCATGTCCAGCATGTACAAATCGTTCTTCCTTGGGGCTCTCATCATAATCCACTCTTCAGGTTTCTTAAAATCTCGGCTTCAGCACTGACGCTTCAGTATGAGTAAACAAAACTGAATTATTCTTATCACAGATTTGAGAGACACTAATGAGATTATGAGCAAGTCTATCAACATGATATACTTGATCAAGGGTGATAATCCCATTAGTAATCACTCCTGTTCCAGTGATATTTCCTCCTTTGTTCCCGCAAAATGATACAAAACGCTTGTTTCCTCCCTCGAAGTCTGTGAGCAGACTCCTTTCCCCAGTCATGTGCCTACAGCAACCACTGTCGACAAACCACTTGTTGTTGAGACCTGTAGTTAGCTCCTGCATATGAAAGAAAACAAGTTAGTTATCACGGGGAACCCAAGCCATGACTGACTTGGTAATACCGTTCTCATCCACATACTTGAACTCCTTCAAAAACCCATCTCTCCTTTCAGGTGACTTGGGTGTTTGACTGAGAACCTGTTGTGGTGCAGAGTGATTTAAATTCACTCTTGGCCTTTGGTTAGGAATTTGCTATGGAGCCCTTGAATAATTTCTATTACATGGCATTTCAGATTGATATCCCTGGGCTCTACCTGGTGTCTATGTCTTACAGGAGTGTGTGACCTAACTAGAGTGTAAGCTCTTCTAGGTGTGGTACTCCTATAGATTTGTTGAGGTCCTGACCTAGATTGATTAGGGACTCTATTCGGTGAATTAGTCCTAACCACTTCATTTGGTCTACCTGACACAGGTGTTTGTCTAACAGCATTCTTTGGTGTGGCTTGCACAATCTTCTCAGTGTTTTGAGAACCACTTGTGCTTGCTACACTTGGTGAGGGTTTATGTTGTTCAGGCTTTCCAATATTAGGTGTAGATTCTACTTTCCTATATGGACAGCTAGATGCAATATGTCCCCGTTCATGACATCTAAAACAAGACATTTTATCAATAGACTTCTTATGAGTGCCCTTTGACTTAGGTGTCTCACTAGTGTCATGTTCTTTCTTCTCAACTACAGTGACTATTTCTTCTTTCTGATTATTAATGTCAGATTTAGCTTCTCCCAGAATGTTATCACTAGAAGACTGTAAAAATTTGACTTTCTTAATCGTATCATTGTTATTACTCACCTTAGTTACTTTTTCCTTATCAGACTCAGATACAGGTTCAGTTGCTGCCTTTGATTCAACGGGCTTATCAGTTTTATCCTGAGGCTGAGGCACATAGTTATCATTAAAAGGTAGAGGACTCTCTTTATACCCTAAACCTACAGGTTTCTTAGATTGATGTTGTGCATCTAAGATTTTCCCTAGATTCAGTGAAGAGTTCCTAAACTTTTCTAACTTACTATTTACCTCTTCAACCTTAACCTTAGCTTCAGCTAGCTCTACCTCTTTAATAGTTAGGTCTTTGGTTAAAGCCTCAACATGCTCATTCATCATTTCTATCCTGACACACTGCTCACGTAGTTTGTCTTTTAGAACGATTACATCTTGAGCATCTGCTTTCAGCTTATTCCTAAGATCCTCTATGATATCTAGGAGGCTAGCATTATCTGATTTTAATGATTCAATTTGAGCAGTTAAATTATTATGTGTTTCCAGCACTAGATTTAATCTATCATTAGAAGTAGCACATAAAACACATAAATCATGGAATGTAGAAAAGTTCAGAATTACCTTTGCATGATCAGATTCCACGTTAGCCATCTGCACGGGAAACTCTAGAACGGTCTGATTATCTGACTTCTCCACTAACACAGGACTTATATCATTATGTTCTCTGTCCTCTGTTATTTCCTCTGCTCCTACATCCCCAGACTCTGTTACTTCAGCCATGAAGGCTCTAGCATTAGTTTCTGGATGTGTACTCCAATCATATGTCCCATCAAGCTGTCTGTCAGATGTGACATTCGCTAACAGACCAGCGATGTTCGCTTGATTACTCGAATTAGCAGGCTGATATCTCCCATGATATTGATTCTGATTGTTTTCAACCCTTGGTCTTTGACACTCTCGAGAAAAATGTCTTAACCCTTGGCAGTTGAAGCACTTAACTTTAGATTTGTCAAATCCAATCTTATTTTTGCTAACATTCAGATTTCGGCCTGTCCGTTTTATGAATCTCTTGACTCTCTGAGTCACCATGGCCAGTTGCCATTGAAGATCCATTTCTTCCAAATCTCCAGGATCCACCTGATCATAGTCCTCGTCCCATAACGCATGATCATTTATTTTACCTTGAACGCAATTGCCGTACGCGGCGACAAATGAAGCCAAAAGATTCAGATGATCTTCAGCTGATTTTGCGCTCATTGGCATCCTTGTATATCCTTGAGATGTAGATGCTGACTGAGTGTGTTTCTCTTCTGGTTTGGAATACCCTAAGAAAGTCCGGCTCCCTGAGTCTTCTACTTCTACTGAAGTCTACGTTTTGCCCATGTAGAATGCTGTAGCTGTTTTTAGTTCACCCACGACTGAAGGTTTGGACTTCCCAAGATACATGTCCAGATCTTGTACTTGGTCATATTCCCGTTCTTCTTGAGCAACTGAAAGTTATAAGCCCGCAGCATTCCAATGACTCCTTCTAGAGTTAGAGTTTCAAATTTCTCTTCATCTTGCTTTATCAGCTCTACGTACATCTCCCATTTTGCTGGTAAAGCATCCAGAAGTTTCTCAATCTTCTCTAATTCACGATACTCGACACCGTGATTATCTAACTCTATCAACAAGTGATAGAACCTTGTGATAGTCTCATCAAGCTTTTCGTTTTTCAGTGCATTGAAAATTGCGAACTGCTGCTTGTGCATCTCCGTTCTACCTTTCCGAACCCTTGGATTTCCCTCACACCATTTTTCTAGTGCATCCCACAACTCTTTCGGTGTTCGATGATTTTTGAATGTGTGTAGGATTTCCTGAGGTAGTGTCATGCTGATAATGGCAAACGCTCTGTTTTCCGCCTCATAAAGTTTCTTGTCGTCGTCCTTCATCTTCTTATAAGTTAGAACTCTTTGACGACCTTCAAACTTGTGAGTAGGTGGAATGTATCCCCCGTTGATACAGATCCACATCCGCATATCATTAAAGCAAGCAAAGTCGGCAAATCTATCCTTTCACCAGTAATAATCTTCCAACCTCATCAGCTTGGGTGGTGAATTTGTCTTACCGACTTCATGGTCCATTTCAATAAACTTTTGCAAACTAGTCATTCTTTCTTAAACTTTTTGAATTAAAACTTAATTTATTTAATTTGAAATTAATTTAAATTAATCCTTTCGAACTTGAGTAAGTTCAGATTTGATTAATATTAAATTCGTTTGAAATTAAATTCGAAATTAAGTTTAAAATCAACAAATTCGAAAATATGATAAATTCGAAGTTTATGTCAAATTCGAATCTAGGCAAATTCGAATGAGAGCAAATTCGAAAAGCAATCAGATTCGAATGAAAACCTAAAATTAATTCGAGAGGATCGTATTTTTCTGACAAACTCGAATTTCTGACAAATTCGAAGAAACCCTAATACTCCCTATCTTCGAGCGCCGCAAGTTCGAAAAACGGCCAAAAGTTCGATTTTATCAACTTTTCAGTTTAAACCAAAGTTTTTAGGATTAAAAACTTTGATTTCGACCAAAATGATGAACTAATATGAACTTCTCCGCGTTATCTTACTTGAAAAACTAGAAAACATATCCAAAAAGTGATTTTTCCGTCCAAAAAACGCCAAGAAACCACAGATTTTATTTGTGAACACGAAGAACACCACGAACACCCTTATGGCTCTGATACCACTTGTAAGGTCACCCTCCTACGGATCATATCTTGACGCGACACCGTCCAACGAGTGCGGAATCCTCGTTAGCGGCTTGACAGATAGACCACGCACACGAAACACGGAGACACACAGTGTGATCGGCGAACAACGGAACGCCCCGACACGTGATTCTCTCCAAGAACAAACTCTCTAACACCCTTGCAAATTCGAGATCGCTTCTGCTAAAGCTCTGATTAACTTCTACAAAAACTTCTTAATTAAACGAATTAACCCTTAATTATAACACCTGGTTCGAATTTGCCCAGGACAAGTTCGAATAAGCCCAAGGCCTTTCGAACTTGTCCTCCACAAATTCGAATCATGTGCTTTGAACTTATGTTTGAACTTATTGTAACACATTAATTACACCAAGTTCAAACATACAAACAATCAATATCAAACATATATAATGAAACATATAACAAACATATATCAAACACTTGTTAATATGCAATAACGAGCAAATTGACTTTTACAAAATATTGCTATACTTAGACTACTATCGTCACACAGGATGCACTAACATAATGTGTTCAATTCGAACTATTGTGAACTTCACTACTCTTCGAAATGCTTGCAATTCCATACGCTTCAAATATTTTACATAGCATAGAAATTAATTACACAAAATATTAACTTACTTTTCATGAATTTACCAGAGCTAGATTTTTAGATTAACTAGATGTAGTCTCTTTACTAGGCAGAATATAATCATGTATTCTTAGCTAATTGTTCCAATTAAGCATGCATCAAAAGTCAATAGAAAGTCAAAATTACTCTCAAACCTCCATTGAAGACTACAAGCTTCATCCTTTACATAGATTTAAAAGAAAACATACATTGGATGCCTTGTGAAATGAACGTATTACAAGTTTTTGGGTGTTGAGGTTTTTGAATCCAACTTCTAGCTCTTACTCTAAACCTTCCCAACTTGAGTTGAAAACTCAAGTAGATCTAGATAAAAGCTCAATATACAAGTAATGCAAGGTTTGGATCAATTAGATGTAAGTTATTTGTGCAAAAAGCGAAGATTTTTAGTGGTAAATTGGTGAAAATCGACAGCGCAAAGAGGGGCGTAGGGCAAGAGGGTTCTCAAGGGTTTGTAAAAATTTTCCATTTTTTTAGTTTTTAAAGTAAGTCGATGGGTGCACCCTGGGAAGCAAGCCTATGCCGACATTTAGGCTGGGGTCCCAATCTGGATCTGTTTTTGCACTCGTTTAGGCAGTAGCAGTACACTTAAAATATTCATTTTAAGCATTACAATCTTGTTAATGCGTCCACCTCCCCAAATTTATCCCGTGGGGCTTCCTCGACACACAAAGAGTTCAATTACAAACGGAAAATTATTGTAACTTTTGACATATGAATTACACCAACCACACCCAATCACGATGCAAGATAAAGCAGTACGAAAGCTAACGTTTTGTGTTGCATAGTTTTAGCCGTTATGGCTTTACATATTCTAAGTACGAGACAGAAATCATGAAATGTAATGTCGAAAGTTCAATAGTAACAAAACATAAACGGGAAGAAGCATAAGGATCGCGAATCAATATGGAGATGTAAGGTTCGAGGGTCGAGTTGGTGGAGGTCGAGTTTCATGATGAAACATCGCCCGTTCGAGAGCATCCACTTTGGCATGTAAGCTTGATAAGAATCAAGAATGTGCACCTACCGACAACACATGCATCCTCATTTCTTGGATAACCTTCTCCATCTCCTTCATAATGGCCATGTTAGCATTGATCAACCCTTCCACCACTGATTTGAGTGCACTCAAACGGGCATCCAATAGTTCAAAATTTCGATGCACTTGACTAGACAACTCTCCCGATGCCATTAGCTCCTCTTGCGCCCGAGCTTCTCCTCGATTATTATCTTGAATATTGTTGGTACATTCAGTGTGACGACAGCAGTCTAGTTTTGTTATTGATAAGACATGTTCTTAGGTGATTTTAGAATACAAGGCTTGGCATTCGAATCTGTGATAGATTCGAATGTAGCCATAGATTCGAATAGCTAAAAGGATACATTCGAATCTGTGATAGATTCGAATGAGTCCTTAGATTCGAATGGGCTAGATTCGAGTCTGTCAACATGGACAGATTCGAATGGGCCTTAGGCCAGATTCGAGGTTGGCCCACAACAAACTCGAATCAGGGTCTATAATTAGGGATAGACTCGAATGATTAGAGGACTTTTTGCAGAATTCGTGAGGAATTAAGCAAGAGGCGATCTCGAGTTTATCAGCTAGGTGAGTCCCGTTTCGGAGAGAATTAGTACGTAGGATCGTTCGTGTGTCGTTCGTTCAGCGTCTAATAGTCTCCGTGTTTCCGTTGGTTGAGAGTTGTCCGTCTGACCGTAAACGAGGATTCCGCACTCGTTCACGGGTCCGCGTCTAGATAGATCTGTCAGTGGTAGACCTTACAAGTGGTATCAGAGACTACGGAGTGTTCGTGGTGTTCTTCGTGTTCATCAGATACATTCTAGGTTTCTTGACGCTAGTTGGACGGTTTTTCTCTCAAAAACGTGTTTTTGAGCTTAGCAAATTCATATTCGGGAAACACTTTATCGTTTTTCACGTTTTTGGTCGAAATCATTATTTTTCATTTGAAAAATAGTGATTTAATCTGTAAAACGTCAAAAAATCAAAGTGTTAGCCGTTTTTCGAGTTTGCGGCGCTCGAATCTATAGGGGTAATTAGGGTTTTACTTTATTTTTCGAGTCTAACCAAAATACGCTCCTATCGAGTCAATTTCAGTCAGTTTCGAGTCTGTGTTGTTTCGAATCTGTTATTACATTCGAATTGGCTCTCGAGTCTATACTGTTTCGAGTTTGTTTCGAGTGTGTTACTGTTTCGAATCTGTTCTTCGATTCTGCTGAATTTCGATTCTGTTGTGCCTTCGATTCTAAGGGTCTTCGAGTTTAAGAGTCCTTCGAATCTGACCTATCTTCGAATCTGTGGGATTGTTCGAATCTGACATTATTTCGAATCTACTTGAACTTTAAGACTTAATCGAATTTAATTCCAAAAGATTAAACATTAATTAGTTTCGAATCTATCTAGATTCGAATAATTTAATTTAAATCAGTTTCTAATTAAATTAATTAAGTTCAAATTCAAATTCTTTCAGAAAAAATGTCGAACCTTCAGAAATTCCTTGAAATGGATCACGAAGTTGGGAAGGCCAATGCACCACCTAAGCTGATGAAAGTTGAGGATTACTACTGGTGGAAGGATAGATTCACGGATTTTGTACGATTCAACGACATGCGCATGTGGGTGTGCATTGATGAAGGGTACATTCCACCAGTATCTGAGGTTGAAGGCCGTCAAAAGGTTCTGTCATATCAAATGATGAAAGAAGATGACAAGAAACTATTTGAAGCCGAAAACAAAGCTTTCTCTATTATCCGAATGGCGTTACCTCAAGATATCTTGCACACATTTCGGACTCAGAGGACGTCGAAAGAGCTTTGGGAGTCTCTTCAGAAACGGTGTGAGGGTAATCCACGGGTACGTAGAAAGCGTACTGAGCTGTTAACCCAACAGTTTGCAATCTTCAAGGCTCTTAAGGATGAACAGTTGGATGATATTATCACACGATTTTATCATCTGATAACAGAGCTTGAAAGTCATGGCATTGAGTACTCGGACAGTGACAAGAACAATAAGCTTCTTGATGCCCTACCAGCCAAATGGGCTATGTACGTGGCTATGATTAAGCTGAATGAAGATAAATACTATGCTCAAACGCTGGATGATATCGTGGGAACGTTGAGGGCATATCACTTCGAAATGATAAAGGCTGAGACTGATTACGAGCAAGTCCAAAATCCGGCAATGTATTTTGGAAAGACATCAAAATCATCAGTGACAGCTGATCAGAAGAGTGCTACAGCGTTTTTCACCGGAGAAACATCATCGCCACCCGAGTCCGAAGACTCACTGAATCGCGCGTTCTTAGGGTTAGGAAGATCGGAAGAACCGCAACCTCAAGTCAATCAGGCATCTACAAGTCAGAACTATTCAAAGATGCCAATGAGCGCAAAGTCGGCGGAAGAACATCTGAATCTGCTTGCTTCGTTTGTGGCCGCATATGGAAATTGCGTTCAAGGGAAGATCAATGATCCGGCTCTTTGGGATGAAGATTACGATCAGGTCGACCCTGATGACTTAGAGGAAATGGATCTGAAATGGCAACTGGCCATGGTAACCCAACGGGTTAAGAGATTCATAAAGAGAACCGGAAGGAATCTACAGATGAATAACAAGGGGATAGGATTTGATAAGTCCAAGGTCAAATGCTACAACTGTCAGGGATTGGGACATTTCGCGAGGGAGTGTCAAAGACCGAAGGTAGAGTCATACCAGGGGCAGAGTCAGCAACAAGGACAGTACCAAAGTCAGTCCCAACAGAGATATCTTCCGAGTTCTTCATCCGGTCAGGCCAATCTAGCGGGTCTAATTTCAAATGTCACGTCTGACAGACAGCTAGATGGTTCTTATGACTGGAGTTCACATCCGGAGTCCAATGCTAGAGCTTTTATGGCTGAAGTTACGGAGAATGGTTGTGATGTGGATGAGCAGACCACAAGGGACAGCAGTCCGATGTGGGTAGAGAAAGCGAATGATCAGACCGTGCTGGAGTTTGCTGCTCAGATGGCCAACGTGGAATCTGATAACTCTAAGGTTAGTCTTTCTGTTTCTCTATTTCGTGAATTATGTGCTTTATGTGTTAGTTCTAATGATAGGTTAAATCTAGTTTTAGACTCACATAAGACCATAGCTGCTCAAAATGAAAATTTAAAAATTGAAAATGCTAGCCTAAATGATATAAAACAAGATTTAAAAGAAAAGCTTAAGGCTGATGCTCAAGACGTAATCGTTCTAAAAGACAAACTGAGTGAGCAGTGTGTTAGGATAGAACTTATGTATGAGCACGTAGAAGCCCTGACTAAAAGTCTGAAAGATAAGGACATAGAGCTAGTCGAGACCAAGGTTAAGGTAGCAGAGGCAAATAGCAAGCTGGAAAAGTTTAGGAATTCGAGCCTAAACCTAGGGAAAGTCTTAGATGCCCAAAGACAGTCTAAGAAGCCTGTAGGTCTAGGTTTTCACGAAATTCCTCCACCTTTCAATGATAACTATGTGCCTCAGCCTCAGGAGAAAACTGACAACTCAGTAGTTTTAGAGGACCTACCTGAACCTACACCTGAGCCTAAAGTTGAAAATACACCTAAGGTGACTGACTCAACCGTCAAGGTCAAGCAAGTGAAATTTGTGTCTTCCTCCAGTGAAACACCTGCAGGAAAACAGAAAATTTCATGGGCTGACCAGGTCGAAGAGACAGACACTGAAGATGTACCAAAGGCATTAGACACTAATGAGACAACTAGATCTAAGGGACCAACCAAAAAGTCCATGGATAAGATGTCTTGCTTTAGATGTCACGAGAAAGGGCACGTTGCTTCTCACTGTCCTAATAGGAAAGCTGATGTTACATCTAAGACAGTGAATCCAACACCTGTTAAGCCCTCACCAAGAGTGGCGAGCACTAGTAGTTCTCAGAGTACCGAGAAAACTGTGCAGGCCGCACCAAAACCTGTTGTGAAACAAACACCGGTTAAGGTTGGACCAAAAGAAGTGGTTAGGACAAATTCACCGAATCGTGTCATTAATCAATCTAGGTCAGCACCTCCACAAGTCTATAGGAGCACCACACCTAGCAGGTCACACACTCCAGTTAGGTCACATACTCCTGTTAGACAATATGTTCCGGTAAAAGCTCAGGGATCACAGTCTGAAATGCATTATAATAAGACTTATTCTAGAGCACCACAACAAATGCCTACTCAAAGGCAAAGAGTGAATCTAAATCACTCGGGACCACAACTGAATTCAGTTCAAAGGCCCAAGTCACCTGAAAGGCGAGATGGGTACTTGAAAGAGTTCAAGTATGTGGACGAGAATGGTATTACCAAGTCAGTCATGGCTTGGGTTCCCCGTGATAACTAACCTATTTTCTTTCATGTGCAGGAGATAACTACCGGTCCAAACAACAAGTGGTTCGTCGACAGTGGTTGCTCCAGGCACATGACGGGGGAAAGAAGTCTTCTCACAGACTTCAAAGGGGGTAATAGGGGATTTGTATCATTCGCTGGCAACAAAGGAGGAAATATCACTGGAACTGGAGAAGTCACTAATGGGACGATTACATTGGATCAAGTTTATCACGTTGATAAACTGGTTCATAATCTCATCAGTGTATCTCAAATCTGTGATAAGAAGAACTAGGTGTTATTTACTGACACTGAGGCGTTAGTGCTAAAGCCGGGATTAACGATACCTGAAGATTGGATATTGATGCGGGCTCCAAGGAAGAATGACTTGTACATGCTCGACATGAACAAGCCAGATAATTCGATGGGTCCGATCTGTTTACTATCAAAAGCTTCGGAGACGGAATCGGTTTTGTGGCACAGACGCATGGCTCACTTACACCTAAGGAAAATGAACTACATAACGAAGAATGGTTTGGTGCAAGGTGTGCCTCTAAAGAGCTTTCAATTTGAAGACAAGTGTCTACCGTGCATGAAGGGCAAGCAACATAAAAAGACACACAAGTCCAAGAAGCTGAATTCCATAACCTCGACATTCGATTTGTTGCATATGGACCTTTTCGGCCCTATCAACAAAAGGAGTATTGGAGGTAGTTGGTACTGCTTAGTTATCACCGACGATTACTCACGTTTTTCTTGGGTTTTCTTTTTAGGTACAAAGGACGAGACGGCTACAAAGCTCATCGGGTTCTTAGACCAAGTGGAGAATTCCTACGGAACTAGGGTTAAAAGTATTCGTAGTGATAATGGGACAGAATTTAAAAACTCTGTAATTGGTGTATATTGCCTATCAAAGGGCATCGTGCATCAATTCAGTGCACCATATGAACCTCAACAGAATGGGGTGGCCGAACGTAAAAACAGAACATTGATTGAGGCTGCAATGACTATGCTTTCGGATTCAAAGCTTCCTACCATGTTTTGGGGGGAGGCAGTGAATACCGCGTGCCATATTTTAAATAGAGTCCTTACAGTCAAATCATTGAACAAAACATGTTATGAAATTTTGAATAAACGGCCACCTAACTTAACTGGATTCGAACCGTTTGGAGTACCATGTACACTTTTAAGGACAAAACATCAACCGAAGTTTGGTGAAAAGGCTGACGAAGGATACTTCCTAGGTTATGTGCCAAACTCAACAAACAAACGGGTTTTTAACAAAAAGAGTGGTACTGTGGAGATTGTGTATAATATTGAAGTCACAAGTTATACACATGAACCCCAAACTGGTCCGGAATGGATATTTGACTATGATAAGTTATTTGATTCATTTAACATTCCTTTGGATGATACTGCAGGTACAATCGATAAAGACATGGCGACGTTGCACCTAAATGACGATGGCCATATTTTTCCAAGGACCACGTTCGAATCTACGTCCGAGCCTACTGCGACTGTAGATGGGTCTCCAGAAGTTGCGAATCCAGAAGAACCTAATATTGAGAATCAGACTCAAGCATCAAGTTCTGCCTCGGAGGAAAACGTCCGTGAGGAAGAGAATGTGGAAGCTGAGCCTGTTCCCCCTTTAGGTGAAATAGGATCCAACTTAGGAGATAATCTAAGGGTAGACGAAATAGAGACCTCTAGGATTAACAAGAATCATCCTATCGATAGCATCATAGGAAATCCTAACGAGGGTGTGAGGACTCGGAGTAGTGTAAATAACAACACTGTGTTGTTTTCGATGATAAACGACTCCGAGGCATATCACACATGTCTATATTCGTGTTTCATATCGCAAGTAGAGCCCAAAAATGTGCAAATGGCACTTAAGGACAACTCCTGGGTTGAAGCGATGCAGGAAGAACTTTCACAATTTAGGAAACTAGAAGTGTGGGAGTTAGTTCCGTTACCTCGAGGGGAGATTGCAATAGGAACCAAATGGGTTTTTAAGTGCAAGAGAGACGATCGGGGTATAGTCACGCGCAACAAAGCGAGATTAGTTGTAAAGGGTTTCAACCAAGAGGAGGGAATCGATTACAACGAAGTGTTTGCACCTGTAGCAAGGTTAGAAGCAATTAGGTTGTTTTTAGCTTTTGCCTCCTTCAAAGGATTTAAGGTATATCAACTGGATGTTAAGAGTGCTTTCCTGTATGGGAAAGTGAAGGAGTTGGTGTATGTAGAACAACCGCCCGGGTTTACAGATCCTAAATATCCTGATAGAGTATATCGTTAGATAAGGCTCTTTATGGATTACATCAGGCACCTAGGGCATGGTATGAGACTCTATCCAACCATCTTTTAGAAAATGGCTTTGAGAGGGGTAGGATAGATAGTACTCTTTTTGTGAAGAGAAAGGGAGATCATTTTATCTTGGTACAAGTGTACGTAGATGATATCATTTTTGGATCATCAGACGAACAGATGTGCAAAGATTTCGAGAAGGTTATGAAGTCTAAGTTCGAGATGAGTGCTATGGGGGAGTTGAATTTCTTTTTGGGGTTACAAGTTGACCAGAAGAAGGAAGGCATGTTTATCCATCAGACCAAGTATGTCTATGACATATTGGAACGGTTTGGGATGGAAGGAACAAAGTTGACTGCCCATTTCAGCACGCCGATTCAAGTGAATCACAATCTCGGGCCGGGTACTGAAAGTGATTCCGATGTGGATCCGACTTTATATCGGGCCATGATTGGGTCACTTATGTATTTAACTGCTTCAAGACCTGATATTATGTTTGCTGTTTGTATTTGTGCTAGGTTTCAAGCGAATCCGAAGGAGATGCATATGAAAGCTGTGAAGCGGATTCTACGATACCTCAAGTCGAAACCGAAGCTGGGACTTTGGTATCACGCGGAGGGAGATCTAGAGTTGGAGGCATTCACGGATTCTGACTACGGAGGATGCAGCTTGACGCGCAAATCAACGACTGGAGGTTGTCAGTTCCTCGGAGGGAGATTGGTGTCCTGGCAATGCAAGAAACAAACATCGGTAGCCGTGTCAACGTGCGAGGCCGAGTATGTTGCTGCTGGTAGTTGCTGTTCACAGGTTTTGTGGATACAACAACAATTGCGGGATTACGGTTTGGCTTATACTCAAACTCAAATTAGGATAGACAATCAATCTACAATTGCGATAACAAATAATCCAGTTAAACACAGTAAAACAAAGCACATAGACATAAGGCATCATTTTATTCGTGATTGTGCTGAAAAGAACTTGATAAAACTGGTAAAAGTGGCGACTGAAGATAATAATGCTGATTTATTTACCAAAGCGTTTGATAAGTCACGTTTTGAGTATTTAATTCAACTTAATGGAATGCGCAACCCAGAGTAAATTGACCTTAGTAGTATTTTATTTCCTTTTATAGTTGTTATATTTCTTTCTTACAGTAGTCTGCTAATTTAGGAAAGTTTCTAATTTAGGAAAGTTTCTATTTTTAGTAAGTTTCTATTTTTAGTAAGTTAGTAGATTAGCTTAGTTTAATGCTTTTGCTATGAAAAACAAAAGAAAAAAGAGAGAAAATTACAAAAATACAAAAAAAGAGAATATCAGAAAAGGAGTTAAGTCTTAGATACATAGGTTCAAAGTGACGAAAATTAGCACCGTCGTTACAGACTCTAAGTGTTTAGGCTTTCACACATAATGCAACTAAATCCTAAGTGTTATACTTTATTTAGTTTGATGTGTTGGTAGGCATAATACATATAGGGTATCTAAAGGCTAATAAAATATTCTAGAAAAAGTCAAACGTGTCACTAGCTTAGATGTATGACCAATCGGTCTTAATTTTTATGTACAAGACATACAAACCTTGAGTCTAAATGAGGTATGCAAACTTTCTGGGGATGTATAGCAACATCAAATACGTCTGAAAATGGAAAGCATAGAAATATCATGAAAAACTGAGAGTCGAAAACATGCAACTCTGTTGTACGTAAGTACAGACCTGTTGTCTCTGTTTAGATTCGGGTTAGCAGACATGTCGCTTTGTTGTACGTCAGTACAGACCTGTCACCGCTATCTGCTAACTTTAAAGTTAAACCTTAAGTCGAACTAAGACACTTTGTTGTATGAGAATACAGACCTGTGTCCGATGTTTGTCTTTTAAAGGAAGTTTGCAAATACCAACAAGTTAGAATTTTTGTCTGTGTGCCTTGATCATAAAAGTATGTCTAAGTCTGAGTCACGTAAGATAATTTCCTGATAAATAAAAAGGCCAAGGGAGATTCCGAAATGTAGAGTGTTTAACAGGGTAAAATACCAACAATCGGCTAAATGGGTATGTCACAACAAACAATCAAAGGAATCAAAAATTCCTAAGTGTGAAAGTTTAAGTACTGAAAGTAAGTATCGGACATCGCTATCTGATTGAACCTTTCTTAGACTATACTCATCAAAAATATGTTGTTTGGTATTTAGCGTAGCCTGTAAATTTATTTTTATAACTTAAGTCTAGATTAAATTTTTTAGTCAAAATTTTATTTTATTTTATTTTATTTTTACCTTAGCTTATTTTATTTTATTTTAGTTTAGTTTAATTTTTACTTAGGTAAAAGGTCAAAAATTACTGAGGGTGCATTCAAAGTTGGATAAAATATACAATGCGTGAAATATCTGACCTTAGGGTAAAAGATTTGGCATAGTTTATCTGGTTACACTACACAGTAGAAAATAGTTGGTAAAAGTTGAAAATATTTCAAAATTTCCGAAATTTTTCTAAGTGTTGGAAATTTCGAATCTAAGACAGACTCGAATGTGAGATACTTCGAATCTGTCAGTAGATTCGAAATTGCATAGACTCGAAGGTAGGTAGTATAAATAGGTCCACAGTAATGGCATTTATTTCTTACTACCCTCGAATCTGATTTCTCGAATCTGTCTTTGGCGATCTCGAATCTATTCTCGAGTCTATCGAATCTCTACTAAACGACATTTCGTCGAGTTTGAAGTCTTTGTGTTCGATTCTACTTTCAAATCTAGGTATAAGCAACATGATTGTACAAGATTTTGGTGGTTTCATACACAAATTTGGGCTTAAACATCACATTTTGATGTTTTATTGGTCAAAATAGGGTTATTCATAAATAACTAAGTTAGGACCTATAAAATATCAAATTAAAGGCATAAATCAGTGATTAGAACTTAGTTGAACTAAAGTATGTGATTTACCTAGTTCAAAATGGTTAAAATCTTGGATTTTTGTTGAAAAAGGGGTGTCGGCCTTTCGAATCTGATAATGGACATTCGAATCTGATCATGGGTTTCTCGAATCTATCAATAGATTCGAGATGACCAGATATTCGAATCTGTCCATCAGACTCGAATAAGGTATATTCGAATCTGTTCATTACATTCGAATATGGGCACTTCGAATCTGTTACTCTCGAATCTGTACTTTATTTATTTTGTTGAATTTAAATTTTATTAAACTTGTGAAAATTTAATTGTGTTAGATTTTGTATTTAATCAAATACAAAATAAAACAAATTTGAATTTAAACAAGTTTATTGATTTTTAATATGTCTAACAATTTTATGTATTGTGCAGATATGGCGCTTCGTGCTTTTTTTCCCAAGCACAATATGGTACTGAATCCTGCCCATAACATCCCTGAGGCGCAGGGATTTCGAGAAGTTTTGGATTTTCTGGCAGAATCTAGGATAAGTTATGTGCTGTATGAAAACATTCCGATTGTGATATCCTATGTGCGTCAATTTTACGATCACTTGCAGGTGGACTGCACTGTCTCCCCGACAGTGTTAAGAACTAGAATTGCCGGACAACCTTTGGTTTTCTCCGCTGATATTTTGAGACAAGTCCTGCAGTTGGGTTCCCTAGAACAAGAAGACGGGCCTACAGACTTTCCTTTAAGTATTAGGCAAGCAGCTTTTTTGAGAATGGGATACAGCTTGGACGTTACAAAATCTTCGTATATGAAAAGCGGGTTGATAGGACAATGGCGTTTCTTGGTCCATGTCTTCATGGTCTGTTTTGCACCGAAGAAAGCTGGATTTGATTACATTGTATCAAAAATCCAATCAGCAATGATCGCGATGGTGTACAATAAGAAGTTTAGTTTCTCGCAGCTGATTTTCTCAGAATTTATTCATCAAATCACGGCTCCTGAGAGAGAAAGGTTCCTGTTGTATCCGAGGTTCGTGATGATGTTGATACGTCACTTTTTGCCAAGTCTGCCACAATCGAATGATTCTTTGAGCGTAAATGTAATGGAAAAACGCATATTTGCTGATTGTTCCTCACACCGAGGAAGATTGGCTGTTCCTACTGCTCGTCCGTTGTTTGGAGCTATCTTAGACAGGAACTTTGTGGCACCTGATAATGCCAACTGGGCATGTGAAATAGAAGTTCAACAGCAACAGCAACAGCAACAGCAACAGCAACAGCATCAGCAACCGCATCAGACTCGTGTTCGTCCACGTGATCCAAGGCGAAGACAAAGAGATATTACAACTCAGTCTCAGGCGTCTAGGCCTTCTACGAGTCAGCCAGAGCCAGAGGTACAGGAAGCAGGGCCTTCAAGTGCCAATCCAGAAACCGAGCAAATAGCCCAAACATTGGAGGAAATATGGGCTTCGGGTCCACATGCAAATGAAGATGTTGCAGCAGCATTGGTGGATGAGCTGCTGAGTCCGCCTGGAGATAATGATGATATATTTCGTGATGTTGACGAATATGAGCCAGAGGGGGCTGAGGCAGGATTGACATCCAAACACATGGAAATAGCTAATGTTTGGCCTCCTCCCTTTGATTAATTCATAGGGAGTCTTGTTGAACCTTTTCACCACCAAGGATCTATTTTGGGTAAAGCAGGCAGTATTGACAGCTTCAGCCCAGAATGATGAAGGTAAACCTGATGCACACAACATGGTTCTGGCAGCTTCAATGAGAGTTCTGTTTCTCCTTTCAGCAACTCCATTTTGTTGTGGAGTTCTTACAATTGAAAAGTTCTGTGAGATCCCTCTTTATTCACAGAAGTCCTCAAGAGTAATGTTTCTGAATTCAGTACCATGATCACTTCTAAGCTGCTTTACTTGAGCAGAGTTCAGCATTTCGATCTTTTTGATTAATCCAATGATTTCTCTAGCAGCCTCTCCTTTGCTCTTCAGAAAGATACCCATGTACACCTGGAGAACTCATCAACCATTACTAGAGTGTATATTCTTCCTCCTAGACTAAGGCACTGACTGGTCCAAACAAGTCAACGTAGATTAACAAGAGAGGAGTATCAATAGAGAAATTGTGCTTAGATTTAAAAGATGTTTTTCTCTGCTTGCCTTTCTCACAAGCTGTGCAGAGTTTATCCTTAACAATGGTTATAGAAGGCAAACCTGTTACCAACTCTTTCTTACAGAGATTGTTGGTATTCTTGAAGTTTAGGTGTGATAGCCTTTTGTGCCATAACCAGTTCAGGTCTGCATTGCTTCTTGAGATAAAGCAGGTTTCAGTTGTAGGATCAGCAGATTTCATGTCCACAACATATACACCTTTCTTTAGTTGTGCACACAGCACAACTTTGCCTTGGGGATCCAATATGTAACCCAGGTGCTTATCAAAGTTAACCTTGTAGCCAGCATCACACAGTTGACTTATGCTTACAAGATTACGTTTCAGCCCAGACACATAGGCTACCCTTTTGAATACAGCAGCACCAGCTTGAAGAGTTCCATATCCATCTATGGATCCCTGTACAGTGTCAGCAAATGTGACTTTTGGCCCTTTTTCAGGCCTAAGATCACTCAGCAGGTCCTTGCAATCTGTCATATGTCCTGAGTAGCCACTGTCCAAGTAACGAACCTGGGATTATTGTTTGTCCTACAGGGTGTCATGATAAAATATTAGTTGTTTTTAGGGGAACTCATCATAGGGATGAGTTATCCTACTTCATCAACATTTGTTGATGGATCAGTTATGTGTAAGGTCGCCTGACTACGGATCCTATCTTGACGTGACACCTGCCAACAAGTGCGGAATCCTCGTTAGCGGCTTGACGGATAGACCACGCACACTGAAACACGGAGACACACACAGTGATAGACGAACAATGGAACGTCCCTACACAATGATTCTCTCCAAACGAAACTCTCTGAATCCTTGCAAGTTCGAGATCGCTTTTTGCACTAATCTCTCTAAAAATCTGCAAAAGTCCCATAATTAATCGAATTAACCCTTAATTATTACAGCCAGTTCAAATTTGTCTAGGACAAGTTCGAACATGGCCCAAGGCCTTTCGAACTTGTCCTCTACCAAATTCGAATCTCAGCCTTCAAACCTATGTTTGAACTTATGTTTGAACTTATCTTTGAAACTTATGTTTGAACTTATTGTAATACATTACACCAAGTTCAAACATATATACAATTAATATCAAACATACATAATCAAACATATAACAAACATATAACAAATATATTACAAATACTTATTAATGTATAATAATAGTCAAATTCACTTTTACAAAATATGTCTATACTTAGACTGCTATCGTCACACAGGGTGCACTAACAGACTCCCCCTTGACGATAGCTTCTAACTATTTATATTTTGCCTAAGTATTCGAACTATATAAGCTACTACCTGCATACAATCCTATATCAATACATACTCTAACTATCTTTTGAATTTCCTAGCCTCAGATCTCCAGCCTTCATGAAAGAAAATTGGCTGATCATGTAACTTTCTCAGGTCATCCTTAGATAGGTTGATCAGGTGCAGCGGATCATATACTCTCAAAATTACTCTATCTTCAATATCCACCATGACTGCTTCAGCCGTATCATTGTCTATATACCACCATTTCATGTTTCCAAGAACGTCCTGCGACATAGACTTCAATGTCACCTTTTTCAAGCATTTGACAGGCTTGTTAACCATTTTAGCCCATGGTTTTCCCGTATGAGGATCTATTGTTGACTCATCCTCGACTCTCTTGCCTGACCTCGGCTTGAGTCTTTCAAATTTTCCAGATTTACCCTCTCTTCTGATTATCTTAGTGATCACTTCAACATAAGGCTCACCACCAATGTTTACAAGGTCTTTCCATGCTAATTCTTTCACTTCATCCTTTAGCAGTGTGTTAAACACTTTGAGCGTTCGCCTCAGGTATTGAAGTCCATCTTTAGTGTAAATTTCTGCAGTTCTCTATCGAAGAACCAGCTAAGTATTCCACCTGAGAGATTTTCAGAGTTTGGCACTCTCATCTTCTTCTTCATCTTTGGCTCTGCTTACCTTTCTTCCTTACGAAACCAAAGGTTCAACAGTTCAGCTCTGCTTGGCTCTTTATCAGCTTCCTCCAGTTCTGAGTCGTCCACAGAGGCCAATTTAATTTCATCTATATCAATTACATTTTGATCGTTATGCACATATTGTTCTGTGATAGGCTGTGATGGGATGATCACTTCGTCTACATCATTGTCTTCGTCTTCAACAACCTCCTCATCAGACTTTCATTCTACTATATCTTCAGGGATAAATTCCCCTTCTTCCAAATCTTCAACATCATTCTCAAAATCAAACATTATTTCTTCTTCTTCTATATCCATCAGAGCTTCTATCATTTCGCTCTCAACTGCCTTAGAAGATTCACCTTCAGCCCTTTCTTCTATTGCAGATTGACTTAGCTCCCCCTGAATTGATGCTTGCGGAGCAGTTGGAAAATCTGCTAGCTCACTTTCTTTTCCAGCCTCGGGATCATTGCCGTCATCATCTCTTCTTAATACCTCAACTTCCCTGCAGCTACTCTCCCCCTGAGCTTGAAGATTTTTCATTAATTGCTCCAGGAGAGACTTCATCGTTTGAATCTCAGACGCTTGATCTGCAACAGTTGATATCAACTCTACGTTTTCTTGATCAAGTCTGGCATTGTGACCTTGAAGTTCTTTTACTGCTGTGGATAGATGAAAAAATTGGACTGATTGGAAATCCACCTTGCCCTTCAGCTCCGTAAATCTCTGATTGTCTGTGAATGTGGCCGATGTAGATGGAATGGATGTAGATGTGGATGGAGTGATGGCTGGTTGAACAGTTGGAAATACAGGCTCTGAAGCTGAGGCGGATGAAGCTCCCTGCATAAAACGGTGCCTCCTCACCCTATGCCTAGGAACGAGAGGAGTTGGATCTTCTGCTTCAAAATCAGAATCATCATCATCTGAGTCTCTAGCAGCTCTTTTACCTTCTTCTCTCGTGCTAACCACTATTCTGGATCCATATCTGCCAATGCGGACAGCCGGATCAACACGTTCTATTTCTTCAACTTCCTCAGATGCAGACTCAGACTCTGAGGTGGTCATTGCTTGACCCTCTTCCTCAATCTCTCTTTCTATAATTCCTGCCATCGGGACCTCAATGTCCATATTCTCATCATCTGATGGCTAAATATTCATCCACATCTCTCATAATATCATGGAGATCATCTGGAGGCTCCAAGATATCATTAATCAGTTCGACTGCAATATCTTGCTGGGCCTGAGTTCCATGAGCCCATATCTCTTCAAGGGTCTCTGCCCTTGGATCAACTTCTGGGGCCACTGTTGAAGTGCCTGCAGCGTCCAAAGATGGACCTGCTGCCGTTGATTCTGAATGTCTGCTTGATGCAGGCCTTGAAGCCTGATTTTGACTTGTTGTAGTTCGTTGCCTCCTTCTTGGTTGCGGTGGTGGTTGTGGCAGTTGCTGCAGTGGCTGCGGCTGAGGACCTTCCCCAGCCCAGTTATCCCCTTCTGGGGCAACCAAATGTGGATCAATCACTGCCTCAAACAATGGTGTTAATTGAGGCCTAACCTACTCAGCCCGTCGTGCATTGTGCGACTGGCAGTCAGCGAATATTCTTTTATCTATAATCGCCACACTTTGAAGATCTGGAAGCTGTGGCAGATTCGGCAAAAAATGACGGATAAGCATCATGGCGAAGCGCGGATACATCAAAAACCTTTCATGTGCTGGAGCTGTGATCTGATGCACGAACTCAGCAAAGAACATTTCCGAATAGCTAAAGCGCTTGTTATATACCAAAGCAATCATCGCTGATTGCATCTTGGACACGATATAATCAAATCCAGCCTTTTTCGGTGCAAAACACACCATGAACACATGTGTCAAATACCTCCAGTGCCCAATCAATCCACTCTTCATAAATGAAGCTTTAGTGATGTCTAGGCCATATCCCATACGCAAGAAGGCCGCTTGCCTTATATTTAATGGGAAATCAATGGGCCCCGCAACCTGATCTTTAGACCCGAGTTGTAGAATCTGACGGAGCATGTTAGCTGAGAAAACGATGGGCTGCCCACCGACTCTGGTTCGCAAAACTGTCGGGCTAACAGTGCAGTCCACTTGTAGGTGCTCCCTAAAATTGTCTTACATATGGTAAGACTATTTGAACATTATGGGTTAGGGCATAATCAACCCTGGAATGCGCCAAAAATTCCAACATTTGTCTAAACGGCTGAGCTTCGGGAAGCTCCCTATTTGGAGACATTACCATATTATGCTTGTTGAAAAACGCTCTATCACCCATATCTGCACATAAAAACAACAACCAAAATTAGAAGTGAAAATAAAAATGAAACTTGTTTAATTTCGGATTTGTTTTATTTTGAACTTACATAAGTCCAAAATCCAACACATTCGAATTTTTACAAGTTTGAATTTAAAATTATGAAAACATTCTAATTTAATAACAAATTCGAAGGACATGTTCAAATTTGACTGAATTCGATTTTGTTGATATTTTAACAAATTCGAATTTCCTGACAAGTTCGAACATGATTAACATGTTCGAAGTCTGTCACTTTCGAATACAAATCCATGATTTAAACCTCTTTTGACTCAAAAAAAAAAAAAGTATCAACTAGTCCTATTTGGTTCTAATCGAAGATATATGCAATTTATTTGAAGTTTCACCGGTTAAAACTTGTGATTTTGAGTCACAAAGTTTAAACCCCAAAAACTTCAAAAATGGTCGATTTTTTGCTATAAATGAGTCCTAGGCTACCTAAACTTTGTATAATACTGATGATTATACCTAAATTTGTTGGTAGATTCGAATAAACAAGAGCAAAACTTCGAGAAATAATAGAAACTTCGAAACGGTAAATTTGAAATTAAGTTCGAAATCGCGTGTGACAAGTTCGAAGAAAGAAAATCGAAGGTAGGTGAATTGAATGGTCCACTGTTGACCTATTTATACCATCCCCATTCGAACTTGTCATTAAATTCGAATTTCCTGACAGATTCGAAAGTGAATTCGAGTTTGTCTTAAATTAGAATATATTTGAAAATTTTGAAAATCCTTGAATAAAATTCAATTTTTTTTCAACTTTTTCAAGTAACGGAACAGACCTTGCAAAATTATTTACACTAAGCAATAGAATTTCACGCAAAATTTGGTTATTCAACCAATCATGCATCCTAGTAACTTTGACCTTTTTCCTACATAGAATAAAATGAAATAAAATAAACTAAAATAAGAAAAAATAAAATTTTGATTAAAATTTAAACTTAAGTTACTCAAAAATACTTTTAAAATTTACAACCAAAATTTTGAATAAAATACTTTTTTGGCGAGAAAGTCAAAGAAGGTTCAATCAGATAGCGGTGTCAATACGCACTTTCAGTATTATACTCTCACACTTAGGAATATTTTGATTCCTTGATTGTTTGTCGTGACACACATTTCTAGGTGATTGTCAGTATTATTTTCCCTTTAAACATGTTACACTTGGGAATATCCTTTGGCCTTTTTATTTATCAAGAAACTACCTTACGTGCCTCATACTTAGACATACTTCTATGATCAAGGGATACACACAATGATTTTAACTTTTCGGTATTTCAAACTTTCTTTAAAAGGCAAACATCGGACACAGTTCTGTATTTACATACAACAGAGTATCTTAGTTTGTCTTAAAGTTTATTTAAAGCTAGCAAGACAGCGGTGACAGGTCTGTACTGACGTACAACAAAGCGACTTATCTTGCTAACTCGAGTCAAACCAGAGGTAACAGGTCTGTACTTACATACAACAAAGTGACTTGTTTTGACTCTCAATTTACTATCATGATTTTTCTATTCTTTTCTTTTCTTTAAGATGTATCTGTTTTGGCTATACATCCCCCAGAAAATTTGCATACCTCATTTAGAATCATTGTCTGTATGTCTCTAACATAAAAATTAAGACCCTTTGGTCATACATCTAAGTTAGTTACACATATGACTTTTTCTTGAATATTTTATTAGCTTTGAGATTCCCTTTGTGTATTATGCCTACCAACACATCAAACTAGAAATTGTATATCACTTAGAGTTTAACGTGCATTATGTGTGAAAGCTTAACACTTAGAGATTGTATCAACTGTGCTAATTTTCGTCACTTTGATCCTATGTATCTAAGACTTAACTCAATTTTCTAATATTCTCTTTTTTTTGAGCTTTTTATGGTTTTCTCTCTTTTTTTTTTGTTTTTCAAAAATAAGAATAAGCTAATAAAATAACCTACTAACTTACTATAGAAAGAAAGAAATTCTACTTAGCTACTAAACTTACTATAAAAAGAAATAAATTCTACTAAGGTCAAGTTACTCTGGATTACGCATGCCATTCAGTTGAACTAACAACTCAAAACGTGTCTTATCAAAAGCTTTAGTAAATAAATCAGCATTATTATCTTCCGTTGCCACTTTTACCAGCTTTATTAAATTCTTTTCAGCACAATCACGTATAAAATGGTGTCTTATGTCTATGTGCTTGGTTAGACTGTGTTTAACTGGATTATTGGTTATAGCAATAGTAGACTGGTTATCTATCCTAATAGGAGTATGAGTATAAGTCAAACCATAATCCCGCAATTGTTGTTATATCCACAAAACATGTGAACAGCAACTACCAGCAGCTACATATTCAGCCTCGCATGTTGACACGGCTACCAAATCTGTTTCTTGCATTGCCAGGATACGAGCCTCCCTCCAAGGAATTGACAACCTCCAGTTGTTGACTTTCGATTCAAGCTGCAACCTCCATAATCTGAATCCGTGAAAGCATCAAATTCCAGATCACCATCCGCGTGATACCAAAGTCCCAGCTTTGGTTTCGACTTGAGGTATCTCAGAATCCGCTTCACAGCTTTCATATGCATCTCTTTTGGATTAGCTTGAAACCTAGCACAAATACACACAGCAAACATTATGTCAGGTCTAGAAGCAGTTAAATACATAAGTGACCCGATCATGGCCCGATATAGAGTCGGATCCACATCAGTATCACTTTTTGTACCCGGTCCGAGATTATGATTCACTTGAATCGGCGTGCTAAAGTGAGCAGTCAGATTGGTTCCCTCCATCCTGAAGCGTTCTAGAATGTCGTAGACATACTTCGTCTGATGGATAAACATACCCTCCTTTCTCTATTCAACTTGCAAACCCAGGAAGAAGTTTAACTCTCCCATAGCACTCATCTCAAACCTAGACTTCATCACCTTCTCAAAGTCTTTGCACATCTGCTCGTCTGATGACCCGAAAATGATATCATCGACGTACACTTGTACCACGATGGAATGTTCACCCTTTCTCTTCACAAATAGTGTACTATCAATTCTCCCTCTTTCAAACCCGTTGTCCAAAAGTTGAGTAGACAGTGTCTCATACCACGCCCTTGGTGCTTGATGTAGTCCATACAGAGCCTTATCAAGACGATACACTGTGTCTGGATACTTTAGATCTGTAAACCCGGGCGGTTGTTCAACGTACACCAGCTCCTTCACCTTTCCATACAGAAAGGCACTCTTTACATCAAGTTGATAGACTTTAAAGCCTTTGAAGGATGCAAATGCTAGAAACAAATGGATTGCCTCAAGCCTTGCTACTGGCGCAAACACCTCGTTGTAATCGATTCCCTCTTGGTTGAAACCCTTTACGACAAGTCTTGCCTTGTTGCGAATAACGATACCCCGATCATCTCTTTTGCACTTAAAAACCCACTTGGTTCCTATTGCAACTTCTTCCTCGAGGTAACGGAACTAACTCCCACACTTTAAGTTTTCTGAATTGTGACAGTTCTTCTTGCATCGCTTCAACCCAAGAATTGTCTCTCAGTGCCATTTGCACATTCTTCGGCTCTACTTGTGAGATGAAACATGAATACAGGCAAGTGTGGAAAGCCTCGGAGTCATTAATCATCGACAACAACACTGTGTTATTCAAACTACTTCGAGTCCTCACACCAACATTTGGATTTCCTATGATGCTCTCAACCGGATGATCCTTATTTATCCTAGATGTTTCTATCTCGTCGACCCTAAGATTATCTCCTAAGTTTGATCCTATTTCACCTAACGGGGGAACGACTTCAAACGCTACATTCTCTTCCTCATGAACACTATCTTCGGAGTTAGAATTTTTAGACTAATTATCGTTTGTAGGCAACTCTGAATCATTCTCTGCTGGAGATCTATCTTCTGTCGTTGTAGGCTCGGAAGTTGATGGAAAGCTTGTCTGTGGAAAACCTTGACCGTCGTCATTCAGAATTAATGATGATAAGTCATGTTCGATTGTCCCTGCATTTGCATCCAAAGGAATGTTAAATGATTCAAACAATTTGTCATAATCAAAAATCCATTCCGGACTAGTTTGGGGTTCATGTGTATAACTTGTTACATCAATGTTATACACAATTTCTACCGTACCGTTTGATTTGTTAAAAACCCTTCTATTTGGTGAGTTAGGCACATAATCTAGGAAATAACCTTCGTCAGCCTTTTCACTAAACTTAGGTTGATGTTTCGTTTTCATTAATGTACACGGTACCCCAAACGGTTCGAAGCCAGTTAAATTTGGTGGCCGTTTATACAAAACTTCATAACAGGTTTTGTTCAATGATTTGACAGTAAGGACCCGATTTAAAACATGACAAGCGGTATTCACTGCCTCCCCCCAAAACATGGTAGGAAGCTTTGAATCCGAGAGCATAGTCCTTGCTGCCTCAATCAAAGTCCTGTTTTTCCATTCTGCCACCCCATTTTGTTGTGGCTCATATGGTGCACTAAATTGATGCACTATGCCTTTTGATAGGTAATATTCACCAATTACAGTATTTTTGAATTCCGTTCCGTTATCACTCCTAATACGTTTTACTCGTGTCCCATAGGAGTTTTCGACTTGGTCTAAGAACCCGATTAGCTTGGCAGCAGTCTCGTCCTTCGTACCTAAAAAGAAAACCCATGAAAATCATGAGTAATCATCAGTGATTACTAAACAGTACCAACTATCACCTATACTCCTTTTGTTGATTGGTCCGAACAGGTCCATATGCAACAAATCGAAAGTGGCAGCTATAGAGTTCTGAGTCTTGGACTTGTGTGACTTCTTGTGTTGTTTTCCTTTCTTTCACGGTACACACTTGTCTTCAAACTAAAAACTTTTCATCGGAACACCTTGCACCAGTCCATGTTTAGTGATATACTTCATTTTTCTCAGGTGCAAGTGTGCCATGGGTCTGTGCCATAAAACTGATTCGGTCTCTGAAGCTTTAGATAGAAGACATATTGGTCCCATCGAAGAATTCGGTTTATTCATGTCTAGCATGTACAGATCATTCTTCCTTGGGGCTCTCATCAGTATCCATTCTTCAGGTACTTTAAATCCCGATTTTAGCAATAACGCCTCAGTATCAGTGAAAATTACTGAGTTCTTCTTATCACAGATTTGAGATACACTAATGAGATTGTGATAAAGTTTATCGACATGATATACTTGATCAAGTTTGATAGTCTCATTAGTGACCACTCCAGTACCGGTGATATTTCCTCCATTGTTTCCAGCGAATGATACGAATCCCCTGTTCCCTCCCTTGAAGTCTGTGAGTAGACTTCTTTCCCCAGTCATGTGCCTAGAGCAACCACTGTCGACGAACCACTTGTTGTTTAGACCTGTAGTTATCTCCTGCACATGAAAGAAAAGAGGTTAGTTATCACGTGGAACCCAAGCCATGACTGTCTTGGTAATACAATTGTCATCCACATACGTGAATTCCTTCAAATACCCATCTCTCCTTTCAGGTGACTTGGGTGTTTGATTGAGAGCCTGTTGTGGTGCACAGTGATTTAAATTCACTCTCGACCTTTGTGTAGGCATTTGCTGTGGAGCCCTCGAATAATTTCTATTATAAGGCATTTCCGAGTGATATCCCTGGGCTCTACCTGGTGTCTGATGTCTTACAGGAGTGTGTGACCTAACTGGAGTGTAAGTTCTTCTAGGTGTAGTACTCCTATAATTTTGTTGAGGTCCTGAGCTAGATTGATTAGGGACTCCATTCGGTGAATTAGTCCTAACCCCTTCATTTGGTCTACCTGACATAGGTGTTTGTTTCACAGCAATCTTTGGTGTGGCTTGGACAAGTTTCTCGGTGTTTTGAGAACCACTTGTGCTTGCTACACTTGTAGAGGGTTTATGTTGTTCCGGCTTTCCAATTTTAGGTGTAGAGTCTACCTTCCTATATGGACAACTAGAAGCAACATGTCCCTTTTCATGACATCTAAAACAAGACATTTTATCAATAGACTTCTTATGCGTGCCCTTTGACTTAGGTGTCTCACAAGCGTCATGTTCTTTTGTCTCAACTATAGTGACTGTTTCCTCCTTCTGATTATAAAAGTCAGGTTTGGCTTCTCCTACAATCTTATCACTAGAAGATGGCACAAATTTGACCTACTTAATCTTGGCATTGTTACTAGTCACCTTAGTTTCTTTATCCTTAACGGATTCAGACACAGGTTCAGATGCGACCTCTGATTCAACTGGTTTATCAGTTTTATCCTGAGGCTGATGCACATAGTTATCATTGAAAGGTGCAGGACTCTCATTATACCCTAAACCTACTAGTTTCTTAGACTGACACTGTGCATCTAAGATCTTCCCTAGGTTCAGTGAGGAGTTCCTAAAGTTTTGTAATTTACTATTTACCTCCACAACTTTAACCTTAGCTTCAGCTAGCTCTACCTCTTTAATCCTAAGCTGTTTGGTTAACGCCTCGACATGCTCATACATTAGTTCTATCCTGACACACTGTTCACTTAGCTTGTCTTTTAGAACTATGACATCTTGAGCATCTGCCTTAAGCTTATTCCTAAGATCTTCTTTTATATCTAAGAGGCTAGCATTGTCCGATTT
Organism: Centrapalus pauciflorus; assembly: GCA_020465985.1. Lineage (NCBI taxonomy): Eukaryota > Viridiplantae > Streptophyta > Magnoliopsida > Asterales > Asteraceae > Centrapalus > Centrapalus pauciflorus. Next base: position 261,198 of record JAANYP010008107.1, read on the forward strand.
TAAGGATTCACTTTGAGCAGTTAGATTACTATGTGTTTCTAGCACTAAATTTAATCTATCATTAGAAGAAGCACAGAAAGCACATAAATTGCGGAATGTAGAAGAGTTTAGAATTACCTTTGCGTGATCTGATTCCACGTTTTCCATTTGTGCAGCAAACTCTAGAATTGTCTGACTGTCTGACTTCTCCACTAGTACAGGACAGATATCATTCTGGTGTATGTCTTCTGTTTCTTCCTCTGATCCAATTTCAGTCTCTGTTACTTCAGCCATGAAGGCTCTAGCGTTAGACTCTGGATGTGTACTCCAATCGTTTGTTCCATCGAGCTGTCTGTCAGATGTTACGTTGGTTAACAGACCAGCTATGTTTGCCTGATTACCCGAACTACCCTGTTGATATCTCCCTTGAGATTGATTCTGGTATTGATTATGGTAGTTCTCTACTTTAGGTCTTTAACACTCTCTAGCAAAATGTCCTAACCCCTGGCAGTTGTAGCACTTAACATTGGATTTGTCAAATCCAATCTTATTGTTGCTGACATTTAGATTTCTGCCCGTCCTTTTGATGAATCTCTTGACTCGCTGAGTCAACATGGCCAGTTGCCATTGAAGATCCATCTCTTCCAAATCATCAGGATCTACCTGATCATAGTCTTCATCCCATAGAGAAGGATCGTTGATTTTCCCTTGAACGCAATTGCCGTACGCGGCGACAAATGAAGCCAGAAGATTTAGATGATCTTCATCTGATTTTGCGCACATTGGCATCCTCGAGTATCCTTGAGATGTAGATGCTGAGTAAGTTTGCTTTTCCTCCGGTTTCGAGAACCCTAAGAAAGCTCGGCTCCCTGAGGCGTCTACTTCAACTGGAGGTGATGTTTCACCCGTAAAAAATGTTGTAGCTGTCTTGAGTTCACTTGCGACTGAAGGTTTGGACTTCCCAAAATACATGTCCGGATCTTGTACTTGGTCATACTCCCATTCCTTCTTCAGCAACTCAAAGTTATAAGCCCTCAGCGTTCCTATGACATTTTCTAGAGTTAGAGTCTCAAATTTCTCTTCATCATGCTTTATCAGCGCTACATACATCTCCCATTTTGCTGGTAAAGCATCTAGAAACTTTTCAATTTTCTCCAATTCACGATACTCGACATCGTGATTGTCTAACTCTGTCAACAAATGATAGAATCTGGTAATGGTCTCATCTAGCTTTTCGTTTTTCAAAGCTTTGAAAATTGCAAACTGCTGCTTGAGCATTTCCATTCTACCTTTTCTAACCCTCGGATTACCTTCACACCTTTTCTCCAGTGCATCCCACAACTCTTTCGTTGTTCGTTGATTTCGGAATGTGTGCAGGATCTCCTGAGGTAATGCCCTTTGAATTATCGAGAATGCTCGGTTCTCGGCCTCGTAAAGTTTCTTATCATCCTCCTTCATCATTTGATATGATAAGACTCTTTGACGGCCTTCAACTTCTGTTGTAGGTGGAATATATCCTTCGTCGATACAGATCCACATCCTCATGTCATTGAATCGAGCAAAGTCGGCAAACCTATCCTTCCACCAATAATAGTCTTACAACTTCATCAGCTTGGGTGGTGAATTCTCCTTCCCGACTTCATGGTCCATTTCAAGAAATTTTTGTAGACTTGTCATTGTTTAAAAAAATTTTGAATTTAAAACTTAATTAATTTAATGGGAAATTAATTTAAATCAACCATTTTGAATTTGTATAAATTCGAATGTGATTAATATTAAATTTGTTTAAAATTAAATTCGAAATTATGTTTGAAATCAAACAAATTTGAAAAATGACAATTTCAAAGAAGAAGGCTAAGTTCGAATTTTAATAGATTCGAATTTAGGTAAATTCGAATTTAACCAAATTCAAATATAACCATAATCTTAATTCGAAAGGAGCGTATTTTTGGACGAATTCGAATTTCGAACAAACCCTAATACCCCGTTATGTTCGAGCGTCGCATGTTCGAAAAACGGCCAAAAGTTCGATTTTTTTCAACTTTTTAGTTTAAACCAAAGTTTTTAGGATCAAAAACTATGATTTCGACAAAAATGATGGACTAATATGAACTTTTTCCCGTGTTCTTGCTTGAAAAACTCGAAAAAATATCCAAAAAACATGATTTGACCGTCCAAAAACGTCTTAAACCACAGATGTTACTTGTGAACACGAAGAACACCACGAACACCCTCATTACTCTGATACCACTTGTAAGGTCGCCTGACTACGAATCCTATCTTGACGCGACACCTGGCAACAAGTGCGGAATCTTCGTTAGCGGCTTGACGGATAGACCACGCACACTGAAACATGGAGACACACACAATGATAGACGAACAACGGAACGTCCCTACACAATGATTCTCTCCAAACGAAACTCTCTAGGACAAGTTCGAACATGGCCCAAGGCCTTTCGAACTTGTCCTCTACCAAATTCGAATCTCAGCCTTCAAACTTATGTTTGAACTTATCTTTGAAACTTATGTTTGAACTTATTGTAATACATTACACCAAGTTCAAACATAAATACAATTAATATCAAACATACATAATCAAACATAGAACAAACATACAACAAATATATAACAAATACTTGTTAATGTATAATAATAGTCAAATTGACTTTTACAAAATATATCTATACTTAGACTGCTATCGTCACACAGGGTGCACTAACATGATGTTCACACTAATATTTCCTATTTGGATAGAATCAGCTTGGATACTATCCTCATTGACTATGTTACTTCCAACACTACTTGTTTTTGCAATGATGGAACTAGCAGAGTCAACAGACCTCATATCCTCAGTTTTAGTCTTTTGGCAATGATGGAACTATCCTCATTGACTATGTTACTTCCAACACTTCTCTTTTTAGTCGTTTTGGAAGAAGAGCCTCTAGAAACATATTCTGAGTTATTCTTGTTGATTCTGTCAGCAGGTATAGCAAACTTATTACTATTTTTAGATGAATCAACAGTTTTGGTGGAAGGCACAATGGCAACAACTTTTCCTGTATCTTCTTTCCTCTTTTTGGGAGGACAGATATCAAACACATGAAGTTTGATTGGCCTTTGACCTTCCACAGGTTTGGGAAACTTATTCCCAAATATCTCAGGTTGAGCATAGGCTTTGCCTTTGCTCTTACTGAGATGTGATGGATGTTGCCTATCAACATAATCACAGCTTTTGATTTGGAAAGACTTACCTTCATTTATAACCAATTTTCTGCTATGATTTAAAAACTTATTTGAAACCACAACAGATTTACTTTCAACGTGAGACTTACCCCTGTTGAAAACAGGCTGCTTACCTTTTGAAAACTTTTTCCCAAAATGATTAGCATCAAAAGGATTAACAGGTCTCTTACCATCAGCTTTAGACCCAGAGCCTGTTTTGTCAACAGGTTTAGAGTCCACAACTGCAGCTTGAGCTTGTTTTCCTTTCTTTTGCTTGTGTGAATCATCAGAGCACTTAGCAGACTGATTTGATGGAGACAATATTCCATCATCAGTTTTTGGATCTTTTTCACACAAGCTGTCAGTATTTTGAGGCCTGACAAACCTGTTTGTTGAGACTAGCTTACAATTTACCATCTGAATGAAAGTGCTAGGAAGCTCACAAAGAGTGCATAAGTCAGTTTTCAGATTATCTATCTCAACAATTGAAGCTGTTTTGTCAAGATCCCCTCCAAGATAGGCTTGGATTTGTGCAGGGATCAGTTGACTGATGCAATGGCTGACTTTTTGTGCAGATTGGCACCAATAGTCAACAATCTTTTCAAGCTTTGCATGTTTTATGTCTGTTTCTCTCTTTTCCTATAATAAAATGGAGTTGATGTGTTTTAATTCATCAAGCTCAGTTTCCAACTTATGGAAACTGTCCAGTTTTTTAGTTTTTATGTCAAGATCAGTTTTAAGCTTAGAGATTTCAGACAGTAAAAAATTGTGCTTCTCAACAGCAGCTTTTAAAACAACAAGCATATATTTAAACCATTTACTTTTTCATCAGAACTGTAAGTCATAAAGTTTTGTACCTTGTACATCATTGTGGGATTCCAGTTCTCTAAGCTGCTGAAGGCTTCAGCTTTAGCCAGGTCTTGTTTGAAGTTGCTTGTTGATGGGACATCAGTGTTGGCCATCAGACAGTTGTTATCTTCTTCATCTGAAGATGAGTCAGATTCCTCCCAATCACATGTCTCGGCCATGAGTCCCTTATGCTTGTTGGAAGCCACTGAGTTTTCCAACTTTTTCAGCTTAGCCATGGCCATAAGGTACTTAACCCTGTAGCCATCGTCCCTGTTTGTCTTGAATGGTTGGATGATTGGCCAACAGCTTTAGAGACACAGTCAGCAGCTATGTGGCCAGTTTTGCCACATTTAAAGCACTCAGCCTTAGTTTTATCAAATGCCTTCTTTTTGACATCATTTGAGTTCCTCTGCAGCATTCTTCCACCGAACCTCTTCTTGTTGAACTTTTTGACAAGCATTGCAATCATTTGCTCATCATCAAGTTCAGCAAGATCTTCACAGTCTTCCTCTTCAGATATCTCTTCCCTTTCATCATCAGCCTGTTGATCAGGTTATGTGAACACATCACATACCTGAACAACAGGTTGTCTCACGCTGGCCACCAAGGCAGCACCTCTCTTAGACATTTCCAATACATTTCTTTTCTGTTGCCTTGACTGCTCATCGTTCAGTAGGGATCCATACAAATTTACAAGATCCATACCATTGATGGTGACTGAATTTCTCAAGATAGTAGAAAAATAGTTCCATTCTTCAGGCAGGATGTCCAAGAACTTGTTCACCAGAGTTAAACTGTCCTTTGTGATCCCAATAGCTTTGAGATCATTGATAAGAGCAGTGAACCTGGTATAGGTTTCTGTGAGAGACTCCTTTGGTTTTGCAAAGAAGAGTTCATACTGTCTAACAAGATTGTGAATCCTGTTGTCCAGTGTGATTGTGGGACCATCATAGACGGTATCCAAAGTATCCCACATCTCCTTTGCAGTCCTCATTTTCTCAACTTGTTTGAACACATCATCAGGAAGAGAAATGACCAGATTGTTCCTAGCTTTTGCGTCAAGAGCAACCAGCCTTTTGTCTTCATCAGACCATTGAGCTTTGGCCTTCTCAAAGGTTCTGATCTCAAGGGCAGCTCCTTCAACAGCAGGAGTGATAGTAGTAACAGAAGTTGGCAAATAGGGACCTTCCATTACTATCTCTGGCAGTTGTACATCCAAATTCTCTAAGTAGAGCATCATTCTGCACTCACAACTAGAGAAGTTTTGATGATTGAATTTGCGGGGTTTGGCCATTAAACCATTGCCATAGTAAGAGGAGGAACTGGCAGCACTGTTGTCCATGGGAAAGTAGGTAGAATGAGAGATCTAGAGTTAACATACACTCTATCTGCTCTGATACCAGTTGTAGGTCCCAACAGGTTTCCCTAGAGTATTGTTCTAATCTGTAGCCGGGGGGGGGGGGGGTGAATACAAATAACTAAAACTCAACACTCTTTTCTCAATGTTTGTGTATATTATTAACAAATGTTAATTACAAACAAGCTTGACTGCGGAAAGGTTCAAGCTGAGATGACAGATACAACAGATATTCACCTAAGCTAAGACACACTCAGACTAGATATAATGAATACACTCACTAAGATGAACTCAGTGAAACTTCTTCATTGGACGATGAGAAAGTGGGATGTCTTTCCAAAAAGACAAAACAACTTTTCTGCACGTTCTGAAAAAGCAAACTTGTCTTCATGTGGCAGAATCTTTGTCTTTTTTCTTTTTGTATCTGTTGTATAAGCCTTTAACCAAAAGAGTAATGTCAACTTTGCATCTTTCTTCTTTTGTTTCTGAGATTCTGATATATGAAATGGTCTGTCACCCATTTCAAATATCCTTTTGTCTTCATGTAACAAAACAGCGTAGGCAGACATTTGCAGTATCTGTTTTCCACTTTGTCTTCGACTTGTAAACTGATCTTGTAGCAAAAAACAATACATGAGTACTTTGAAATAGATTCGGTAAAGTGTTTAGCCTGTTCACAAAGAACAGAACACTTAGAATCTGTCCAAGCTGCTAAATAGAAAAGAGCAGCGTAGACAGTTTATGTCCAGCTTGTTTAGCAGACAGAACAGTTTGGACAATCTTCCTTTGTTGCAACGAATGCAACACGGAAAACATCTTTGACTCATATTGCAAATCACTTTTCAAGTTTCAATAAGGCATAAACAGGCCTTAAATAATACCTTCAAGTGCATCAAACAGGTGTGATTAAAAATCTCCCCCTAAGATGTAGAGCATGTTTGACTGAGGCCTTTTTGTGCCTAACAGGGAAAAATGAATAAAATTAAGTGTTAAATCGATGCAAAATATTATAGTTTAGTGACCAAAACGTGACAATTTTTAGTGGTTAAATCAGTAACTAAATATTTAGTGGCTAAATGCATATACAAAAAGTAGTTTAGTGGCTTTTGTGATGAAACATAGTTTAGTGGTTAAATCGAAAAAAGTCTTAAAGTTGGATGGTCAAAATGGTACTTAGCCTAAAAGGAAAAGACAAAGATTGTACAACCAATGAAGAAGCTTCACAAGGATCCTCTGTGGGAATATAAAGGGAAGCTTCCAAGGAGAGAGAATAGAACCGAATTCAATAAGGGTCTGTTTCCCATGCATGCATGTTCTTACTTCAACTTGAGTAAAAAGCTAGTGTGTCTAACCTGTTCTTAGGGAATTACTCTTTGAACCTATTCAGTATTCCCAAAGTAGTTTAGTTATGTCTTGTAACTAGTTTGAGTGTGTCTTAGCCTAGTGTGATCTGTTGTTCAATTCTGTCATCTCAGTTTGGATATTTCCGCAATCCAAACTTGTTTGTAAACTTAACATACTTGTTAATATAAACATATAAACATTGAGAAAAACTCGTGTGATTTCTTTAAGACTGTATTCAACTTTCATCCCTCTATAGTGGGATAACTTTTGGGACCTACATATATGTTGTTCTTAGAGTTAATGATTATTCTTACTATACATGAGTATATCTTCTAAGATCAAAACATGACGCTTCACAAACAATCATCTCATTCATCAAACAAGTCCAGTTGAATTTGAAACTACCTGTACAAACCACCTGCTCATATATTGGCACTGAATTTAAGAATCATGTTTTGAATTCTTTTCTTATTTTTGTCAGAATCAAACATACATTTTCTGCTATGAGAACACCACAACAAATGGGCTTGTTGAACGACGAAACAGAACTTTGGTGGAAGCGGCAATAACTACATTAGCTGAATCTGATCTTCCACTGAACCTACGGGCAGAAGTAGTCGCAACATCGTGCTACACACAAATTCATTCAATTGTCAATAACCATTTTAATAAAACCCCTAACAAGCTTCCCAACAATCGCAAACCAAATATTAATCATTCTCAATATTTTGGTTGCAGATGTTTTGTCCTGAATGATAAAGAGACTCTTTGTAAGTTTCATGCAAAAGAAGAGGTGGGAATTTTTCTGGGCTACGGCAACGACCCAAAGACTTTTTGCGTCTTCACCAAGCATACAAGAATGTTTGTCAAAAGTGTAAACGTACAATTTGACGAAGTTATTCAGATGGCTTCTGATCACCTTAGTTCGGGACCCGAACTTCAAAGATTAACTATCATACAACAACCTAGTTCAAAATCAGTTATTACTAAATCTTCGAACAATGATTTAAATTTTGATTTGGATTTATTGTTTGAAAATTTTTATAAAGAATATTTTTGGAACACAAAAATAATTGATAGTATTTGTAGGTCCCAAAAGGTTTCCCAAATACACTTAGATTAACTGTAGAAGGGGGGGGGGTGTGAATACAGTTAATCCTTTAATCCATAAATCACACAGATTTTTCTCAATGCTTGTAAGAATATATTAACACTTATTAAAATTACAAACACGTTTGGATTATCAAAAGATCCAAACAGAGATGATAGAAATGAACAATAGACTTTAGCTAATCTAAGACACACCCAAACTAGATACAACGAGACGACTCACTAAGATTCACTCACTGTTTACACAAGACACAGATTGAACAGCTTAGAGGCTGAACAACTTAGTTACCCTATGGTAATTCACTCAAGTTGTACTAAATATGCATGCATGAAAAACACACTTTGCTTTGCACTCACGTTCTCTGCTTGTTGATTCTCAGTGCTCTCTCTTTCCTTGGAAGCTTCTCTTTTATACTCATATAGAGAATCCCAGTGAAACTTCTTTATTGGTTGTAGAGAAAAGCGGGAATGTCTTGTAATAGGACAAGATTGCTTTTCTGCATTAGGACAAGACTGGCAAAGCAGATTTGTCATCTTACTGGAGAATCTTTGTCTTTTAGCTTTTTGTCTCTATCATCCTTAGCTTTAACTTAAAATGGAATCTCAGCTTATGACCTTTATTCTTCCTTCTAAAGCTATTTTGATATAAGAAATGGTCTGTCACCCATTTCAGATATCTTTCTGTCTTCATGCTTTCACAACAGCTTTGGCAGATACTTGGAAGTTCTTATTTTTCACTTTGTCTTGAATTTGTATACTGATCTCAACGTTCAGGACTTTGCATGAAGCCATGGAAACAAATTCCATAATGTGTTAAACCTATTTACAAAGAAAAGGTTGTGTTCACAAAGAACAAAACACTTACTTGTGTCAAAACTGTTCAACAGGTATGGACAGCTTAGACATATTCTGTCAATCCTGTCCAACAGAAATGGACAGTTTTGGCAAACTGTCAAGTTACAACTAATGTAACAATATAAAGCAGACTTAGGCTAATTTTGCAAATTACTTATCAGGTTTGATTGAGGCATTAAAAAGCCATAAAATCTCCCCCTAACTGTGTCAATCAGGTTTTGACTGGAAATCTCCCATTATGACATGGAACAGGTTTGGTTGACGCCTTTTTATGCCAAACAATCTCCCCTATTTGCAATATAAAGACTAGGGCTGACTATACCAGTCAGCATTATACACTTCTACATTCGAATTGTAGAAATGAAATTACAACATAGAAGTAAGGTAAATGATCAGTTTATACTTAATGAAAACTAATAAAACAACAAATGTATTAAAAGAAAAAGTACAACTTATGAACAACAAAAAAACTTCAACTGTTGGCCATTGATGTTGGGAGCAGATAATGGTAAGCCTGACCAACTGGTTATCAGCTTCCATTCTTCATCTATGCATGACCTGTAGATGGACTTTGTTCTTTCTCTTTCTCCTTTTCTAACTCAGTAGTAGCTTGTAGGAGTTTCTCTTGTTCCAGACCAGCCAACATTTCTTTTCCGGCTTCGAAACATTCAACCTCTTTCTTAAGGTAGAAACGGTCTTGGTTTTCCAGTTCTCCTCTAGCATTGTAAACTTCTAAGAATTGCTACTCTCCACCTGAAGTGCTTGATGTAAGCTTTCATGCATCTGAAGGCAAGAAGGTGTCTAACACCAGCTTTGGGAAGATCTGAAGCTCTCTGAAAGCACATCTTCCTAGTAAGAGTATCCACAAAGAATACCCCAACTTCAGGATCTTCAATAAACTTTCCTTCAACAGGTTCTACACCTTTGGGCAGGATGTGATCCATACCCTTAATTTCAGTGGCATAGAACCATTTTTGACAATCTCTTCAAGTTCTGTGTCCCTCTTCTGTGTTCTTGGTTTGATTTTGGGTTCAATTTTGGAGGTACCCTTAATCATTTCTTCATAAATTAGACCCAACCCATTTTACCTTGTCCATCAGCTTTCTCACAAATGCTCAAACAGTTTTGGTTGTCTCAGATTTTGAACTGCTTAGAGCAACTACAAGTTTAACCCATTCTATGTATCTCATTTTGGCTACCTCAGCTACTTCGTATGACTCTAGCTCAGGGCCATCAGCACCAAATCTTGTAATCTGTAGCTTCCAAGGCTGATTATTCCTTGAAGTGGGAACAACTTTGACAATTGTTTCCCTGGCCAGTCTCCTTTCAGCAACATCATAGAACTTCCTTTTAGCCAAGTTGTCAAAACGAAATTGGGTTCTGACAGATGAAGGGGTAGTGGACCCAGATTTCTCCTTAGTCACAGAGACCTTTTAACCCTTCTCCTTCTCTGCTCTCTTTTCACTGTCAGCTTCTTTGACAGCTTCCTCCAGCTTCTTTTGCACTACTAAAGATGCCATTTTTACTTTCTTTGCCTCTTTAGCAGTGAAAACTTAAGCGGCTTTCACAGAGGTAGCTTCCTATTTTGCTCTTAATAGGAACTCAACTTGTTCTTGTTTCCACTCATAGTAGGTTTCAAGTGGAATTTGTAGCTTTATCATATTTAAGCTGGAGTTCCCTTTCAACGTCTGTATCCACAACAACCTTGCGTATTCTTTTGGCTGCAGTGGATAGAGCAATCTTAGTTTCCTCCTCTTCTGATGAATCTAGGACCAGTCGTCTTCTTTTGTTGTATCTGTCCTCATATATAAGTTCCCCTTAGTAGGTGCAGGGCTTGGAGACTTACTTTGAGTAGGCTCAGCTGTCCTGGAGTCATAGCATGTACTCGCAGTAGCACCAGTGGTTCGTTGGCATGCTGCTTGCCCAACTGAGGCTGATTTCTCCTTAAAATGGGATGAAGATTTCCCCTTAGACTTAGTCTTTTAGGCAGACTTCCTCTCCCCCTTTGAAGGAGATGGCACAGAGCCTTTAACTTCAGTACTACCCAAAGGAACATATCCAAAGGGTTTGGCAGCAACAGACTTGGGAACAGGTTTAGGACCAACCAGGCTATGCACTAAGAACGCAAGGCTATCCTTCACATATGCTATTTGGGTGAGGCGTCTATCAAGAGAGGATGATTGAGAGTTAGAGGTGGCTGAAAGGTTGGAAATGGCAGCTCTGTCAGCATCGCTATGCATAAGGCTTATAAGCTGTGCAAGAGTAACATTGATGGACTCTTGCACATCTTCAAACCGGATGCCACAGTGTTGGACAGTGATACCACAAAGGTATTCAAAGAGGCTAAAGTGGAGGGCAGAGAATAGAACAGGTTTCAGCAATACTTAACAGTTGTTGGGAAATAGATGTCAAGCTGGACAAAGAGTCCTACTGATGGGAAAGAAGAGATGAGAGAGAAGTTGAGAGTTGTTGCAGCTGTGCAGTGAGTGCAAGAAGCTGAGAGAAGTAGTCAGGTTGTGGAAAGGGTTGTGGAAACGATGACATGAAAGAATCAAGAGATCCTGCAAGCTAGGCAGACACTGAGTCTCCAATAGTAGATGGCACGGTGGACATGGATTTGTCCAAGGTATATGTTAGGCACAAAAAGACCTCAATCAAACCTATTCTATATCGTAGGGGGACATTTCTAATAAAATCTGATTCATGCACTTAAGGGAAAATTTAAGGCTTTTTAATGCCTTATTGCAACTTCATAAGTGATTTGCAAATCTGTTGGTACACCCTGTGTGACGATAGAAGTCTAAGTGATCTAACATTTTGGTTCAAGTAATATTCAAAGTATTGGGTATTAACGAGTGTTTGATATATATGTTTATATGTGTTTGGTAGTTATTGAATGTGTGTTTGAACTTGATGTAATGTATCACAAGAAGTTCAAACATAAGTTACAAACATAAGTTTCAAATATACGTTAAATATGTGAAAGTCGAATTTAGATTGAATTCGAATTCACTAGTAATTAGATTCGAATCTATGGCAGATTCGAATATAATCCATAAGGCAGATTCGAGAGTGTCCAGGGGAAAAACTCGAATGGGCCTTGGGCCTGATTCGAGTTTGGCCCATGGCAAACTCGAATGAGCCTCTATAATTAGGGATTAACTCGAATCATCAGTAACTTTTGCAGATTTCGTGTGAGTGATTAGCAAAAGGCGATCTCGAGTTTATCAGCTTTGTGAGTGTTCTTTCGGAGAGAATCTTCTAGTAGGTGCGTTCGTGTTCGTCCGTACAGCTTGTTGATAGTCTCCGTGTTCCGTGTGAGGGTTGTTTCCGTCAAGCCGTTAACGAGGATTCCGCACTCATTGACGGTGTCGCGTCTAGATAGATCTGTAGTGTGTAGACCTTACAAGTGGTATCAGAGCCTACGGGGTGTTCTTAGTGTTCTTCGTGTTCATATAGATACATCCTAGGTTTCTTGACGCTTTTGGACGGTTATTCTCTCAAGTTTTTGTGTTTTTCGAGCTTATCAAATTGGGATCCAGGAAATACTTCGTGTTTTTCATGTTTCTGATCGAAATCAATATTTTTCGTTGTAAAAATATTGATTTAATCTGCAAAACGTTAAGAAATCGAGGTATTAGCCGTTTTTCGAGTTTGCGGCGCTCGAATCTGTTAGGAGTAATTAGGGTTTTGCTTAGTCTCGAGTCTAACCAAATATCCGCTCCTTTCGAGTTTGCTTTCGAGTGTTTCGAGTTTAAAGAGTTCGAGTTTGATTCGAGTTTGTGCTAGAGTCGAATAGGAGCTTCGAGTTTGCTGGGGTTCGACTTTAACTGTTTCGAGTTTGCTTGGACCTTCGAGTTTGAGACCTTTTAATTTGTCACCCAGTTCGACTTTAATTGAATTTCAGAACTTAAATCAAATTTAATCCCAAATAGATTTAAACTTAATTATATTCGAATTTACCTAAATTCGAAGGAATTAACTTAAATTAATTTCGAATTAAATTTATTAAGTTAAAGTTCAATTACTTTTGAAACAATGACAAATCTTCAAACATTTCTGGAAATGGATCATGAGGTCGGGAAAGCCAATACTCCGCCTAAGCTGATGAAACTTGAAGACTATTATTGGTGGATAGATCGGTTTGCCGATTTTGTGCGTTTCAACGACATGCGAATGTGGATTTGTATCGACGAGGGATACATTCCACCAACTGCTAAAATTGAGGGAAGACAGAAGGTTGTCACGTATTTGAAGATGAAGGACGATGACAAAAAGCTGTTTGAAGCTGAGAACCACGCATTCGCTATAATACGAATGGCCTTACCTTAGGACATACTACACACATTCCGCGATCAAAAGACATCTAAGGAGCTTTGGGAGACGCTGGAAAAGAGGTGTGAGGGTAATCCGAGGGTTAAGAGGAAACGTATGGAGTTGTTGAAACAGCAGTTTGCGATTTTCAAGGCTTTGAAGGATGAAAAGCTGGACGACACCATCACCCGCTTTTATCATCTGCTGACAGAGCTTGAGAGTCATTGCATTGAGTATAGCGACACTGAAAAGAACAATAAGCTTCTTGATGCCCTACCAGCCAAATGGGTGATGTATGTGGCTATGATTAAGCTTGATGAAGATAAGTATTATACTCAATCGTTGGAGGATGTAGTAGGAACGCTGAGGGCGTATCATTTCGAGCTACTGAAGGCCGAAACAGATTATGAACAAGTCCAAAATCCAGCCATGTATATTGGAAAATCAAAACCTTCAGCGACAGCTGATATGAAGACTGCTATAGCATTCTTCACTGGAGAAACGTCGTCACCAGCATAGAATGACGACGCACAGAATAGAGCGTTCTTAGGGTTTGGGAGACCGGAAGAACAGCAACATCAGGCAACACCTGCATCAACATCTCAGGGCTACTCTAAGATGCCCATGAGCGCTAAATCGGCCGAAGAACATTTGAATCTGTTGGCATCATTTGTGGCCGCATATGGGAACTGCGTTCAGGGAAAAATAAACCATCCTGCTCTCTGGGATGAAGATTACGATCAGGTAGACCCTGACGACCTTGAGGAGATGGATCTCAAATGGCAACCGGCCATGGTAACCCAACGGGTTAAACGGTTCATCAAACGGACTGGGAGGAATCTGAATATGAATAATAAGGGGATTGGCTTTGATAAGTCAAAGGTCAAATGCTACAACTGTCAAGGCTTGGGATACTTCGCCAGAGAGTGTCAGAGACCGAAGGTAGATAATTACCAAGGGCAGAATCAGAATCAAGGACAGTTTCAGAACCAATCTCAACAGAGATATCTTCCGAGTTCATCATCCAGTCAAGCAAATATAGCTGGTCTGTTATCAAACGTCACATGAGACAGACAGCTGGATGGTACTTACGACTGGAGCTCACATCCGGAGTCTAACGCTAGAGCCTTTATGGCTGAAGTCACTGAGAGTGGATGTGAAGGAGAAGAGCAGACCACAAGGGACAGCAGTCAACAACAAAGCAGTCCGATGTGGGTGGAGAAGTCGAATGATCAGACACTTCTGGAGTTTGCCGCTCAAATGGCCAACGTCGAATCAGATCACTCAAAGGTAAGTCTGAATTACTCTCTTTTCCATGAATTATGTGTTTTATGTGTTACTTCTAACGACAGGTTGAATCTAGTATTAGAATCACATAAAAATATATCTGCTCAAAATTAGTCATTAAAGTCAGATGACGCTAGCCTGATTGACATTAAGCAAGATCTTAGGGATAAGCTTAAGGCAGATGCACAAGATGTCATAGTTCTAAAAGACAAGCTAAGTGAGCAATGTGTTAGATTAGAACTGATGTATGAGCATGTAGAGGCCTTGACCAAGGATCTTAAGATCAAAGAAGTAGAGCTAGCTGAAACCAAGGTGAAGGTAGAAGAGGCTAATAGTAAGCTAGAAAAGTTTAGGAACTCAAGTCTGAACCTAAGGAAAGTTTTAGATGCTCAACGCCAATCTAAAAAGCCTGTAGGTCTAGGATTTCATGAGATTCCTCCACCTTTTAATGCCAACTATGTGCCTCAACCACAGGAGAAAACTGAGAAATCAGAAGACTTAGAGGAAATACATGCACCTGTGTCTGAGCCTGTAAAGGAAAATACACCTAAGGTGACTGATACAAACATCAAGGTTAAGAAAGTCAAATTTGTGTCTTCCTCCAGTGAAACACCTGCAGGAAAACATAAAATTGATTTTAATGATCAGGATGATGAACCAGTCACAATAGATGCTCAAAAAGAAGCAGACACTAGTGAGACACCTAGGTCTAAGGGCACACACAAGAAGTCCATTTACAAGATGTCTTGCTTTAGATGTCATGAAAAGGGGCATGTTGCTTCTAACTGTCCGCTTAGGAAAATTGACGTTACACCTAAGACAGGGAAGCCAACACAAATAAAGCCTTCAACAAGTGTGGCGAGCACTAGTAGTTCTCAGAGTACCGAGAAAACTGTGCAGGCTGCACCAAAACAAGTTGTGAAACAAATACCGGTAAAAGGTGGACCAAAAGAAGTGGTTAGGACTAACTCACCGAATCGAGTCGTTAATCAATCTAGGCCTGGTCCTCAACAACAATATAGGAGCACAACACCTAGCAGAGCATACACTCCAGTTAGGTCACACACTCCTGTTAGACATCACACACTGGTTAGAGCTCAGGGATCTCAATCTGAAATGCAATATAATCGGAATTATTCAAGAGCTCCACATCAAATGCCTACTCAAAGGCAAAGAGTGAATTTACATCACTCGGCACCACAACAAACTCCTGTTCAACGACTCAAGACACCTGAAAGGCGAGATGGGTATTTGAAAGAGTTTAAGTATGTGGACGAGAATGGTATAACCAAGTCAGTTATGGCTTGGGTTCCCCGTGATAACTAACCTATTTTTTTCGTGTGCAGGAGATAACCATAGGTCCAAACAACAAATAGTTCATCGATAGTGGATGCTCCAGGCACATGACAGGGGAAAGAAGTCTCCTTACAGACTTCAAGGGTGGGAATCGGGGATTTTTATCATTCGCGGGAAACAAGGGAGGAAACATCACGGGTACTGGAGTGGTCACTAATGGGACGATCAAGTTGGATCAAGTTTATCACGTTGATAAACTGGTTCACAATCTCATTAGTGTATCTCAAATCTGTGACAAGAAGAATTCAGTGTTGTTCACTGACACTGAAGCGTTGGTGCTGAAACCGGGGTTCAAGATTCCTGAAGAGTGGATATTGATGCGGGAACCAAGGAAGAATGACTTGTACATGCTCGATATGAACAAGCCGGAAACTTCGATGGGGCCAATCTGTCTGTTATCCAAAGCTTTGGAGACTGAATCAGTTTTGTGGCACAGGCGCATGGCACACTTGCACCTAAGAAAAATGAACTATATAACGAAAAATGGGTTGGTGCAAGGTGTGCCTATGAAGAGTTTTCAGTTCGAGGACAAGTGTCTACCATGCAAGAAGGGAAAACAACATAAGAAGGCACACAAGTCCAAGACTCAGAACTCCATCACTACCACATTCGATTTGCTGCATATGGACCTCTTCGGACCAGCCAACAAAAGGAGTATAGGTGGTAGTTGGTATTGTTTACTTATCACTGACGATTACTCACGATTTTCTTGGGTTTTCTTTCTAGATATAAAGGACGAGACGACATCCAAGCTCATCGGGTTCTTAGACCAAGTGGAGAATTCCTATGGAACACGGGTTAAAAGGCTTCGTAGTGATAATGGAATTGAGTTTAAAAACACTGTAATTGGTGTATATTGCCTCTCAAAGGGCATAGTGCATCAATTTAGTGCACCGTATGAGCCTCAACAAAATGGGGTGGCCGAAAGAAAGAACAGGACATTGATTGAGGCAGCTAGGACTATGCTTTCGGATTCAAAGCTTCCTACCATGTTTTGGGGGGAGGCAGTGAATACCGCATGTCATATTTTAAACCGGGTCCTAACTGTCAAATCTTTGAACAAAACCTGTTACGAAATTTTGAATAAACGGCCACCTAATTTAACTGGCTTCGAACCGTTTGGGGTACCATGTACTTTATTGCGAACAAAACATCAACCTAAGTTTGGTGAAAAGGCTGACGAAGGATACTTCCTATGTTATGTGCCGAACTTACCAAACAAACAGGTTTTTAACAAAACTAATGGAACAGTAGAGATTGTGTATAACATTGAAGTCACAAGTTATACACATGAACCCTAAACAGGTCCGGAATGGATATTTGACTATGATAAATTGTTTGAGTCATTTAACATTCCTTTGGATGAAAATGCAGGTACGATCGAAAAGGACATGGCGACGCTGAATCTGAATGATGAAGGTCATACCTTTTCGAGGACTACATTTCAATCCAAATCTAAGCCTACTTTGACTGAAGATGGATCTCCAGAAGTCACTGATCCAGAAGCACCTTCAACTGAGAATCAAACTCAGACAACAAATTCCAACTTTGAGGAAACTGTCCACGAGGAGGAAAATGTGGAATCTAAGGATGTTCCCCCATTAGGTGAAATAGTATCTAACTTAGGAGATAATCTGAGAGTTGACGAGATAGAGACATCTAGGATCAACAAGAACCATCCTATAGAAAGCATCATAGGATATCCTAATGAGGGTGTGAGGACTAGGAGTAGTTTAAATAACAACACCGTGTTGTTGTCGATGATAAATGACACCGAGGCCTTTCATACCTGCCTCTATTCTTGTTTCATCTCGCAAGTAGAGCCGAAAAACGTGCAAATGGCACTAAAGGATAACTCCTGGGTTGAAGCGATGCAGGAAGAACTCTCTCAGTTTACGAAACTAAAAGTGTGGGAGTTAGTTCCATTACCTCGAGGGGAAATTGCCATAGGAACCACATGGGTTTTTAAGTGCAAAAGAGAAGATCGGGGTATAGTCACTCGCAACAAGGCTAGGTTAGTTGTAAAGGGTTTCAACCAAGAGGAGGGAATCGATTACAATGAGGTGTTTGCACCAGTAGCAAGGCTGGAAGCCATTAGGTTGTTTCTGGCTTTTGCTTCCTTCAAGGGCTTTAAGGTATATCAACTAGATGTTAAGAGTGCTTTCCTCTACGGGAAAGTGAAGGAACTGGTGTATGTAGAACAGCCGCCCGGATTTACAGATCCAAAATATCCAGACAGAGTATATCGATTAGATAAGGCTCTGTATGGATTGCATCAAGCACCAAGGGCGTGGTACGAGACTTTATCCAACCATCTGTTAGAGAACGGGTTTGAAAGGGGTAGGATAGATAGTACGTTGTTTGTTAAGCGAAAGGGAGAACACTTCATCTTGGTACAAGTGTACGTCGATGATATCATCTTTGGATCATCAGACGAGCAAATGTGCAAAGATTTTGAGAAGGTGATGAAGTCGAAATTCGAGATGAGTGCAATGGGTGAGTTGAATTTCTTTTTGGGGTTGCAAGTTGACCAGAGTAAGGAAGGAATGTTTATCCATCAGACGAAGTATGTCTACGACATATTAGAACGCTTCGGGATGGAAGGGACGAAACTGACAGCCCATTTCAGCACGCCGATTCAAGTGAATCACAATCTCGGACCGGGTACTAAAAGTGATACCGATGTGGATCCGACGTTATATCGGGCCATGATTGGATCACTTATGTATTTAAATGCTTCAAGACCTGACATCATGTTTGCTGTGTGTATTTGTGCTAGGTTTCAAGTTAATCCGAAAGAGATGCACATGAAAGCTGTGAAGCGGATTCTACGATACCTCAAGTCGAAACCGAAGCCAGGACTTTGGTATCACGCGGAGGGAGATCTAGAGTTGGAGGCGTTCACGGATTCTGACTACGGAGGATGCAGCTTGACGCGCAAGTCAACAACTGGAGGTTGTCAATTCCTAGGAGGGAGACTGGTTTCCTAGCAATGCAAGAAATAGACGTCGGTAGCCGTGTCAACATGCGAGGCCGAGTATGTTGCTGCTGGTAGTTGCTGCTCACAGGTTCTGTGGATACAACAACAATTGCGGGATTACGGTTTGGCTTACACTCAAACTCCCATTAGGATAGATAACCAACCTACAATTGCTATAAAAAATAATCTAGTTAAACACAGTAAAACAAAGCACATAGACATAAGCATCATTTTATTCGTGATTGTGCTGAAAAGAACTTAATCAAATTGGTAAAAGTGGCAACGGACGATAATAATGCTGATTTATTTACCAAAGCTTTTGATAAGTCACGGTTTGAATATTTGATTCAACTAAATGGAATGCGCAACCCAGAGTAAATTGACCTTAGTAGAAGTTTTATTTCCTTTTATAGCTGTAGTATTTCTTTCTTTTTATAGTAAGCTTGCTAAATTAGGATAGTCTCTATTTTTAGTAAGTTAGTAGGTTATATTCTTTTATTGCTATTTCTTATGAAAAACAAAAGAAAAAAGAGAGAAAACCATAAAAAATTCAAAAAAAAAAAAGAGAATATCAGAAAAAGAGTTAAGTCTTAGATATATAGGTTCAAAGTGACGAAAATTAGCACATTCGTTACAAACTCTAAGTGTTTAGGCTTTCACACATAATGCACCTAAAATTCTAAGTGTTATACTTTATTTTAGTTTGATGTGTTGGTAGGCATAATACATATAGGGAATCTCAAGGCTAATAAAATATTCAATAAAAGTCAAACGTGTCGCTAACTTAGATGTATGACCAATCGGTCTTAATTTTTATGTACGAGACATACAAACTTTGAGTATAAATGAGGTATGCAAACTTTCTGGGGATGTATAGCAACATCAAATACATCTTAAAATGGAAAGAATAGTAAAATCATACAGAATTGAGAGTCAAAAACACGTAACTCTGTTGTACGTAAGTACAGACCTGTTGCCTCTGTTTTGATTCGGGTTAGCAAGATAATTCGCTTTGTTGTACGTCGGTACAGACCTGTCACCGCTGTCTTGCTAGCTTTAAAAATAAACCTTAAGTCAAACTAAGACACTTTGTTGTATGTAAATACAGACCTGTGTCCGATGTTTGTCTTTTAAAGAAAGTTTGCAAATACCAACAAGTTAGAATCATTGTCTGTATGCCTTGATCATAAAAGTATGTCTATGTCTGAGTCACGTAAGATAATTTCATGATAAATAAAAATGCCAAGGGATATTCCGAAATGTAGCATGTTTAAAGGGGAAAATACCAACAATCGGCTAAACGGGTATGTCACGCCAAACAATCAAAGGAATCAAAAATTTCTAAGTGTGAAAGTTTAAGTACTGAAAGTGAGTATCTGACACCGCTATCTGATTGAACCTTTCTTTGACTATGCTCGTCAAAAATAATTTGTTAAGTTTTTAGCATAGGTTGTAAGTTTTAATAAATGTAGTTTAAGTCGAAGTTAAATTTTTGTTCAAAATTTTAAAAATTTTATTTTTACTTTTACTTATTTTTATTTTATTTTATTTTATTTTATTTTATTTTATTTTTTCTTAGGAAAAAGGTCAAAAATTACTGAGGGTGCATTCATAGTTGAATAAAATAAACATTGCGTGAAAATCTTGTGCTTAGGGTAAAAGATTTGGCATAGTTTATTCCGTTACACGATAAAGTTGAAAAGGTTGAAAAAGTTTAATTTATTTCAAAATTTTTTGAAATTTTCAAAGTTTCAGGGGTGAATTCGAGTTTAAGCTAAACTCGAATATGGCAAGGCTCGAATCTGTCAGTAGATTCGAAAAAGGCATCAAACTCGAATGTTGGTGGTATAAATAGGTCAACAGTGATGGTCATTAACTCATCTGTTTTCGAATCTATTCTCTCGAGTTTGTCCACGCGATTTCGAATCTATTCTCGAGTTTGCCGTTTTGAAGACACACACTATTTGTCGAGTTTCTGTCCGTGTGGGTTCGATACTACCCATAGATCTAGGTATAACCAAGTGTATTGTACAAGATTTAGGTACTATTATACTCCATTTGGGCCAAAATCATTAGATTTTGAAGTTTTATTGGTAGAAAGTTTGTTTTTCAAAATTACAAACTTTGAACCGGTGAAAAGTCAAATTAATTACAAATATCATTGATTAGAACCAAGTAGGACTAAAAGATGTCATTTTCTGAGTCTAACATGGTTAAAATCATGGATTTTTGTGATGTTGGTGGCCGACTCCTTCGAGTCTGTTCATGGCCTGATTCGAGTTTGTCAGTAAACTCGAATTGGTCATTAAACTCGAATGGTACATTAAACTCGAATAGATGTTAATTCGAATCTGTTTGTCATTTTATTTGAATTATTTAATTTAAATTTTAATTAAACTTGTAGAAATTCATATGTGTTGGATTTTGTACTTACACAAGTGCAAAATAAAACAAATTTGAATTTAAACAACTTTATTCATTTTTAATAATTCTAATATTTTATTTGATATATTGTGCAGACATGGCGGATAGAATATTTGTTCCGAAGCATAATATGGTCATTTCCCCGGACCATGCTATCCCTGAAGCGCAGGCTTTCCGCCAGATGGTGGATTTCTTAGTTGAGTCCAGAATTTCGTATGTGCTATCGCACAATATCAAAATCGTCATTCCTTACGTGCGACAATTCTATGAACATTTGCAAGTCGATTGCACTGTCACTCCGACAGTTCTTAGGACAAGGATTGCTGGTAATCCGTTGGTGTTTTCTGCTGATATTCTTCGTCAAGTGCTTCAGTTGGCACTCAGGAGCAAGAAGATGGGCCTATTGATTTCCAATTATCAATCAGGCAGGCTGCATTTACAAGAAAGGGTTATAGTTTAGATGTTACTAAGACATCTTATATGAAGAGTGGGCTAATTGGACAATGGCGATATCTCGCGCATGTGTTCATGGTTTGTTTCGCTGCAAAGAAAGCTGGATTTGATTATATAGTTTCGAAGATCCAATCAGAGATGATCGCGTTGGTATATAACCGGAAGTTCAGTTTTTCAGAGATGTTCTTCTCGGAGTTCGTTCATCAGATTACGGCTCCGGAGCGGGAAAGATTTCTTCTTTAGGGGAAAGGTGGTAGATGAATCCATCAATGCCACCCTTGAAGAGTCGGAAAATCCTTCACTCAAAGTTGAATCTAAATCATTTTAAGGAGACTTCAAATTTGATGATCTTCTGTACTCAAATGCTGAAGAAAAGAACTCTAAAGCTTCCACATCATCTAGAGTGGAACCTGAAAACAACAGTGGGCATAATGATGACTATATTGTTTCACCCTGTGTGAATAAGTGCACTAATATAGTTGATGTACCATGCCAGGACAAATCAATGTTGATTTCACTGAATCCTCTGCTGATTTGTTCATCACCAATGTTACTCCCTCAACAAATGGACAAGCTCAATACATAAGTCTGTCTGGTAATCATGAAAGTTGTTCTACAAGGCCTGTTGTAAATGAAACTGGTGTTCAAGATACAAAGGTTCCATCATTGGAGCATGATCCAAAGTGGATTAGGTGTCATCAAAATGATCAAATAACAGGTGATATCAGATGTGCAGACAAGGTGGGACAGTCTTGGAAACTTGTGTATGTTTTCAATTTTTGTGTCCCTGATGAAGCCAAAGAAAATTGATGATGCACTGAAAGATGCCAATTGGAACACCGCCATGAAGGAAGAACTCAATCAGTTTGAGAGAAACAAAGTATGGAAGCTGGTCCCCATGCCTAAAGGAAAAACAATAATTGGCACAAAATGGGTTATCAGAAACAAGATGGATGAGCAAGGTCATGTCATTAAAAATAAGGCAAGACTGGTGCTCAAGGGTATAGGCAGAAAGATGGTATTGACTATTATGAAACATTTGCTCCTGTGGCCAGGCTTGAAGCAATTCGTTTGTTTCCGGCATATGATGCTCACAAAAGCATGAAAGTATTTCAAATGGATGTAAAGAGTTAATTTTTGAATAGTAAGCTGCAAAAAGAGGTATATGTTAAGCAACCCTCAGCTTTTGAAAATGAACATTATCGAGGCTTTGTCTATAAGTTGGACAAAGCACTCTATCAACTGAAACAAGCCCCAGAGCCTGGTATGACACTCCTACTGATTTCCTAATGAGCAATAGATATTCCACAGGTAATGTGGATACTACATTGTTCATAAAGAAGGTGAAATCTGATATTATGCTTGTTCAGATCTATGTGAATGACATTATATTTGGTTCTACTAATGAACAACTATGCAAGAAGTTTTCACTGCTCATTAAATTTAAGTATGAAATGAGTATGATGGGTGAACTAAGTTTGTTTCTAGGATTACAGGTTAAACAAACCTTAAATGGAATATTTATAAATCAAAGAAAGTATACATTAGATATTTTAAAGAAATTTAAATTTGATCAATGTTCTCCCATCAAAACCCCAATGGCAACCAATGTTAAATTGGATGCTGATGCCTGTGGCAAGCCTGATTCTATAACAGCTTATAGAGGTATTATTGGGAGCGTGCTATGTGTGACAGCTAGTAGACCAGATATGATGTTTGCAACTTGTTTATGTGCTAGGTTTCAAGATGATCCAAAGAAAAAACATCTAGCTTTTGTGAAAAGAATCTTTAGGTACCTAAAGGGTTAATTAGGTCTGGGTCTTTGGTATCCCATAGACTCAAGCCTTGATCTAAATGGCTACAAAGATTTCAGTTTTGAAGGTTGCAAGCTAGATAGAAAAAGCACAACTGGTAGGTGTCAACTCTTTGGTGGAAAGTTGATTAGTTGGTGCAGCAAAAAGCAGAACTCTGTGTCCACTTCTACTGCTGAAGCTGGGTATATTGCTGTTGGAAGCTGCTGTGGACAGATCCTATGGATGCAACATTAGCTTGAGGATTATGGTCTGGTATATAGGAAAACTCCTATTCTATGTGACAATACAAGTGCCATAGCCATTTCCAACAACCTTGTCTTTCACTCAAGAACCAAGCATATAGAAGTCAGACATCACTTCGTAAGGGATCACATCCAAAAAGGTAATGTTGAGGTATCTTTTGTACCTACAGAAGCAGTTGTCAAATCAACCGCCCTTTTCTCTCTCCTATTATCTCACATTCAAAATCCTTTAAATACCCACTATCACTGTATCATCTTCTTCTTCACTAGTGCGACCCTATATATCCATACCTTCTAAGAACTCATACCTACCATAAAAAGACATTATGTCTGTGTGTCTTGCATCCCTCTCATCAAACTCAAAAATGGTCTCTCATTATCCCATTGTCCCTGCATTTTTGGGTGATGAAGTTGTCAAACATCGATCAGTCACCACCACAAGACCATCAAGCCTACCAACTATGTAGCAAATGTCACAATCCAAAAGAACTACATAAACAAAGGGTATAAATCCATGGTAGACTTCCTAAAAGCTCATCTCCTACACTATGCCATGACAGCCACTCCTGGTGTCATATACTAAGAAATGGTCTATGAATTCCGGTGCACTTGTTCCTATGATTCTGCCACTATGACCATTCGAGGGACCATTTTCAACAACACTTAAGTTGTTGAGATACTGTTGCTCTACTCCAGGAGGTACTTCATCTTTTGGTGGTTGAAAAGTATGATAAACCACAGCCTGAGAATAAACAAATGGGTAATTTGTTGAGGTGTGGTGGTGTATCTGCACCAAGGGTGGGAGCTACATTATTTAGGAAATAGCTAGCCCAACCTACAGCTTTCTCTTTGCCTCTATGGTGATGAGTTTAAGATGCAATGTTGGTTCATTTGACCAGCTTAGCAGAGATGAAGTTCAAGTGGCTCTGCAGTTTGTGGAAGGGACTACACTGAATATGGCCAAATGGATTTTTGGCAATCTGAGGACCTTTTTGGAACAAGAGTAACGTTGCGCATCTGTAAGGTACCCCATATTTTTAAGTCTCATTTTTAAAATGTTTGTGGTGCTACACTATACCACTCTCAGCCTTTTCTGACGTCAATGATGTTTCCTGTCATTGGAAGCAATGTGTTTCCTGCCCCGGTTACTTCTGAAGAGCCTTCTCTGATAACACCTATAAGGAGGCTGCTTGGTTTAGTGGAAGGACCTTCTGTACAGGAGGTGAATCCAACTCCTGCTCCCATGGAAAAATCCAAAAGTTGCTGGATCAAGGGCAAAACGTGCCCTGAAGTCCACTGCAGCAAGGCCTGTCACCAAGAAGGCCAGAAAAAAAAACTCTGCACCCCCAGTCTCTGTGCCTGAGGGGGAGCAGGCTGATATCCCAGGTTCATCCGTTGAACTAGAGGCCTTTGTGGCTGGTGGCTCTGTGTCACCTGAGACCAGGGAACAAGTTTCACATCTTATTTGCAGCCTAGTCTCCTCCCCAGTCCAAACACACAACGTGCCAGTTCTCTCACTGCATACTTCATGCTGAGGAAGAAATCCTTAGCCAGAAAGAAAACAGCAAGCCTACCTACTCATGAAAGCCCCTCTAGCCCCTCTTAACAGGAGCCTGTTGAAAAAGAAGCTACCCCAGCTGCATTGTCTCCTTTTATGTTGGAGAGTCGTGCACATTCTCTGGAACCTGCTTCACTCCAAACTGAGTTCACCCAGAGTCAGCCTAAGCATTCTCAAAGACAGGATTTCTCTCCAATCCACACTAAGTACACACTGTCCCCCACTCATATCTCTCCTACACAACCTGAGTCTGCACAAGGTGCTAAAGCAGTTGGTTCAAGCCCACCAACTGATCAGCCTTCCAAATTTGCTCCTCATGAAGAAACTTATCAATCTGCATTAGCTGCTGAAGGAACAATATCCCAGACTGGTGATCTACAGGGTATAGGCCAACCCTCTGGTGAAGGCTTTCCCCATATGCAAATTCCATCACCAGTTTTCACCACTGATGATGTTGAAATGCACACATCTTCTCCCCATGAAGAAGTGCCTCAAAACCAAGGCACTACTGTGGGTACCAGCCATGTCTTTGATGAAGGAATCACATACCTAGTGGTTCTTGAGAGGCAACCCACTCCAATCACCTCACCTCATGATGCAGGTTTGGTCACCATCGAAGGTATCATTGACCCCTCTAAGTTTGGTCACTTGTCCTTTGCATAGGCCATGGAACTTCTTTCCACTGAGCCCCTACCATCACCAAGTGAACCTACTACACCACCATCCTCAACATCATCTCCATCCACTCAATCCAAAATATCCACCCATACTCCTCCATCTCCTAAATATTTTTCCTTTAAGGAACAACTTACTGTGTCGTCCTCTAAGGTTGAAACTTCGGAAAAATCCACGACCACCCTTCCTTCTACCGTTGCAGCCTCTGTTTCTGCACAGCTTACAAGATTTCTTGATTTGTTCAAGTCATCCTTTCCATCACCCTCTCCACAACCTGACTACTCCTCCTAGTTGCTTGCACTCACTGCACAGCTTCAACAACTCTCCACTTCTTTATCCTCTCTCCTTTCAAATCAATAAGACTCTGTGTCTAGCTTGGCAGCTATTTCCCAACAACTGTCAAGTATTTCTGAAACCTGTTTTGTCTCTCTTCCTTCCACCTTAGCCTCTTTGAATACCTTAGTGGTATCACCCTCTAACTCTGTGGCATCAGGTTTTGAGGATGTGCAAAAAATCCTTCAACTTTACTCTTGCACAACTTAAGAGTCTGATGTTCAGTGACACTGACAGGGCTGCCATTTCCATTCTTTCAGCCTTTGACACCTCTCAATCCACCTCTCTTGAGAAATTCCTTAATTAGCTAGGTGAGGTGAAGGACATCCTAGCTTTCTTAGTGCATAGCCTGGTAGGTCCTAAACTTGTTACAAAATCTGCTGCTACTTAGCTGAGGTCAAGGACAACCTAGCTTTCTTAGTGCATAGCCTGGTTGGTCCTAAACCTGTTACCATACCTGCTACTACTAAGCCCTCTGGATCTCTTCCATTGGGCAGACCTGTGCCATCTCCTTGAAAGGGGGAGAAGAAATATTCCTAAAGACCAAGTCTAAGGGGGAGAAATCTTCATCTCCCTTCTAAGGAGAAATCAGCCGTTGGTCAAGGAGCAGGCAAACTAACTACTAGTGTTACTGCAGGTACATGTCATGATTCTAGGACAGCTGAGCCAACTTAGGCTAAGTCTCCAAGCCCTGCACCATCTAATGGAGAGGACCTTGTGTCTGAGGACAGCCCAACAAAAGAAGACAACTTGTCTTGGAATTATCAAAAGAATAGGAAACTGAGATAGCTCCATCCACAACAGCCAAAGAAAAAGGCAAAGTTGTTGTGGATACAGAGGTTGAAAGACAACTCCAGCTCAAATATGAAAAAGCTCAAGCAAAGAAAATGAAAATTCCATTTGAAACTTATTATGAGTGGAAACAAGAGCAAGTTGAGTTTCTAGAAAGAGCAAAGGAGGAAGAAACCTTAGTGAAAGTTGCTCAGGTTTTGGCTGCCAAGGAGGCAAAGAAAGTAAAAATGTCATCCTTGGTAGTGCAAAAGAAGTTGGAATAGGCTGTCAAGGAAACAGACAGTGGAAAGAATGCTGAGAAGGAGAAAGGCTCTAAGGTCTCTGTGACCAAAGAAAAATCTTTGTCGACTAGCCCCTCATCTATCAGAACTCAATTCCATTTTGACAACTTGGCAAGAAAGAAGTTCTTTGATGTTGCTAAAAGAAGATTGGCCAAGGAAACAATTGTCAAAGTTGTTCCCACTTTAAGGAAAAATCAGCCTTGAAAGCTACAGATTACAAGATTTGGTGCTGATAGCCCTAAACTAGAGTCATATGAAGCAGCTGATGTATCTAGAATGGGATATAGAGAATGGGTAGAACTTGCAATTGCTCTGAGCAATTCAAAATCTGACACCGCTAAAATGCTCAAAGCATTTGTGAGAAAGCTAATGGAGAAGGTGAATGTTTTGGGTTTGATTCCTGAAGATATGATAAGGGCACTTCCAAGATGGAATATAAAATCAAACCCAGAAGACAAAAAAAGGACACAGAGCTTGAGGAGAATGTGAAGCTGATTGAACAAGGGTTCTATGCCACTAAGACCAAAGGTATCGATCATAGCCTGCCCAAAGGTGTAGAACCTGTTGAAGGGAAGTTCACTGAAGATCTTGAGGTTGGAGTGTTATATGCGGATCCCCTATCAAAGAAAATGTGTTTTCAAAGAGACTCAGATCTTCCCAAAGCTGGTGTCAGACAACTTCTTGCCTTCACGTTCATGACAACTTTTGTCAAGCACTTCAGATGGAGAGTAGCAACACTAAATCAGTTAGCAGCAAGTCATTAAAGAGGTGAACTTAACAACCAAGTTGTTTTATACCTTAGAGAAGAGGTTAAAAGTTTTGAAGCCAGAAAAGAAATGTTGGCTGGTCTAGATCAAGAGAAACTTCTTCAAGCTGCTGCTAAGTTAGAAAAAGAAAAGGAGAAAGAACAAGGCCCATCTGCAGGTGATGCTTAGATGATGAATTGAAGCTGATTATTAGTTGGTCAGGCTTACCATTATCTGCTCCCAACATCAGTAGTCCAATAGTAATAACCGATATAGTCAGCTTTCGGCTGAATATTGCAAATAGGGGGAGATTGTTAGGCGTAAAAAGGCCTCAATCAAACCTGTTCTATATCATAGGGGGAGATTTCTAATCAAACCTGATTAATGTACTTAAGGGAAAATTTAAGGCTTTTAAATGCCTAATTGAAACCTGATAAGTGATTTGCAAAATCAGCCTAAGTCTGTTTACACCGTTACATTCGTTGTAACTTGGCAGATTGTCAAAGCTGTTCATTACTGTTGGATAGGTTTGACGGATACTGTCTAAGCTATTCATGTCTGTTGAACAGTTTTGACTATAGTAAGTCATTTGTTCTTTGTGAACAAATTGTACACTTTATGAAATTTGTTTCCATGTCCTCATGCAAAGTCTTGAACATAAAAATCAGTCTACACCTCAATACAAATGTGGAAAATTAAAAACTGCCAATTCTGTCGAAGCTGCTCTGAACCATGAAGACAAAGAGGATATCAGAAATGGGTGACAGATCATTTATTATATCAAAATAGCATTACAAGGAAGAGTAAAGGTCTAAAGTTGACATTTCTCTTTAAGGTAACGTTGTGAACGACATAGACAAAAAGGAAAAGTCAAAGATTCTACTACAAGTGGACAGATCTTGATTTGTCAGATTTATGAAAAAAAGTAATTTTGTCTTTTTGCAAGAGGTTCCCACTTTCTCTACAACCAATGAAGAAGCTTCACTGAGATTCTGTGTATGAGTATTAAAAAGAAGCTTCCAAGGAATTAGAGAAATCAAAAGAGACAACCACAAACAGAGAATGTGTATTGCAAAGCAGAATGTGTTTTTCATGCATGCAAGTTCTACTTTTAAAGGGAAAAATAGTTGAGTGTGTCTAAGCTGTTCAACCTCAAAGTTGATCTGTCTGTGTCTTGTCTAAATAGTGAGTGAATCTGAGTGAGTCATTTCATTGTAACTAATCTGAGTGAGTGTTAGATTAGTTTGTAGTCTGTTGTTCCAATTCTGTCATCTCAGTTTGGATAATTCCGCAATCCAAACTTGTTTGTATTTAACAAGTGTTAATGTATACATACAAACATTGAGAAAAAGTGTGTGATAAAGCATTAGCTGTATTGACACCCCCCTCTACAGCCCTTCTACACATACTTGGGAAACCTTTTGGGACCTACAGTTCCAACCTTGTCGGAGAACACATGAAGTTGTTCCTTCAAGGACAAATCTTTTGGAGATGGAGGAATGTTAGTGGATTGTTTGGATTGAGTAGATGGAGATAAGGTGAAGATGAAGGTGAGGTAGGTTCACTTGGTGATGGTATGGGTACGGTGGAAAGAAGTTTCATAGCCTGTGCAAAAGACAAGTGACACAACTTAGAGGGGTCAATTATACCTTCAGCAGTGACAATACCTGCATCATGAGGTGAGGTGATTAGAGTCGTTGGCTTCTCAAGAACCACTAGGATTGGGATTTCTTCATCAAAGAAATGGGTAGAACCCTCAGTGGTGCTTTGGTCTACTAGCACCTCTTCATGGGGTGAGGTTTTGTGCATTTCAACATCATCAGTGGTGAAAACTGGTGATGGAATTTGAAGATAGGGAAAGCCTTCCCCAAAGGGTTGGTCTATACCCTGAGGTTCATCAGGCTGAGGAGTTGGTCCTTCAGCAACTGATGGGGATTGACCAGTTGCATCAAGAGGAGCTGTTAGGAACATATATATATATATATATATATATATATATATATATATATAGTTGAAAACAATTTTAATTGTAAAAGTTAAGGATGCTTATTGTAAATATCTCATACTTGTATTTGGTATAAATAGGAGTTGGCTGTCAATTTTATATGGAAGGATAAGAAAGTTGATATTGATTTCTGGGCAAGAAGGTCAATATCAGAGAGAGAGAGAGAGAGAGAGAGTGAGAGAGAGAGAAACCGCCAACTTGATGTTATCTTTTCTATCTCATAATCAAAGCATTCGGTCAAAGTATGATTCAATTTGTGTTCTTGAATATTGATCTGAATTGCTTGATAGATTTTGAATTATCAATTGGTATCAGAGCCACATATGGCAAATTCATGAGTGATATTTGATTCTGAATTTATTTTTTTCGAACACCGTCCATCGAAATTTATCAAAATTAGCAAATCGTCTTGGTTTTTTGATTCAATGGTTCAATTGATCTGAATTTCTAATCGAAGGTGGAGTTTTAAAAAACGAATTCATTGAGATAAGTCTCAGATTTTAACTCCAATCACACAGAAATTGATTTGGATTTTACTAATTTTTTGAAACTTTTGAGTTCTTACTATTTTTGTCAGAATTTTGGTGTTTAATATGAAATTAGACAAAATTTCTTTTCAAAAAGTGTTTCTGTGTGAAAACCGCACCTTAGTTGACAATTTGAGATCAATTTGTGCATTTTTTTGTTGAAAATATTGAATTTGAACTTGGTTTGTTGAAAACTGTTAAAACTCGGGCAACATTAAGTTCATAGAGTTGAACGAGTTTCACAGAGAACTGATCGAGCTTGATCAAAGCTTTGACTGAGGTTTTCATGCATTGTTCGAGTTTTATTGAACTTTCATCCGATTTTGATCATTTGTTGTTCTGAATTCATTCGAGACTCATTGTTTTTCATCCTATTTTATCCAAGTGTCAATCGAGTTTAGTCTCAGTGTCAACCGAGTTTGGCATAGAGTCAATCAAGTTTCAGAAGGCGTCAGTCGAGTTTGGTCCTATTTCTTTCGAGTTTGTTTACTCTTTAACCGAGTTTTACCTCATTTTCTTCGAGTTTCATCAACTGTCAACCGAGTTTATTCCTTTGTCATCCGAGTTTGATCATTTATCATTCGGTTTTCGACAAAGTATTCTGCGATATTCATTATTCACATTTGAGATTAATCCACTTTCATTCGAGATTCACTCAATCACTCATTATTCCTTAAAAGATCTTGGAAACTCAAAATCTACGATTTAGAATATCTAACCTTTGACTGTATGACCTTTGCTGCTTAAATTGGCCATAACTTTTCACTGGAACATCGTTACACTGCCTACCTTACGTCAAATAGAAGCTTGAACCGAGATTTGTGATTTCAAAAGTTAGCAATGCTGGTTCGGGCAATTACCGGAGCCTAATTCAGCTCCAGAAAAAAGTTACAGACATTATTCTGTAGAAAAGCTGAAATTTCAACGTCCAAAAGTCAATTCAGACCCGATTTTCACCTAGTCATCATCCACAGATTCATTTTTCAGAGCTTCAACATTGGATTTCTATCCTCGAACAACCTTCAACTCGCTGATATTTTCTGATCTTTCATTGGATTATATTTGACATTGTTGACTTCTGTTGACCATAGTTGACTTCATTTTTTATTTGATTCGATTTTTGTTCATCAGTACAGAACCCGATCTTAACTCAAATGGCTTCTAGTTCATTCAGACTATAAGCCAGACTTCTTTGGAAATGGTTCAAGGTTTTTAGTTACTTCAGCCTGAAACCCGAGCTTCCGCAACAAAGGCTTCTAATCACTTCAGATTAGAACCTGAATAGGAAAGATGAATCTTTCTGAAATTCCTGTCCTGAATTCAACCCTAAAGTTGTATTGACAAAGAGGGAGTTTTATTTCATAATTTTTTGCTCATAATTTATTTTCTATCAGTTATTAACTTTGTGTGCTTATTTCCAGGGGGAGTTTCAGACGCACTCTGACGAAGATATTTTTTTTTTACAAAACTGTGTGTAATTTTCACAGAAATATTTTGTGCACACATAAAAAGATTTTGAAGCTGAAATGAACAATTTTTTAGGAATGTTAGTTTCTGTTTCTCTGAGTATATCATTGAGGTTAATTGTTCTAATCTCTTAGATTTTCATTAGCTCTTTGTTTCTGAGATTATATTTGTTATTCTCCAATGCATTCTTAATTGGTCCAATTAATTCATACTGAGTTTTTCCATAATCTCCCATGAGCTAATTCTTTCATGAAAACCAGGTTCATTTCATATCATATATCAGATTTTACATTTCATTCTAATACCTCTGAACTAATCGTTCCCCAAATTCATTCTGAATTTCATCTCCTAATTCATCAGAGCTGTAAATCCTAATCATTCGTTGTGTGATATCCCAATGAGCTGAAATGCTGAACATTAATTCTGCTGACTCCAATTCTGCACCAAATTGTGTGATAGGCATAAACATCGCTTCTATGGTCTAACCAGAATTGGAAGACCTACCTAAGGAGCAAACCATCTATAGTTTGTGTGGGTGAGGGTTTTTAGGTCTATTAGTTGAGATGTGTCAGTAATCACGGGATACTGGCAGGGTCGAGTACAGGTAAAATGTAAATGAGAGGGGTATATTGAAAGGAGATGGTGCAGCATCAGATCATGCTTTCACTATGACTTGTAATTCTGAAAAAGTGAGCCGGATGGAGCTTAGTTAAAAAAATGCTGAGAGCTGAGAGTTAGGAAAGGATTTGAAAAAAAGATAATCCTACCTACACGGTGTCTGCTAGGTAAACCACATAATCTATCAAGCCTTAGCCAACTTGATATTGAAAAAGACGTCATGGACCTAGTGACGCATGCACTTAACCCCACCAACCACTCAGTTATCTCTCAAAAGATTTCTGTTTCAATAATCATAGAGATCTAGCACACATTTCTATCGATATATCATTTGGATATTAGTCATATTGACACAAGGAAGACATTTGCTCCGGTATCCAACTTCAGTTGATGCACATTGCGTCAAGATTTAATTATATACACTTTTAGGACACATCGAGTCTAACAATCTGCGTGACCATAAACAGGTAGTCTAAAGTGACTAAGCCGAAACAAATAACAGTGATACTTTCATGATAAAAGATAGGGAAAATGGCATCAAATAGTTCTGAACTTTCGACTTTGTACACATTTATGTAATGAACTTTTTTTTGTGCACATTTGGTAGTCAAAGTTTCAAAACTGTTCCAATTTGGTAGTTGGCGTATCTTTTAACCGGTTGCTTCCGGTTTCGATGCCTACATGGACAATTTTTTAATGACGTGGCTGCCCGTTTTTATATTATACCCGGTTTTTCTACGTGGCAACCCGTTTTTTAAAATCACCCGTGTTTATAACCGGGTTTTTAAAAAAATGACGTTATAAACCCGGGTGATCTCTTAATTTCATACGACGTTATAAACCCGGGTGATTTGAAAAAACGGGTTGCCACGTAGATAAAACTGGGTATAATATAAAAAAGGGTAGCTACGTCATCAAAAAATTATCCATGTAGCCATCGAAACCGGAAGCAACCGGTTAAAAGGTACGCCAACTACCAAATTGGAACAATTTTGAAACTTTGACTACCAAATGTGCACAAAAAAAAGTTCACTACATAAATGTGTACAAAGTCAAAAGTTTAGAGCTATTTGATGTCATTTTCCCTAAAAGATATCACAATAACTATTTTGAAATCCTACCAGTGTTTACATCACGTCAGCGCTGAAAGTAAGTCACATAGATAATGTCTATTGTGCAAACAGGAATCCTATGTGGACCTGGACCCTGTTACTTATAAATGAATGTGTTTCATCAAATCAAGTTGAAAAAGTTTTGAATTTGTTTGTTTCTCTGAGGAGAGAGTATTCATTAAAGGGGGAGTGATAAATTTGCTCAGAATAGGGAAAGAGAACATTTCGAAAGCAAGGATATCATTTTGAGGGGTAGAGAGAAAATTTGTACTATTTTTTAGTTGTATTTGTTGTTGTATTTCTATCTGTATTCATGTCTGCAAATGTAATTTCACTGCTTCTGTGTCTCTGGAGATTTTGCATGATGTTCATAATTCTTATGATCATCATGAGGGAGAGAACGGTTGAATTGTTTGAAGACAATTGCAACAACTGTTGAAGATTATTGTGACAACTGCAGAAGAGTTTTAGATGAAAGATGATATGTTGTCTTTGATTGACCAAGGGAGAGAATCAAATTCTATTCATTATTCAAGGGGGAGAGTCTATTCATAAGAAAAGAGAAGATCAGATAAGAAGAGATATGAATATCAGAGAGAGAGAGAGAGACAATGAAGAAGAATTTTTAAAGAACAACTTTGAACTTTGATTGAAAAATTACATTCATCTCTAAGGGGGAGATTGTTAGGAACATATATATATATATATATATATATATATATATATATATATATATATATATATATATATATATATATATATATATATATATATATATATATATATATATATATATATATATATATATATATATATATATATATATATATAGAGCTGAAAACAATTTTAATTGTAAAAGTTAGGGATGCTTATTGTAAATATCCCATACTTGTATTTGTTATAAATAGGAGTTGGCAATCAATTTTATATGGAAGGATTATAAAGTTGATATTGGTTTCCATGCAAGAAAGTCAATATCATAAAGAGAGAGAGTGTGAGAGAGAGAGAGAGAGAGAGAGAGAGAGAGAGAGAGAGAGAGAGAAACCGCCAAGTTGATGTTAATTGTTCTATCTCATAATCAAAGAATTCGGTCCAAGTATTATTCAATTTGTGTTCTTAGAGTATTGATCTGAATTTCTTGATAGATTTTGAATTATCAGGAGCAGAAGATGAAGGCTGATCAGTTGGTGGGCTAAAACAAACTGTTTTGACACCTTGTGCTAACTTAGAAGGTTCTGGAGAAATATGAGAGGGGGACAGTGTGGACACAGTATGGAGTGGAGAGAACTCTTGTCTTTCAATACCTCATCCTGTTGGGTTGGAGGGACAGTTGATGTGGTAGTCTCCATATGTATAACTAGTTCCTGTTGGGAGAAACCAGAGGGCTCAGGCTGACTCTGGGTAGACTCTTGTTGGAGTGAGGCGGGCTCCAAAGATGGTGCAAAACTCACCATGAAAGGTGGAGAGGATGCAACAGGGGTGGCCGCTTTCTCAACTGGCTCATGTTGGGAGGAATAAGAGGGGCTGTGTTGCGTAGGAAGACTTATTGTCTTTTTCCTTGCTAAGAATTTCTTCCTTAGCCTGGAGTATATGGTGGGAGAAGTGGCAGGGTCTTGTGTTTGGACTGAGGAGGACACTCGGCTGGAAACATGGGGTGAAATTTTTCCTTGATCTGAGGTGGAATAGATCCACTGGCCTCAAAGGCGTCTAGTTCAACTAATGAACCATGGAGAGTAATCTGTTCCCCCTCAGGCACAGAGACTGAGAGAGCAGACTTTGTTTTTCTGGCCTTCTTAGAGGCAGGCCATGCTTCACCAGGCTTTAGGGCACGTTTTGCACTTTTGCTTTGAAAATTTGATTTTCAAGTGGGAGTAGGAGTTGGATCCACCTCTTGTGCGGAAGCTCCTTCCACTAAACCAAGCAGCCTCCTCATAGGTGTTGTGAGAGGAGGCTCTTCAGCAGTAACAGGGGCATGAAAAACTTTGTTACCAATAACAGGAAACACTATTGACTTGAGAAAGGGCTAAGAGTTGTATTAAGGGAGTCACCACAAAGATGCTTGAAGATGAGACTTAAAAATATAGGATACCATACAGATGGAGAACGTTGGTCTTGTTCCACAAAGGCTCTCAGGTTTCAAAAGATCCTTTTGGCCATGTTCAATGTAGTCCTATCAACAAATTGCAGAGCCACTTGAACTTCGTCTCTGCAAAGCTGATCAAATGAGCTAACCTTGTAGCTTAGACTCGTTACCACTGAGGCAAAGAGAAAGTTGTAGGTTAGGGCTAGCTCCTTTATGAACAATGTGGCTCCCATTCTTGGTCTAGATACTCCACAGCATCGAAGCAAGTTACCCAATTATTGGATCTCAGGCTGGGTTTTTCATATTTTTCAACCGCAGGCAGATGGAGTACCTACTGGAGTAGGTCAGCAGTGATATCAACAACCTTAGTGTTGTTGAGAATGGTTCCTTTATTGGCGTGAGTGGCAGAATCGTAGGAATAAGTGCACCAAAATTCATAAACCATCCCTTGATACATGACACTAGGAGTGGCTACATTGGCATGGTGCAGTGGGTGTGCCTTAATGAACTCCACCATAGGTTTGTAGCCTTTACCAACAAAGTTTTTGGGTATTGTTAGGTTTTCCAGGTAGTTGGTTGGTTTGATGGTGAGAGTGGTGATGATAGATGGGTGCTTAACAACATCGTCACCCAATAAGATAGGAACAAGGGAAGTTCGAGAAGCCATTTTTTAGGTTGGTGTTGATGATTCAGGAAACACAGACATAAAGTCTTTTGATAGTAGGTAGGGATTTTCAGAGAGTATGGAGGTATAGGGTAACAATAGTGAAGGAGAAGATGACACAGTACATTAGGTATTTATAAGACTTGAATGTGACAGAGTGGGAGAAAGAAAAGAGCGGTTGATTTGAAATGGGGTGACTAAGGGAATGGAACGGTTACAATGTCAGCACGTGTGTCAGACCAACTTGCCTCTTTTATTTGATTAAACGCGCAACACACATTATCCGTAGGTATTTAAGTTAAATAAATACATGATTTGTACAACTTAAAGGTGAAGAAAGGTTAATTAAAAATAGATGTTCAAAACTGTTGCTGAAACCTATGATGAAAGAATTTCATCAAACCTGATCAGTTTGTAACCTGTTAATGAAACCTGTGAAGATATATAAGGACATGTCTCAATATGAAACATGTTCAATAACTAAACATTGTTCTGGTAGCTTCTATAAGATACCAATATCTCCTTTTAGTAACTTCATTCTGTTGAGGAGTTCTTACAGAGAAGTTTTGAGAAACTTCTTTTTCTTCATAAAAGTCCTCAAGTACTGTTTCTGAATTCAGTACCATGATCACTTCTGAGCTGCTTACCTTGGTAGAGTTCAAAACTTCCATCTTTTTGATAAACACAATAATTTCTCTGGCAGCCTCTCCTTTGGACTTTAGAAAGATCACCCATGGGTACCTGGAGACCTCATCAACCATTACTAAGGTGCATCTTCTTCCTCATAGACTTGGGGCATTGACATGTCTAAACAAGTCCATGTGGATTAAGAAGAGAGGAGAGGCAATAGAGAAATTATGCTTGGATTTAAAAGATGACTAATTTTGTTTACCATTCTCACAGGCTGAGCAG
Organism: Centrapalus pauciflorus; assembly: GCA_020465985.1. Lineage (NCBI taxonomy): Eukaryota > Viridiplantae > Streptophyta > Magnoliopsida > Asterales > Asteraceae > Centrapalus > Centrapalus pauciflorus. Next base: position 298,557 of record JAANYP010008107.1, read on the forward strand.
AGTTTATCCTTAACAAATGTTATATGAGGCAAACGTGTTACTAAATCCTTTGTAGGTCCCAAAAGGTTTCCCAAGTATATAGCCTTAAGCTGTAGAGGGGGGGGGGGGGGGTGAATACAGCTATTTAAAAACTACACACTCTTTTCTCAATGTTTGTATGTATTATCAACAGAAGTTAATTACAAACAGGATTGAATGCGGAAAGGTTCAACCTGAGATGACAGATACAACAGTATGTTAACTAATCTAAGACAGACTTAAACTAGTTACAATGAATACACTCACTAAGAATTACTCACTATGTTTACAAGACTCAAGGAAACAGCTTGAATAAGAACAGCTTAGACACCAAGCACTGTTTTATTCAAGCAGACTTGCATGCATGAAAGACACACTTGAATGCACGTTCACTCTTGGCTTCAGCACTTAGCTTTTTGGCTTATCCTTTTAATCCTTGGAAATTTCCTTTTATACTCTCTCAGAGGATCTAAGAGAAGCTTCTTCATTGGACGAAAGGAAAAAGGGAAAGTCTTGTTCAAAAGACAACATAAACTTTTCTGCACATTCTGAAAAGCGGACTTGTCTTCATATGTGCAGAACTTTTGTCTTTTCTTTTTGTCTACTGTTGCATTAGCTTTAACCAAATAAGGAATGTCAACTTTGCGTCTTTCTTCCTTTGTTAAGGCCTATTTTGATATAAGAAAAGGTCTGTCACCCTTTTTCAAATATCCTTTTGTCTTCATGTGACAGAACAGCGTGGGCAGGCTGAGCAGTTCTGTTTTCCACTTTGTCTTCGACTTTGAAAACTGATCTTTTAGCCAAAAACAATACATTAGGACTTGGAAACATATTCCATAGAGTGTTTAGCCTGTTCACAAAGAACAGGTTCTGTTCACAAAGAACAGAACACTTGTAAACTGCCCAAGCAGCTCGCCAGTGTAGAGCAGCGTAGACAGTTTATGTCCAGCCTGTTCAGCAGACTGAACAGCTTGGACAAACTGTCTTTGTTGCAACACGTGCAACATATAGAACAGCTTTGGACTGATATTGCAAATCATTTTCAGGTTTCAATAAGGCATATAACAGGCCTTAAATTCAACCTTCAAATGCATCAACAGGTTTGATTAAGAATCTCCCCCTCAGATGCAGAATAGGTTTGACTGAGGCCTTTTTGTGCATAACAATCTCCCCCTATTTGCAATAACCAGTCTAAGCTGGCCTTATAAAAAATCACTATATATTTTTATAGTACATTTACTGAAATAAAATTACAACATCAAAGTAAAGTAAAAGATCAGTTTATATATACACTGATTCTTTATTACATAAAACAACACAAGTTCTTACAAAAGTACAACTGATGAACTGATGTATATTACAACTGATGCAAAAGAAACATTACAACTTATGTAATTAAAGTACAACTAATGTACAGCAGATTTTGGACTGTTTGTGTTGGGAGCAGATAATGGTAAGCCTGTCCAACTGATGGACAGCTTCCATTCTTCACCTACCCAGATGGTAGATGGATTGAACTACAGTGGAGGGGGACCTTAAAACATCTTTTCAAGTTGCTCCCTTGTATCCTCAAGTTCTTCAATTTCACTTCTGATGATCATAAACGTGGGATCTTCAAGTTCACCTCTCTCATAAAAGCCTCTGAGCTGATCCCAGACGGCTGCTCTCCACCTGCTTGACTGCCTAAATGAAACTGCAAGTCTGAAGGCTACAAGTTGTCTCAGATCCACCTTGTATAAATCTGATGCTCTCTGAAAGCATTTCTTCTGAGTTAAGGGATCTACAAAAAATTCCCCCAGCTCAGGCTCTTCAATAATCTTGCCATCTTCAAACTCTACTCCAGTAGGCAGACTGTGATCAACTCCCTTCATCTCAACAGCATAGTCACCCTGTTCTATTAAGATGAGGAGTTCTTCAAGCTCATTGTCTTTCCTTGTCCTCCTGGCCTTTATTTTTGGTTGTGTCACATAGACACCTTCACTAACTTCTTTAGAGATCAGGCCAAGACTCTTTACTCTCTCCATCAACTTTTTGACATATGCTCTGATTGTTTTTGCCGTTTCTGACTTAGATTCACTCAGAGCAACTGCCAACTCAATCCACTCCCTGTACCCCATCTGTGCAACATCAGTGTAGTCATACGTTTCTAGTTCTGGGCCTGTTGCACCCATTCTGGTTATTTTCAACTTCCACTGACTGCCTTTTCTTGATATAGGAACAGCTTTGACAATTGCTTCCTTGGCTAGCCTTCTATCAGCAACATCTTGAAATTTTCTTCTAGCCAAGTTGTCAAAGTGGAACTGAGCTCTTGCAGAGGGTACCTGTGTTTTGGTCACAGAGACCTGAGCATCCTTTTCTTTTTCTCCTTCCTTCTCTCCTGCTAATCCCTTAGCAGCTTCCATTAATTTCTTTTGCACTTCCAGAGAGGACATTTTAACTTTCCTTGCCTCTTGAAGTGCAAAAGACTTAGCAGCTTTGACAGATTCTTCTTCTTTCGTTAGAGCTTCCAGGGCTTGAAGCTGTTCTTCTCTGAACTCAAAGTATTTGTGCATGGGAAGACCCATTTCTTTAGCCCTGGCTTTGTAAAATTTAATTTCTGCTGCTTTCTGCTGTTGGGGATCAACTGCTGCTTTTTCTTTTCCTTTAGCTGCTGTAGTGGTAGTAGCTTCAGGACTTTCCTCTTCTTTTTCTTCTTCATCTTGTAAAATCAGATGTCTCCTTCTGCTGCTTGGCCTGTCCTCAGGAATGAAATCCTCCCCCTTAGACTGAGCAGGGATTGGAGATTCAGCCTGAGTAGGCTGAGCAGCGTGGGAGGCACCTTCCATTGTACCTGTTTCAGATGCTCCTGCTGGTTGACCAGTGTATTGCAGGCACTGATTTCTCCTTAGGAGAAGAAGTTTTCTCCCCCTTAGACTTAGTCTTCGAGGCAGATGACTTCTCCCCCTTTGAAGGAGATGTACCAGCACCTTCAACACCTGGTCTGCCTGAAGACACGAAGTCATCAGGCTTGCCAGCAGTTTTGGCAGCAGGCCTGGGGCCAAATAGGCTATTCACTAAGAATGCCAACTTGTCATTCACCTCTGCAAGCTGGGAAAGACAGGATTGAAGAGAAGAGGCCTGGGTGTCAGCAAGAGAGGTCAGTTTGACATTGTTTTCCCTATCAGAAGCTGTGAACAGCAGGCTTTGAAGCTGTGCAAGATGTAGTTCAAGGGAATCTTGCACATCAGCAAGGTCTGATGACACAGAATTGGATAGGGAGCCAATGACAGTGTTCAAGTTGGCCAATGTGGCAGGAAGGGTAGAATTGCAAGAAGTGAGGAGAGATGACAGCTGTTGAGATATAGTTGCCATGGAGGACACTGAGTCCTGTTGTAGTGAAAGAATAGACGAAAGGGAAGTAGTGACACTTTGCAGCTGTGTAGTGAGTGCAAGCAGCTGTGGAGAGTTGTCAGGTTGTGTAGTGGCTGGGAAGGAATATTTGAACAGATCAAAGAATCCTTTAAGCTGTGCAGACACGGAGTCTGAAATGAGAGAAGGTAGAGAGGACATAGAGGATTCTAAAGAACTAACTTTGTTTGTCAGCAGTGTAAGCTGATCCTTCAAAGGAAGGTCTTTAGGAGATGGAGGTGTATGGGTGGACTGTTTAGATTATGTTGAGGGAGAGGATGAGGATGATGCTGGTGTATGAGGATGTGATGGAGAGGGGAGAAGGGGTTGATGTTGGGGGCCTTTCAGATGCTTCTTGTGTTGCAACACCTTCATTAAGGCCAGTGGGTGGTCCCTCTGCAGTTTCTTGGTGTAAAAGCACCTCATCATGAGGAGATGGGATATGCATTTCAACATCAGCAGTGATGAAACCTGCTGATGGAGTTTGCATAGAAGGGGCAGCCTCACCCAAGGGATGGTATGTTCCCTGAGGTTCATCAGCATGAGTTGTTGGTCCCTCAGCAGCTGTTTGGTGTTGAACAGCTGTATCATAGGGAGCAGAAATTTGAGGCTGAGCTGCTGATTGGTGGACTCAGTATGGAGTGGAGAGGGCTCCTGTCTTTCAATATTCTCAGCCTGTTGGGAGGCTGGAATAGTTGAGGTGGCTACCTCCTTTTGTACAACTGGCTCCTGTTGGGAGGAACCAGAGGGTCTAGGCTGACTCTGGGTGGACTCAGGTTGGAGTGAAGCAGGCTCCAATTGTGCTGAACCTTCTCCCAAAATAGGAGAGGCAGCAGGGGTGGCTTCTCTTACAACTGAACCCTGTTGAGAGGGAACAGAGGAGCTGGTTGTTTGGGCTGATTTCCTTTTGGTGATTGATTTTCATTGGTAGTGGATGGATGAAGTGGGTGATTGTGGAGACATGATGGGTTCTGTTTGGACAGGGTGTGAGACTGGGTCAGGAACAGTTGGGTTGGCCTGTTCCATGGTCTCAGATGCCACATAGGCACCAGCCACAAAGGCTTCAGGTTAAACAGATGAACCAGGGTAAGGAGCCTGCTCCCCCTCAGCCACAGAGGCTAAGGGAGCAGACTGAGACTGAGCTGTTTTGGCCTTCTTAGGGATAGGCCCAGCTTTAGTGATTGCCATGGTCCTTTTAACAAGCTTGGACCTGGCTTTGGATTTTGCCTTGGGAGCAGGTTCAGGATCCACCCTCACAGCAGAGGGTCCTTCCACCAATCCTAACAGCCTCCTCATTGGTGTTGACAGAGGAGGCTCATTGGGTAGAACATGATTATAAAACACTCTATTCCCTATTACAGGGAATGCAACAGTCTTAAGTAAAGGCTGAGAGGAATATAATTGCTCACCACAATGATGCTTGAAGCTGAGGCTCAGAAACCTTGGATACCTAACAGCAGTTGGACGGTTTTCTTGTTGTACCAGGTTCCTCAAATTCAGAAAAATCCATTTGGCCATGTCTACTGTTGTCCCATCCACCAGCTGTAGAACAATGGGGACTTCATCACGGCTTAGTTGGTCGAATGAACCAACTTTACTTCCGAAGCACATCACCACCGAGGCAAATAGGAAACTGTAGGTCGGAGACAGATCCTTCCTAAACAATGTTTCTCTGATTTTGGGTTCTGCTACACCACATAAACGTAGCAGATTGCCCATTTGATCATCTTCAGGCTGAGGCATGTCATAGGGGTCAGTAGTTGGTAGATGAAGAACGTCCTTGAGAAGATCAGTTGTGATCTCAATGGTCTGAGTCCCATTGAGAATAGTCCCTTTTATGACTTTGGTGTTAGGGTTGTAGGCACAAGTGTACCAAAACTCGTACACCATCTCCTGGTACAGGACACCAGGAGTGGCAGTCATAGCATAGTTCAACGGATGAACTTTGAGAAATTATACCATCTGTTCATAACCCTTCCCAACATAGTTTTTGGGAATAGTGAGGTTAGCAATGTAGTTAGTGGGTTTGATGGTCAGCATTGTGGTAACTGATGAGTGTTTAACTACATCATCACCAACAAACACTGGAAGAAAGGAATTGTTTCTTTGAGCCATTTGTGAAGGATTCGGGTTTAGAGAAGCAGAAGACACTTAGTCGATTTAGGGGTCTTGAGGATTTCTGGAAATAGTGATGAAGACGAAGATGAAACAGTAGGGGGTATTTATAGGATTTGAATGTGAGTGGGTATGAGAGAGAAACATTTGGGCAGTTGATTTGAAAAAGTCGTTAACGGAAAATGGAACGGTTGTTCATGTCAGACCGTTTGTCAGACCACTTGAGCCCTTTTTAATCACTAACACACGTAACCCACATTATCCGCAGTAATTAAGTTAAATAAAAACAAAAATTAAGTAACTTAATTGTGAAGAAAGGTAGTTAAAAACTGTTGGTCTAAGCTGTTGGTCAAACCTGTGATGAGCAGGGTCATCACAAGCTGTTCACTCTTCAAGCTGTTCCCTCAACCTGTTCAGCCATGTAGGAACAGGTTGTCTTCAATAGCTGATCAGGTTACAAGACAATGTCTTGTAAATCAGTGTGAAGGAATGAGCAGAGTGGAGAATGGACCATCAGAGCAGGCTGGACGAGTAAACTGTTTTTGTTCAGCCTGTTGTATGTTCAAGCTGTTCAACAATTTCAGAAAAATGGCTAAGTACAGAATATACATAACCTGTTCTGTCTAAGCTGTTCTGAGAAACTTGAGCAGTGTGAGACATACAAAGTCATAGACCTTTGAGGATACATAGTCACTTTTGTTTCACATGCCCAGCTTGCTGACAAGGTAATTAAACCTGGTTTCATCAAGACGTTTGGTGAAAATGTCTGCAAGCTGTTCATTTGTGGAAATAAAACTTACCTCCACATTACCTTCTTGAATGTGATCCCTGATGAAATGATGTCTGACTTCAATATGCTTTGTCACACAGAATAGGAGTTTTCCTATACACAAGCCCATAATCTTCAAGCTGATGCTGCATCCACAGAATCTTCCCACAACAGCTGCCAGCAGCAATGTACTAAGCTTCAGCAGTAGAAGTAGACACTGAGTTCTGCTTCTTGCTACACCAACTTATCAACTTACCACCAATGAGTTGACATCCACCTGTTGTACTTTTCCTATCTAGCCTGCAGCCTGCAAAATCAGAATCTGAATAACCTGTTAGTTCAAGACTTGAGTCTTTGGGATACCAAAGACCCAAACCTGATGTGCCCTTCAGGTATCTGAAGATTCTTTTAACAGCAGCTAGATGAGTTTCCTTTGGGTCAGCTTGGAACCTAGCACACAAACAGGTGGCAAACATAATATCAGGTCTACTAGTAGTTAAATATAGCAAGCTCCCAATCATACCTCTGTAAGCTGTTACTGAAACAGCTTTGCCACTGGCATCAGCATCCAATTTTACATTGGTTGCCATTGGGGTTTTAATAGGAGAACTTTGATCAAATTTAAACTTTTTCAAGAGATCTATAGTATACATTCTTTGATTTATAAAAATTCCAGTTGAGGTTTGTTTAACCTGTAATCCTAGAAAGAAAGTCAGTTCTCCCATCATACTCATTTCATATTTGGATTTCATGAGTAATGAAAAATTCTTGCATAGTTGCTCATTGGTAGAACCAAATATTATGTCATCCACATAGATTTGAACAAACATAATATCAGACTTCACCTTCTTTATGAATAGTGTGGTATCTACTTTACCTCTAAAATACCCATTGCTCATAAGAAATTCAATAAGAGTGTCATACCAGGCTCTAGGGTCTTGTTTGAGACCATAGAGAGCTTTATCTAACTTATAGACAAAACCTGGATGTTGTTCATTTTCAAAACCTGGAGGCTGCTTGACATAAACTTCTTCTTGCAGCTTCCCATTCAAAAATGCACTCTTCACATCCATTTGAAATACCTTAACGCTCTTATGAGCAGCGTAGGCTAGATACAAACGAATTGCTTCTAGCCTGGCCACAGGAGCAAATGTCTCATCATAGTCAATTCCTTCCTCCTGTCTATAACCCTGAGCAACCAGTCTTGCCTTATTTCTAATGACATGACCTTGCTCATCCATCTTATTCCTGAAAACCTATTTAGTGCCAATTATAGTTTTGCCTTTAGGAGCAGGGACCAACTTCCATACCTTGTTTCTCTCAAACTGATTGAGTTCTTCTTGCATTGCAGTGATCCAGTTGGCATCTTTTAGTGCTTCATCCACCTTCTTTGGCTCCATTACTGAAACAAAACTAGAGAACATGCAGAAGTTCCCTAAGCTGTCCCACCTTCTTTGTACCCCTTTGTTGATGTCACCAATTATTTGATCATTGGGGTGACATCTGATCCACTTAGGATCATTCTTCAATGAGGATTCTCCTGAGTTATCAGCAGCTTCAGCAGGTCCTGTTGAACAGCTCTCAAGATTTTCAGACACATTGTTGTCTTGAGCCTGTTCACTTGTTGAACATGACTTACCACTGTTGAACATATCAGCAGAGGAACCAGGAAAATCAGCATTGATAGGTTCAGGACATGCAGTTGTAATTAAGTCAGTACACTTATTCACACAGGGTGTATTGACATAATCATCATCATGCCCATCATGGTTAACAGGTTCAACACTGGATGTAGTGGAAGCTTTTGAGTCCTCTTAACTATTTGAATGCATGAGATCATCAAAGTTTAATTCTCCTGAAACTGATTTAGGAACAGCTTTGGTGGAGGCATTCTTGGACTCTTCAAAGGTGACATTTATAGATTCATCTATTACCTTTCTTTTGTTGTTGTATACTCTGTAGGCTTTGGAGATAGTAGAGTAGCCAACAAACAAACCTTCATCAGCTTTTGGTTCAAACTTTGCCAATTGGTCCCTTTGATTCAGAATGAAGCAGGGACACACAGCATGGTTCTAGCAGCTTCAATGAGAGTTCGGTTTCTCCTTTCAGCAACTCCATTTTGTTGTGGAGTTCTTACAGCTGAAAAGTTTTGAGTAATTCCTTTCTCTTCACAGAAGTCTTCAAGAGTACTATTCCTGAATTCAGTACCATGATCACTTCTAAGCCACTTCACTTGGGTAGAGTTCAACATTTCCATCTTTTTAACAAAACCAATAATTTCTCTAGCAGCCTCTCCTTTTCTCTTCTGGAAGATAACCCATGTGTACTTGGAGAACTCATCAACCATTACTAGAGTATATCTTCTTCCTCCTAGACTTGGGACATTGATAGGTCCAAACAAGTCCATGTGGATTAAGAAGAGAGGAGTATCAATAAAAATTATGTTTGGATTTAAAAGATGATTTTCTCTGCTTGCCTTTCTCACAAGCTGTGCAGAGTCTATCCTTAGCAAAAGTCATAGAAGGCAAACCTGTCACTAACTCTTTCTTACAGAGTTTGTTAATGTTCTTGAAGTTCAAATGTGACAGCCTTCTGTGCCATAGCCAATTTAGATCTGCATTTGTCCTTGTGAGAAAACAGGTTTCAGTTGTGGGATCAGCAGATTGCATGTCCACAACATATACACCTTTCTTTCGTTGAGCACACAACACAACTTTGCCTTGGGGATCCAATATGTAACCCAGGTGCTCATTAAAGTTAACCTTGTAGCCAGCATCACACAGTTGACTTATGCTAACAAGGTTATGTTTCAGCCCAACCACATAGGCTACTCTTTTGAACACTGCAGCACCAGCTTTAAGAGTTCCATATCCCTCGGTGGATCCCTGTACATTGTCACCAAATGTGACTTTTGGCCCTTTTTTAGGCCTGAGATCACTCAGCAGGTTCTTACAACCTGTCATGTGCCCTGAGCAGCCACTGTCCAAATAGAAAACCTGGGATGGTTGTTTTTCCTTATACATCATTGTAGGGTTCCAGTTCTCCAAGCTGCTAAAAGCTTCAGCTTCAGCCAGATCCTGTTTGAAGTTGCTTGTTGATGGGACATCAGTGTTGGCGATCAGACAGTGATTGTCTTCTTCATTAGATGATGAATCAGACTCCTCCCAGTCACAAGTCTCTGCCATGAGTCCCTTTTGCCGGTTGGATACCACTGAGTTTTCCAACTTCCTCAGCTTAGCCATGGCCATAAGGTACTTAACCCTATAGCCATCATCCTTGTTTGTCTTTTGTGGTTTGGATGACTGACCAACAGCTTTTGACACACAGTCAGCAGCTATGTGGCCAGGTTTGCCACATTTGAAGCACTCAGCTTTCGACTTATCAAATGCCTTCTTTTTAACAGCATTTGAGCTTCCCTGCAGCATGTTTCTTCCAAACCTTTTCTTGTTGAACCTTTTGACAAGCATGGCTATCATTTGCTCATCATCTAGTTCAGCAAGATCTGCATTGTCTTCCTCATCCGACATTTCCTCGTTATCATCAGCCTGTTGATCAAGTTGAGTGAACACATCACTCACTTGACTTACAGGTTGTCTCATACTGGCCACAAAGGCTGCACCAGATATTTCCAAGGAATTTCTCTTCTGTTGCCTTGACTGCTCATCATTCAGTAAGGATCCATACAAGTTAACAAGATCTATACTTCTGATGGTACCTGAATTTCTTAAGATTGTAGAAAAATAATTCCATTCTTCAGGCAGGATGTCTAAGAATTTGTTTACTAAAGTCAGGCTGTCCTTGGTGATCCCAACAGCTTTGAGATCATTTACAAGAGCAGTAAACCTGGTGTAGGTTTCAGTGAGAGTCTCCTTTGATTTTGCAAAGAAAAGTTCATACTGTCTAACAAGATTATTAATCCTGTTAGCCAGTGTGATTGTGGGTCCATCATAGACGGTACACAAAGTATCCCACATCTCCTTTGCAGTCTTCATCTTCTCAACCTGTTTGAACACATCATCAGGCAGAGAGATGACCAGGTTATATCTGGCCTTTGCATCAAGAGCCACTAGTATTTTGTCTTCATCAGACCATTGAGCTTTTGCTTTCTCAAATGTTCTGATTTCAGGAGTAGCTCCTTCAACAGCAGGAGTTATAGTTGTAACAGAGGTTGGCACATAGGGACCCTCCATCACAATTTCTGGTAGTTGTACATCCAGATTCTCTAAGTAGAGCATCATTCTACACTTCTAACCAGAAAAGTTCTGATGATTGAAATTTGGAGGTTTGCCCATTGAGCCATTGTCATAGTATGAGGATCTTGCAGCACTGTTGTCCATGGAAACTTTGGGAGAATGAGAGATCTAGAATGACACACACTCTAAACTGCTCTGATACCAGTTGTAGGTCCCGAAAGGTTTCCCAAGTATATAGCCTTAAGCTGTAGAGGGGGGGTGAATACAGCTATTTAAAAACTACACACTCTTTTCTCAATGTTTGTATGTATTATCAACAGAAGGTAATTACAAACAGGCTTGAATGCGGAAAGGTTCAAGCTGAGATGACAGATACAACAGTATGTTAACAAATCTAAGACAGACTTATACTAGTTACAATGAATACACTCACTAAGAATTACTCACTATGTTTACAAGACCCAAGGAAATAGCTTGAATAAGAACAGCTTAGACACCAAGCACTGTTTTATTCAAGCAGACTTGCATGCATGAAAGACACACTTGAATGCACGTTCACTCTTGGCTTCAGCACTTAGCTTTTTGGCTTATCCTTTCAATCCTTGGAAATTTCCTTTTATACTCTCTCAGAGGATCTAAGAGAAGCTTCTTCATTGGACGAAAGGAAAAAGGGAAAGTCTTGTTGAAAAGACAACATAAACTTTTCTGCACATTCTGAAAAGCAGACTTGTCTTCATGTGTGCAGAACTTTTGTCTTTTCTTTTTGTCTACTGTTGCATTAGCTTTAACCAAATAAGGAATGTCAACTTTGCGTCTTTCATCCTTTGTTAAGGCCTATTTTGATATAAGAAAAGGTCTGTCACCCTTTTTCAAATATCATTTTGTCTTCATGTGAAAGAACATCGTGGGCAGGCTGAGCAGTTCTGTTTTCCACTTTGTCTTCGACTTTGTAAACTGATCTTTTACCCAAAAACAATACATGAGGACTTGGAAACATATTTCATAGAGTGTTTAGCCTGTTCACAAAGAACAGGTTCTGTTCACAAAGAACAGAACACTTGTAAACTGCCCAAGCTGCTCGCCAGTGTAGAGCAGCGTAGACAGTTTATGTCCAGCCTGTTCAGCAGACTGAACAACTTGGACAAACTGTCTTTGTTGCAACACATGCAACATATAGAACAACTTTGGACTGATATTTCAAATCATTTTCAGGTTTCAATAAGGCATATAACAGGCCTTAAATTCAACCTTCAAATGCATCAACAGGTTTGATTAAGAATCTCCCCCTCAGAAGCAGAACAGGTTTGACTGAGGCCTTTTTGTGCCTAACATCTTTCTTATAGAGTTTGTTGATGTTCTGGAAGTTCAGGTGTGATAGCCTTTTGTTCCATTGCCACTTTAGATCTGCATTAGTCCTAGAGATGAAGCAGGTCTGTGTTGTTTGATCAGCAGATTTCATGTCTACAATGTTACCCCCTTCTTTCTTTGTGCACACAACACAACTTTGCCCTTAGAATCCAATATGTACCCAAGGTGCTCATCGAAGTTAACCTTGGAGCCAGCATCACATAGTTGACTTATGCTAACAAGGTTGTGTTTCTACCCAAAAAGATAGGCTACATTGTTGAAAATTGCAGCACCTACACGTAAAGTGGCATATCCTTTTGTGGATCCTTGGACATTGTCACCAAATGTGACCTTTGGGCGTAGTTCAGGCTTAAGGTCACTCAGCATATCCTTGCAACCTCTCATGTGGCAAGAATAGCCACTGTCCAAGTATCAAACCTGGTTTAGTTGCTTAACCTGCAGAGTAACATGGAACATTAGTTCTTAGGGGAACTCATCATAGGGATGAGTTATCCTACCTCATCAACATTTGTTGATGGACCACTAATACAAACATTTATGTTTCCTATTTGGATTGTGTCTGGTTTGACACTTTCCTTGGTTGTGGTGTTATCTCCTACACTGCTTGATTCAACTGTGTTTGACTTAACACTCTCAATAGGCCTTATGTCCTCAGTTTCAGGACAATCTTTAGCCATACGAGTTTTTCTTCCACATCTATTGCATTTTATCTTTTTAGGCCTTTTGGAAGAATTTTCAGAAACAAATTATGGATTTTTTCTATTGGTTTTTAAAACAGGTTGACTTGTTTTTATAAGGACCAGTAGAGTTTGTGAAAGGACTATCTCTAGGTTGTGTACCAATAGTTTTGCCTTTCTCCTTAGAGACATCATCCTTGGAGACTTCCTTTCTCTTTTTAGGAGGACATAAATAAAAAATTGACAATTTTATAATCTTTTCTCCTTCCTGTTTCTTTAAAACCTTATTTCTAGACTTCTCAGGTTTGGCATAGGCTTTACCTTTGCGTATACTAAGATGTGATGATACTTGCACACTTGGTTTTTAAAAAGACTTACTTTCATCTCTGACCAACTTACTTCTATGTTTTGAAAACTTATTTGAAACCACCATAGCATTACTTCCAACATGAGACTTACCTTTGTTAGATGTATGTTGTTTTCTTTTAGAAAACTTATTTTCTAAGAATTCAACATTGAATGGTGGTGTAGGTTTCTTACCAACAGTGTTGACTTCAGAACCTGTCTTAGGTTTAGTAGACCTGTCTGCAAGTTTGACACCTTTCCCACCATCTTGTTCATGTGGAATAGTTGAGCACACAGCGTTGTATTATGGTGGAGAACAGATCTCATTACCAGACTCCACAGCTTTCACACATGAACTGTCAGTGTTTTGAGGCTTGACAAACCTATTTGTTGAAACCAATTTTCCATTTACATTCTGTGTAAATGTATTTGGAAGTTCAACAAAGGTGGACAGATCTCTTTCTAGATTTTAGATTTAAACAATGGAAGTTGTTGTATCAAGATCTCCTCCAAGATATGCCTGAATTTGAGTAGAAATTTGCTCACTTATGCATTGGTTTACTCTCTTAGCAGAATAGCACCAAGAGGTCAACAATCTTTTGGAGTTTGTCATGCTTTAAGTCTGTTTCTCTTTTTTCTTCTAATAAAATGATGTTGATGTGTTTTACCTCATCAAGCTCAGTTTTCAACTTATGAAAATTGTGAAGTTCATTAGTTCAAGTTTAAAATCTCAGACTTTAAAGCATCTTGTTTTTCAACAGTAGCTTTGAGATCATCAAACAGATAGTTGAGCATTTTTCTTTCCCTTCAACACTGTAATGTAACAACCTAACTTTTGACCCAGTTATAAATTCAGTATTTTGAACCGATAATGTAATAATGTTACATTATTTGAATTATAATTTAATTAAGTTATGAAATATTTAATTAATTTATATAAATATTTATATTATGAATTAATAATTATTAAAGATAATTAAATAAAAGAGATATAATATACAAAAATGAAAGTGCGTTAACTAGCAAATATATCTAGATGAAGTATATAAACGTGATTTATTATTCAAAAATCAGATTCTCTCTCTCTCTACTCTCTCTCTCTAACTTTCTCTCTCTACTCTCTCTCTACCTTCTCTCTAAATTATCTCCCAAACCGACCTTCCGATTATCAAGTTATATATATCGTTAGAAAGATCTCGGAGAATACTACACGAATCTGCTATCTCCTGTGTGATTTCATACGAATTTGAGGTAAGAATCGATATTTTTAAGTTTTTATATATTTCGGTTTTTTCGAATTTATTAGTTTTATGAAATTTAAAGCTATTTTTATGGAGTTTAACTAGAATTTGTATAATATAATCGAACATAGGTTTGTTACGTAACATATTCGTGATTTTAGGCCTAAAAATGTATGTTTTAAAGCTGCAAATATGAACAAACTCGAGTTGCCAAGAACAAACTCGAAAATACATGGAACAAACTCGATTTTAATTAAAATCGAATCCAAATTCGAATTTGACTAATTAAAATCGAATGGCTTTCGAATCTAATCATAAAGTTGAGACAAGTATTCGAATTTAATCCACTCACATATGAAAAGTCACCTAATTCGAATTAGAAGCATTAAATTCATTCACATGTGTTGACTTTGACTCTGCATTTAAATATGATGAATTTAACTATTAATTGATTGTAACCTTATATTTAAATTGTAGCATTTTAATTTAATAACAATACATATTTGATTTTGTTCCCAAATTCGAAGATGAAATTCGAATTTAATCCCTTCCACTATTCGAATTTAATCACAATTAAGCCTTCAAATTTATATATATGTTCGAATTTAATTATATAAATTCGAAACCCATTCCCTAAATTCGAATATATTGAATAAAATACATAGACAACGCATAAATTAACAAGATATTTAGCAAAATGAATATATATATTAATATATATATATATATATATATATATATATATATATATATATATATATATATATATATATATATATATATATATATATATTGACTTTTGAGAATTTATGAAACGAAGAATATTATTGAAAGAATGATTTATGAATAAATAAGTTATCAGAATCAGATAAAATAAAGAATTTAAAGATAAAAGATGATGATATTTACGTGAGATTGTTATGATAATTCTGGACAAGTTCAGTTAAATTCTGAACAAAGATTTAAAGATTTATAAAGTGGGTCAAAGATTTGATTTGACAGAGAACAGATTCAGATAAAATCCTGAGATAACTCAGGTGGCAGATTTTACATCTGTTTGATAAAGACCCAACACACTGAGTTATAGATATTCAGATTTAACATGCTTGAATTTCCGGTTGAGACATATTGTTGATGCTAGATCGATTTGACATTTATATTATCAGCTGGATTGTGACCTGTGCACACCATGGTTGGGTGTTGCCCAGTGGATCATGATAGCTATTTGATCATCATTTCTTATGTTATTGCATTTATAATTCATTTCTGATACTGCTTTGAGACTACTGCTATCATGACCTTGACTACTTATGCTTCATCATTGAATAGACTTGTTAGATTGATTCAGCTTGATTAGCCTTGATTGGTCTATTGTTCTAGACCTGGCTATTTCACCAGTTCAAATGAACTTGGTAATGACCTCCGATGTTCCGCTACGTTGATTTACTGGTAACTAGCCCAGTATGTGGCTGATCCCCACGATTTAAGCGTGAGCGTGACTTGAGCATCATCCGACTCTATGACTTCTATGTCTCAATCATGAGGGCTGTAGCGGCAGCCAAGACATATCACGCTAGACTGATGATCCGCTTGACATGCATGTTAATTTGAAAATCTATTTACTCACTAAGCATTGCTTACGGTTGCTACATTAATATTTTTACAGGAAAAGACAAAGGAAAGTCACCTGACGGACCTAGTTCTTAGGTCTTACACGTTCAAGACAGAAGTTTCATAGACCTCTACTCAGCGACCCCATTTTGGTACTAATTGGATGACGATATTATGGTGATCTGGGTAGATTTATTTGGATAATATGATGATATTAATTAGATTAGACTTGTGCCCCTTATAAGTTTAATTTAAAAACTTAATCTGTATTAAACTTAAATCTTAATAGCTTATACTGTAATTTAATATTCCGCAATTAATTACTCTATCTTAGTTATGGTTGATATCGTATTGCATGATGTGGGACCTAGACTGGTGAGAACTGCCCCGTAAGGGGTGGTCTTCACAGGATGGTATCAGAGCCCATAGTTTGAGTGAATCAAGTATTACGTGAGTATACTTGGTCTCAAACTGAAGCGATACATATGTATCAATCATTTAGGTAGTTTGAACTGAGATAGGATGTACAGACTGTTAGGATGGGAAAAAGGGTACATAGATCTAAGTCTATAAACTGATAGTTAAATTATTTTAATTTTCAGTTAAGATGTCAGGATCAGGATCAGGTGACATACCAAGCAACATGACCCCACAACAAATGTTTGAGATGATGCAACAATTGTTAGCCCAACACTCTGAGCAACAAAACAAAATAATGCAAGAACAGTTTCAGGCCAGAGATGATGCCGAAGCTAAAAGACGTAATGATAAGAAAAATAAGCGAAAAGATAAGCAAGTCCAGAATGAAGAATCTAATTCTGATAACTCTACTCCTTAAACCCAAATCGAGCAGCCTAAAGGCTGTAAGTTCAAGGACTTCAAAGCGAGCGGTGCCCTGAACTTTGAGGGTACAGTGAATCCAATTCAGGCGATGGATTGGATCAGTCATACCGAAGAGATCTTTAGAATCTCTGACTGTTTAGATTCAAAGAAAGTGAGCTATGCGTCTGCGTTATTCGTTGGAGCTGCTCGTGCATGGTGGTAGACTCAAAGAAGTATCTATGGCGAAGAAGTTATACAGACTTTAGAATGGAACCAGTTCCTAGATATGTTTAACGCAAAGTATTGCCCGATCGATCAACAAGATAAGATGGAAGTCCAACTAATGCAGCTGACCCAAGAAACAAAGACTGTTGATGAATACGAGGACGAATTTTCTCGACTATGCGGCTACTCCTCGTATCAAGTAGCTACTGAAGAAAGGAAAATGAATAGATTCCGCGGAGGACTCAACCCAAGATACCGGCACCCGATGAGCGCAATAAAATATAAGATTTACTTGGAAATGGTAGAAGCAGCTAGACAGATCGAGCGAGGGTATTTAGAGTACGGTGATCAGCTTTATCCTCCATCAGCTAATCCGACATGTCCATCTCCTCCGATGAAACAGCGATTTGGCAGATTCTTTAAGCCAAATAAATCTCAGTCTCAGCAATCTCAACAGTATAGTTCACAGCCGAAAGCCCAAGCGTATTCATTAACGAACGAGCCGCGATTCTGCAAGAGATGCAGAAAGTCACATATGGGACTATGTAATCCAGATGACGTCACATGCTTTGCTTGCAACAGAATCGGTCATAGTAGTGAAGAGTGCCCACAACAAGGACGCGGATGTGCGAAATGTGGGAAAAGAGGACACTTCATGTATCAGTGTCGCAGCGGGCAACGAGGACAGTCACAGTCGTCAGCTGGAGGATCTACGATGAAGAGTTCAGCTGCTACTCCGACCGCAAGGACTCGAGCTTTTCAAATAACAGCCGAGGAAGCAAAAGAAACACCTGACGTAGTTACCGGTACGTTCCTGCTAAACTCAATCCCTGCTCGCGTATTATTCGATTCCGGTGCTAGTCGTTCTTTCATATCAACATCTATTGCTCAAAGATTATATAAGTCCCCATCAAAGCTTCCCGTAGTACTTGACATTGAGACAGCCAGTAACAACTATGTTATGGCTGATTCTGTATATCGAAACTGCACTCTACTCGTCGATAACATCGTATTCAACCTTGATCTCATTCCTATTCCGTTGAAAGAGTTCGATGTCATTATCGGCATGGACTGGCTAATGAATAACGAGGCTACGATCGTATGGAACCGCCGAATTATCAGAATTAAGTCTTCAGACGACCGAGTATTAGAAATCAAAGGCGAAAAGCGAAAAGGTGCTCACTGCTTCATTTCTGTTGAAAAAGCGCATAAGTACCTATCTAAGGGTCACGAATCTTACGTATGCTATGTCTCATCTAAATTTAACTCTGAAGCCCAAAAGAAATCTTTATCTGATATCCCAATCGTCTGTGAGTTCCCAGACGTATTCCCTGACGATATTTCTGGAGTGCCAACGGAACGTCAAGTTGAGTTCAGTATTGACTTAGTTCCTGGTGCGGCTCCCATTGCAAAAGCTCCTTACAGACTTGCACCTGCAGAAATGCAGGAAATGTCAAAACAGTTGCAAGAGCTGTTGGAAAAGGGGTTTATCCGACCGAGTTCATCTCCATGGGGTGCACCTGTCTTATTCGTTAAGAAGAAAGACGAACTTTTCGAATGTGCATCGATTATCGGGAGTTGAACAAAGTCACAATAAACAATAAGTATCCTCTGCCCAGATTTGATGATCTATTTGATCAGCTACATGGAGCCAGCTACTTCCCGAAAATCGATCTTCGTTCTGGGTATCATCAATTAAAAGTTAGAGACGAGGATATTCCGAAGACAGCCTTCCGAACAAGATACGGTCATTACGAATTTCTCGTAATGCCGTTTGGTTTAACGAATGCACCAGCGGCGTTCATGGATCTCATGAATCGCATGTGCAGACCGATGCTGGATAAGTCAGTTATTGTATTCATAGACGATATTCTGATTTACTCCAAAACGGAGGCTGATCATGCTATTCATTTGCGGCAATTGCTAGAGTTACTAAGAAAAGAAAGACTCTATGCAAAAATTTCTAAATGCGAATTCTGGCTCAGACAGGTATAACTTTACATTGTCTTGACCTATTCCTTAAGCGTTCTTTGATTGAACAAAACTTGAAACTATACTTTGTTGCTTTTATAGATTCAATTCCTTGGCCATGTTGTTTCTGGCGAAGGTATTTCCGTTGATCCGTCTAAAGTTGAGGCTGTTCAGAAATGGCAAACACCTCGCAATGCCTCAGAGACTAGAAGTTTCCTTGGATTGGCTGGTTACTACCGGCGATTCATAAAGGACTTCTCAAAAATTGCTGTACCTCTAACGATGTTAACACGAAAGAATACACCTTTCGTGTGGGCTGATAAATAGAAGGAGGCATTTGAAACTCTGAAATAGAAGTTAATTCAAGCACCGATCCTAGCCTTACCAGAAGGCAACGATGATTTTGTCGTTTACAGCGACGCATTTGGTACTGGCTTAGGATGTGAATAGATGCAAAGGGGAAAAGTTATTGCCTACGCTTCAAGGCAATTGAAAGATTACGAGAAAAGTGCACCAACTCATGACCTTGAGTTGGCTGCTGTTACCTTTGCTCTAAAAATCTGGCGTCATTATCTTTATGGGACTCGGTGTCAGCTTTACACCGATCATAAGAGTCTCAAACATCTGTTTACTCAAAAGGATCTGAATATGAAACAGCGACGGTCCTTGGAGCTTATTAAGGACTATGATTGCGAGATCCTATATCATCCCGGCAAAGCTAATGTTGTCGCGGATGCTTTGAGTAGAAAAGTTTATCCAGAAAAGTGCTGCTATGCCCTAACTCCGGTTATATTCTCTTCTGATCTTATTAAAGACATCAGAGTTGCTCAAGCTGAAGCACTGAAAGAAGAGAATCTCTGTTCTGAAAATCTTAAAGGGCAGCTACAATTTCTAACTTTGAATCATTTGGGACTTCATTGTCTCAAGGGAAACTGAATCTCGATCCCTAAGTATGGTTCAATCCGTAGCACTCTTCTATCTGAAGCTCACAAGTCCAAATTATCTGTTCATCCTGGCAGCTCAAAGATGTATTTTGATCTGAAAGCCGATTATTGGTGGCCAGGAATGAAGAAAGACATCGGTAAATGTGTTGAAAGCTGCAGAGTCTGTCAGATGGTAAAGGCAGAACATCAGAAACCCTTCGGGGATATGCAACCACTGCCAGTTCCTGAGTGGAAGTGGGAGCATATAACTATGGATTTCATCACGAAGCTGCCGAAAACCAAGAGATAGCACGACTCCATCTGGGTAGTCGTGGACCGATTACCGAAGTCAGCTCACTTCATACCGATGAAAGAGACGTACTCCCTTGATAGATTGGCACAGTTGTATATCACAGAAATAATTTCTCGTCACGGTGTGCCAAAGTCTATCGTATCTGATCGTGATAGTCATTTCACATCTAGATTCTGGCAAGCTCTACAAGACGGGATGGGTACTCGGATCTCTATGAGTACTGCTTATCATCCTAATGCAGATGGCCAGAGTGAGCGTACTATCCTTACTCTTGAAGATATGCTTCGTGCCTGCGTTCTTGATCAGGGTGGTAATTGGGATGACCACTTGCCTCTGGTCGAATTCTCATATAACAACAGTTATCATTCCACGATCAAGATGGCTCCATTTGAAGCTTTGTACGGAAGAAAGTGCAGAACTTCCACCTGTTGGCGTGAAACAGGTGAATCGCCAATAGCAGGACCTGCCATTCTACAGTTGACTCATGAAAAGATTCAGCTGGTTAGAAGAAACATAATTGAAGCTCAAAGCAGGAAGAAGTCGTATTATGATAATCGATTCAGATCAATAAGCTTTGCGGTTAACGATTGGGTGATGTTGAAAGTATCCCCAATGAAGAATGTGGTAAGATTCATAAAGAGAAACAAGCTAGCTCCGAGATTCATCGGCCCATCCTATCGTCTTGAACTGCCAGCGGACTTATCTGGAATACATCCTGTATTCCATGTTAGTCACATGAGAAAGAGCTTAGCAGACGAAAGAGAAGTTCAAATACCACACGTTAACTTGCAGATTGATGAAAAGCTTAGAGTGGTTGAAGAGCCAGAACGTATTCTGGACTCGAAGACCAAAAAGCTTCAGAATAAAGAGATAGAGATGGTGCTCGTCCAGTGGAAACACCACAAAGGTTCGCATCAGTCTTGGGAATCCAGAGATGTCATGAAAGCTACTTATCCCAGTCTGTTCGAACATAGCTAACTTCGAGGACGAATTTTGTGCGTGGTGGAGCCCATTCTGTAACAACCTAACTTTTGACCCAGTTATAAATTCAGTATTTTGAACTGATAATGTAATAATGTTACATTATTTGAATTATAATTTAATTAAGTTATGAAATATTTAATTAAATTATATAAATATCTATATTATGAATTAATAAATTATTAAAGATAATTAAATAAAAGAGATATAATATACAAAAATGAAAGTGGGTTAACTAGCAAATATAACTAGATGAAGTATATAAACGTGATTTATTATTCAAAAATCAGATTCTCTCTCTCTACTCTCTCTCTCTAACTTTCTCTCTCTACTCTCTCTACCTTCTCTCTAAATTATGTCCCAAACCGACCGTCCGATTATCAAGTTATATATATCGTTAGAAAGATCTCGAAGAATACTACACGAATCTGCTATCTCCTGCGTGATTTCATACGAATTTGAGGTAAGAATCGATATTTTTATGTTTTTATATATTTCGGTTTTTTCGAATTTATTAGTTTTATGAAATTTAAAGCTATTTTTATGGAGTTTAACTAGAATTTGTATAATATAATCGAACATAGGTTTGTTACGTAACATATTCGTGATTTTAGGCCTAAAAATGTATGTTTTAAAGCTGCAAATATGAACAAACTCGAGTTGCCAAGAACAAACTCGAAAATACATGGAACAAACTCGATTTTAATTAAAATCGAATCCAAATTCGAATTTGACTAATTAATATCGAATGGCTTTCGAATCTAATCATAAAGTTGAGACAAGTATTCGAATTTAATCCACTCACATATGAAAAGTCACCTAATTCGAATTAGAAGCATTAAATTCATTCACATGTGTTGACTTTGACTCTGCATTTAAATATGATGAATTTAACTATTAATGGATTGTAACCTTATATTTAAATTGTAGCATTTGAATTTAATAACAATACATATTTGATTTTGTTCCCAAATTCGAAGATGAAATTCGAATTTAATCCCTTCCACTATTCGAATTTAATCACAATTAAGCCTTCAAATTTATATATATGTTCGAATTTAATTATATAAATTCGAAACCCATTCCCTAAATTCGAATATATTGAATAAAATACATAGACAACACATAAATTAACAAGATAGTTAGCAAAATGAATATATATATTAATATATATATATATATATATATATATATATATATATATATATATATATATATATATATATATATATATTGACTTTTGATAATTTATGAAACAAAGAATATTATTGAAAGAATGATTTATGAATAAATTAGTTATCAGAATCATATAAAATAAAGAATTTAAAGATAAAAGATGATGATATTTACATGAGATTGTTATGATAATTCTGGACAGGTTCAGTGAAATTCTGAACAAGGATTTAAAGATTTATAAAGTGGGTCAAAGATTTGATTTGACAGAGAACAGATTGAGATAAAATCCTGAGATAACTCAGGTGGCAGATTTTACATCTGTTTGATAAAGACCCAACACAGTGAGTTATAGATATTCAGATTTAACATGCTTGAATTTCCGGTTGAGACATATTGTTGATGCTAGATCGATTTGACATTTATATTATCAGCTGGATTGTGACCTGTGCACACCATGTTGGGTGTTGCCCAGTGGATCATGATAGCTATTTGATCATCATTTCTTATGTTATTGCATTTATAATTCATTTCTGATACTGCTTTGAGACTACTTCTATCATGACCTTGACTACTTATGCTTCATCATTGAATAGACTTGTTATATTGATTCAGCTTGATTAGCCTTGATTGGTCTATTGTTCTAGACCTGGCTATTTCACCAGTTCAAATGAACTTGGTAATGACCTCCGATGTTCCGCCACGTTGATTTACTGGTAGCTAGCCCAGTATGTGGCTGATCCCCACGATTTAAGCGTGAGTGTGGCTTGAGCATCATCCGACTCTATGACTTCTATGTCTCAATCATGAGGGCTGTAGCGGCAGCCAAGACATATCACGCTAGACTGATGATCCGCTTGACATGCATGTTAATTTGAAAATCTATTTACTCACTAAGCATTGCTTACGGTTGCTACATTAATATTTTTACTGGAAAAGACAAAGGAAAGTCACCTGCCGGACCTAGTTCTTAGGTCTTACACGTTCAAGACAGAAGTTTCATAGACCTCTACTCAGTGACCCCATTTTGGTACTAATTGGATGACGATATTATGGTGATCTGGGTAGATTTATTTTGATAATATGATGATATTAATTAGATTAGACTTGTGCCCTTTATAAGTTTAATTTAAAAACTTAATCTGTATTAAACTTAAATCTTAATAGCTTGTACTGTAATTTAATATTCCGCAATTAGTTACTCTATCTTAGTTATGGTTGATATCGTATTGCATGATGTGGGACCTAGACTGGTGAGAACTGCCCCTTAAGGGGTGGTCTTCACATGTAATCTTTAAAATTTTGTACCTTATACATCATAGTAGAATTCAAGTTCTCCAAAGGGATTAGAGATTCAGCTTCAGCTAGATCTTGCTTGAAGCTTCTTGTAGAAGGAGCATCATCATTGGCTAGCAGATAGTTGTTGTCTTCCTAAAAAGATGATCAGTCATCCCAGTCACAGGCTTCTACCACTAGTCCCTTCGCTTTGTTAGAATCCACAGTGTCTTCCAACTTTTTCAACTTAGCCATGGCTATAAGATACTTACCTCTATAGCCATCACCTTTGTTAGTCTTGTGAGGTTTGGATGATGAGCCAATAGCTTTGGACACACAGACTGCAGGAATATGGTCAGTTTTGCCTATATTAAAGCACTTAGCCTTTGATTTATCAAATGCTCTTTTCCTGATGGCATTTGACTTCTTTTGTGCCATCCTTGATCCAAACTTTTTCTTGTTAAACATCCTTGATCCAAACTTTTTCTTGTTAAACTTCTTGACAAGCATAGCAATCAATTTCTCATCATCAAGTTTATCAAGTATGTTGAATGTAGGCATATACACTTAATCCACATAATACACACTATGCATACTTGGGAAAGGGTTCTCAGGTATATGCTGATAGCAACGAAAGAAATAACAACATTCAAGGCTTAGCATAGTAGTTAAACAATAGTCATGGCAAAAGAAATGAATGAGATATCTAGTGCAACACTCATGTATAATCATTTGCGAAATTAAATTAATTACTCATAGTGCTCGTATACTGTAACCCGCCAAACGACTACCAAAATCAGCTGAAAGTACTAGCGAAAGCCATACGTCTCAATCAAATCACTAGAGTCCTGATAACAAAGTACATTGCCTATTTTTCAATATTCTTAATTCTATAAGTAACTAACTCCATTATCAATTCTATTAATTAAAATTCAGGGATTAAATCGATAAATTTCGATTTATTTGTTAATTTTTACAAACCCCTTCGTTAATAAT
Source organism: Centrapalus pauciflorus (assembly GCA_020465985.1). Lineage (NCBI taxonomy): Eukaryota > Viridiplantae > Streptophyta > Magnoliopsida > Asterales > Asteraceae > Centrapalus > Centrapalus pauciflorus. The sequence goes on from JAANYP010008107.1 coordinate 322,960, forward strand.
TAATCTGTACTTCTCTACATAATTTGATTTATTTTTGTTACATTAATAAAGTAATTCTATTAATTAAGGTCATAATTTAACTTTAGTTATCCCACCAATAATTATAAAGTTATTAATTGAAATTGCATGAGTAACTCACCAACTTAATTAAAACAACTAATTTAGATTACATATAGAATATTTAATTCCATCCATATAGATCGTATTTAAATTTAATGAAAGTTCAACCCAGATAATAATTCTTAAATCCAAACTAATTAACTAAATTAATTAAATGGATCATCAAATTACAAATCCCTTTTAATGTACCAAATTCGTTTGTGCATATAACAACCCAAACAAAATGAACATAACCCATATTATTTTATTAAAAACAACCCAATATAAACATCTAATTAGGCCAAAAATTTGGAATTTAACCTAAGTCCATAAACAAAAAAAATCCAACCCAAAGAAATATAAAAGAACTAAAAGAAAACCATAATCTCCTCTCTCTCTCTCTCTCTCTCTCTCTCTCTCTCTCTCTCTCTCTCTCTCTCTCGGCTGGTCTAACATAAAAAAAAAAAGAAAGAAGAAACCCAAGACTAATTAATTTAAAGCCCAAAGCCCTAACCTAATCTAACACTAAAATAGTCAACCGGGTCAATCAAAGGAAATGGATCCTGCTCGACCTCCTTTCAGCCAAAATCAAAGAAGAAACGAAAATTGAAGGAGGCGCCGACGGACAGTCAGAAGGGTGGCAATAGACACCGGCCACATCACCGTTGAACTTCCCTCTCCATTCGGATTCCGGCCAGTATACTCTACCCCTCGGTGCAAACTCAGAACAGTAGAAAGAAAAGGAAAGGACACGGAGGGGCGTCGATGGTGGCTGCCTCCGCCGCTGAGCGTGTCGCTGACCAATGAGTTTCAGGTGCCGGCCAGCCTACACACAACACCTACAATATCTCACTCCCTCGCCTCCCTCGATAGAACCCAGAAAGCAGGCAAACGACCAGGCCGAACAGGGGCGGCGACACCACTGCTGCCATCGACCGATGACCACGCCGCCGTCTTTAACTCTTGCGGTACTTCACATAATCCATACGAAAAGATTCTACCTTCTATTTACTGATTTGAATCATTTTATATATACGTTTTCGAATCATTATATAAAGCCCATGTAATCTCCATTCATTTTCTACAAAACCTTTAAACCAAATTGTGAAGATGTTCATTGTTTCAAATGTTTACTCCAGATTGAATTCTTACAAGAAATATATTCTATGATTAAAACATGTATACAGTGATTGGTATGGTTTGGATAGTTACCTTAATAAACCTCCAATGGTGATTTGAGTTGAAGATGATGAACTAGTGAAGAAGATGACAATGATGTTGATGATTTAATCTTCAAAATTCAACCCCACATTTTAAAAAAAAAAAATCCATATTTTTGTGTGTGTTTTTGTATGGAGAATGACGAAGGAGTGATGAAATGGTGTGTGTTAACTCTAGATCTCTCATAACTCCTTATCTCCCACCATGGACAACAGTGCTGCCAACTCTAACTTTTACTACGACAATGGGTCAATAGCAAAACCTGCAAAGTTCAATCATTAGAACTTTTCTGGCTAGAAGTGCAGAATGATTAACTATCTAGAGAATCTGGATGTGCAACTACCAGAAATAGTGATGGAAAGTCTCTATGTGCCAACTTCTGTCACTATCATAACTCCCGCTGCTGAAGGAGCTGTTCCTGAAGTCAGAATTATTGAGAAGACAAAAGCTCAATGGTCTGATGAAGACAAACGTCTGGTTGCCCTTAATGCAAAAGCCAGGAACAACCTTGTAGTCTCTCTACCTGATGATGTGTTTAAACAGGTTGAGAAGATGAAGACTGCAAAAGAAATGTGGGATACTTTATGTACCGTCTATGATGGTCCAACCATCACATTGGATAACAGGATCAATAATCTTGTTAGATAATATGAACTGTTCTTTACAAAGCCAAATGAGACTCTCACTGAAACCTACACCAGGTTCACTGCCTTAATAAATGACCTCAAAGCTGTTGGGATCACAAAAGACAGTTTAACTCTGGTGAACAATTTCTTGGACATACTTCCTGAGGAATGAAATTTCTTCTCTAATATCCTCAGATACTCAGGTACCATCAGAGGCATGGATCTTGTAAATCTTTATGGATCCTTGCTAAGTGATGAACAATCAAGGCAACAGAAGAGAAAAGCCTTGGAAATGTCCAAGAGAGGTGCAACCTTAGTGGCCAGCGTGAGACAACCTGTTAATCAGGTGTGTGATGTGTTCACATAAGCTGATTAACAGGCTGATGATGAATTGGAAGAAATGTCTGAATAAGAGGACTATAAAGATCTTACTGAGTTTGATGATGAGAAAATGATTGCTATGCTTGTCAGAGAATTCAATAAGAAAAAGTTTGGAGGAAAAATGATACAGAAGAAATCAAGTGCCATCAAAAAGAAGGCATTTGACAAATCCAAGGCTGAGTGCTTCAAATGTGGCAAAACTGACCATATAAGGTTAACTTTGATGAGCACCTGGGGTACATACTGGATTCCTAAGGCAATGTTGTGCTGTGTGCACAAAGAAAGAAAGATATATATGTTGTAGATATGAAATCTGCTGATCCAACAACTGAAACCTGTTTCCTCTCAAGAAGCAATGCAGACCTCAACTGGTTATGACACAAAAGGCTATCGTACTTGAACTTCAAGAATATCAACAAACTCTGCAAGAAAGAGTTGGTAATAGGTTTGCCTTCTAACTTATGTTAAGGATAAACTCTGCATAGCTTGTGAGAAGGGTAAGCAAAGAAAAACATCTCTTAAATCGAAACTTAATTTTTCTATTGACACACCTCTCTTCTTTATCCAAATCAACTTGTTTGGACCTGTCAGTGTCTCAAGTCTAGGAGGTAGAAGATACACTCTAGTAATGGTTGATAAGTTCTCCAGGTACACTTGGGTGATCTTCCTAAAGACCAAAGGAGAGGCTGCCAGAGAAATTATTGGGTTTATCAAAAAGATGGAAATTTTGAACTCTGCCCAAGTCAAGCAGCTTAGAAGTGATCATGGTACTGAATTCAAAAACAGTACTCTTGAGGACTTTTGTGAAGAAAGAGGGATCTCTCAAAACTTTTCAGCTGTGAGAACTCCACAACAAAATGGAGTTGCTGAAAAGAGGAACAGAACCCTCATAGAAGCTGCCAGAACTATGTTGTGTGCATTAGGTTTGCCTTTATCATTTTGGGCTGAAGCTGTCAACACAGCCTGCTTCACTCAAAACAGATCCTTAGTGTTGAAAAGGTTAAATAAGACTCCTTATGAGTTAATCAAAGGGAGAAAGCCAAATATAAGCTATTTCCATATGTTTGGATGCCCTTGTTTCATTTTGAACCAAAGGGATCAGCTGGCCAAATTTGAACCTAAAGCTGATGAAGGAGTGGTCGTTGGATACTCAGCTATTTCCAAAGCCTAGAGAGTATACAACTTCAAAAGAAAGGAGATAGATGAATCTTTTAATGTCACCTTTGAGGAGTCCAAGAATGCTTCTAACAAAGCTGTTCCTGAATGAGTTTCAGGAGATTTCAGTTTTGATGATGTTATGCATTCCAATGATGAAGAAAAGGACTCAAAAGCTTCCACATCATCCAGAGTGGAACCTATTAACCACAATGGACATGATCATGATTACGTTGGTACACCCTGTGTGAATAATTGTAATGATATAGTCAATGTACTATGTCCATAACCAATCAATGCTGATTTTCCTGAATCCTCAGTTGATGTGTTCAACAATAATAGCTTATCATCAACAAGTGAACAGGCTAAAGAAGTCAGTGTGTCTGAAAATTTTGAAAGCTGTTTTGTAAGAGCTGCTGAGAATGAAGCTGAATTAGAAGAATCTTCATTGAAACATTATCCTAAGTGGATCAGATGTCACCCCAATGATCAAAATAATTAGTGACATCAACAAATGTGTGCACACAAGGTGGGACTGTCTAGGAAACTTTTGTTTGTTTTCTAGTTTTGTGTCCCTAATGGAGCCAAAGAAAGTAGATCATGCACTTAAAGATGCCAACTGGATCACTGCCATGCCAGAAGAACTCAATCAAATTGAGAGAAACAAAGTATGGAAGCTGGTCCCTGTACCTAAAGGTAAAACCAAAATTGGCACCAAATGGGTTTTCAGAAATAACATGGATGAGCAATGTCATGTCATAAGAAACAAGGCAAGACTAGTTGATCAAGGGTATAGCCAAGACTAGTTGATCAAGGGTATAGGCAAAACATTTGCTCTTGTGGCCAGGTTAGCAGCAATTGGTTTGTTTCTGGCCTATGCTGCCCACAAGAGTATGAAGGTATTTCAAATGGATGTAAAGAGTGCAATTTTGAATGGAAAGCTGCAAGAAGAGGTATACGTCAAGCAGCCTCCACGTTTTGAAAATGAACAACATCCAGGTTAGGTCTATAAGTTGGACAAAGATCTCTATGGTCTGAAACAAGCCCCTAGAGCCTGGTATGAAACTCTTACTGATTTCCTTATGAGCAATGGGTATTCTAGAGGTAAAGTGGATACTATTGTGTTCATAAAGAAAGTGAAAACTACTATTATTATGTCTGTTCAAATTTATGTGGATGACAAAATATTTGGTTCTACTGATGAACAGTTATGCAATAATTTTTCACTGCTCATGAAATCTAAATATGAAATGAGCATGATGGGTGAACTTACTTTCTTTGTAGGATTACAGATTAACAAACCTTAAATGTAATTTTCATAAATCAAAAAAAGTATACATTTGATCTTCTACAGAGTTTAAATTTGATCAATGTTCTCCCATCAAAACCCTAATGGCAACCAATGTAAAATTGGATGTTGATGCCTGTGGCAAGGCTGTTTCAGTAACAACTTACAAAGGCATGATTGGGAGTTTGCTACACTTAACTACTAGTAGACCAGATATTATGTTTGCTACTTGTTTGTGTGCTAGGTTTCAAGCTGATCCAAAGGAAACACATCTAGCTGCTAAAAAAGGATCTTTAAATACCTAAAGGGTACACCAGGTTTGGGTCTATGGTATCCCAAAGACTCCAGTCTTGAACTAATTGGCTATTCAGATTCTGATTTTGCAGGTTGCAGGCTAGACAGAAAGAGCACAACAGGTGAATGTCAACTTTTTGATGGAAAGTTGATCTGTTGTTGCAGCAAGAGTACATTGCTACTGGAAGCTGCTGTTGGCAGATTCTATGGATGTAGCATCAGCTTGAGGATTATGGCCTTGTATATAGGAATATATCTATTCTGTGTGACAATACAGGTGCCATAGCTATCTCCAACAATCCAGTCTTCCACTCTCGAACAAAGCATATTGTGGTCAGAAGAATAGCTTGCAGACATTTTCACCAAACCTCTTGATGAAAACAGGTTTAATTACCTTGTAAGAAAGCTGAGTATGTTAAATAAAATTGACTAAGTGTCAGTGATGTTCAAAAGTCACTTGATCAAATCTGTTAAAATTTTACAGAACAGCTTAGACATAACATGTTTTATCTACTCTGTACTTAGCCAGTTTCTGAAAATTTGAACACCTTCGACATGTAACAGGTTTGACAAAATCCGTTTTATTCTCAGACCTGTCCGGTATTCAAATCTACAACCTGCTCACTCTATTATCAGTCATACAAGGCAAAGCCTTGTAACCTGTTCAACTATTAAATAGGTTTCACAATGAAACCTGTTTTCATATAGCTGCACAGGTTTCATAAACAGCTTGCAGAATGATTAGTGTTTGAAGAAACTCTTTCATTCACAGGTTTGAACAACAGCTTAGAGCATCAGTGTTTAATTAAAATTACTTCACATTATTACATGTGGATAATGTGTGTTACGTGTGTTAGTAGTTAAAAAGGTCAAGTTGGTCTAAGAAAGGTGCTGACGTGGTAAACCGTTCCAATTTCCGTTAGTAACATTTCAAATCAACCGCTCAAACCTTTCTCTCTCCCACTCACTCACATTCAGTTTCATCTTCTTCTTTCTTACTGCTTCCATAACCATCTGAAAAACCCTAAAAGACTAAGTGTCCAGAATTCGTGCATCACTCCTACTTTCACAAATGGCCTCCCAAAATAACCCCTTTGTTCCATTGTTTCTTGATGATGACGTTGAAAAGCACCCCTCTGTTAACACCATGCTAACAATCAAACCCACCAACTACATTGCCAATAGAACCATTCCAAAAAACTACATTGGGAAAGGTTATGAAGAAATGGTGGATTTTCTGAAAGCTCATCCCCTTCACTATGCTATGACTGCCTCTCCTGGTGTCATGCTCCGGGAGATGGTCTATGAGTTTTGGTATACATGCTCCTATGATCTTGCTACCAAAACAATCAGGGGAACCATTCTCAACACCACCAAAACTATTGAGATACGCCTGCTCTTCTTAGGGAAGTACTCCACCTTCCAGTTGCTGAAAAGTATAAAAAGCCACAGCCGGAGAATGAATAGATGGGCAACCTGCTATGCTGTTGTGGTTTAGCAGAACCAAAGGTGGGTGCAACCTTGTTTAGCAGGGATGACCTTAAGTTGCAAAGTGGTGATGACCTTAAGTGCAAAGTTTGTTCCTTCGACCAGCTTAGCAGGTCTGAAATTCTAATAGCCCTACAGTTTGTGGACGAGATTACTCTTAACATGGCCAAATGGATTTTCCTAAATCTGAGGAACTTGGTGGAGCAAGAACAGCATTCAACCACTGTTAGATATCCCATATTTCTGAGACTCATCTTCAAGCATGTTTGTGGTGAGCAACTCTACACCTCTCAACCTTACCTGACTACTATGGTGTTTCCTATCATAGGGAACAGGGTACTTTACACTCCAGTTCTTGATGATGAACCTCCTCTAGGAACACCAATGAGGAGGTTGCTTAGTTTGGTGGAAGGACCTTCTACTCAGAAGGTGGATCCAGTCATTACTCTCGCTGGAAAATAGAAATCACGGTCTAAAAAGGCAAAACGTGCCTTGAAGACCAGTGAAGCTGGGCCTGTCACCAAGAAGGCTAAAACAACAAAGTCTGCACACTAAGCCTCAGTGGCTGAAGGGGAGCAGGCTGGTCACCCTGGTTCATCTGTTGAACCTGAAGCCTTTGTGGCTAGTGCCTCTGTGGCACCTGAGACTATGGAACAGGTTCAACCTCCGTTTCTAGCCCAGTCTCCCCACTAGTCCAAACTAAACATCAGATCACCTTTCCACAACATCCATCTTCTCCATCCTCTCTCTCAATGTACTCCAGGCTAAGAAAGAAATCCTTAGCCAAGAAAAAAACCTCCACCACTCAAACAAGCCCCTCTGACCCCTCTCAACATGAGTCAGTTGAAAAAGAGGTAACACCAGCTACGTCTCCTTTTCCAATTTTTGGAGAAGGAGCAGCCAATGTGGAGTCTGCCTCACTCCACACTGATTCAACCTTGGGTCAGCCTGAGCCCTCTGGTTACTCACAAAAGGAATCAGTTGTACAAAAGGAGTCAGCCACATCAACTGTCCAAGCCTCTCAACAGGCTGGAGACATTGAAAGACAGAAGTACTCTCCACTCTACACTGAGTCCACACAGTTCCCCCCTCATATTTCTTCTACACCTACTCAGTCTGCACAAGGTGTCAAACCTGCTGGTACAAGCCAACCAGCAGATCAGTCTTCTCATTCTGCTCCTTATGATGCAGTTGTTCAATCCCAAACGGCTGCTGAAGGACCAACAAAGCTAATGAGCCTCAGGGAATAGAACAACAAACTGGTCAAGCTGCTCCCCAAGTGCACATTCCATCATCAGCTTTCACCACTGATGATTTTGAAATGCACATCTCCTCTCCCCATGAAGAGGTGCCCATAAACCAAGGCAATATTGAGGGAAACAGCACTGGTCTTGATGAAGGTGTTACCATGCCAGTGAAATCTGAAAGGCCACCATCCCCTAGAGCCTCACCTCATGTAGCAGTTACAGCTACTACTGAAGGTATTCTTGACCCTTCCAAGCATGGTCACATGACTTTTACCCTGGCAATGGAACTCCTTTTTAATGTTCTTTTGCCATCCCAAAGTGACCCCGACACTCCTCAATCCTATCCCTCACACTCATCTCCATCCACACAATCAAAACATTCCACTCACACTCCCCTATCACCCAAAGACCTTTCTTTGAAGTACCAGTTGTATGTGTTGTCCAAGAAAGTTAGTTCAAAGGGAAACATCTATCACTTCCATTCCTTCTACTATTGTAGACTCCGTGTGTGTACAACTTAAAGGTTCTTTTGATTCGTTCAATACTTCCTTTCCAACCCTTGCTCCCATCCTGATCATTCCTCACCGCTGCTTGCACTCAATGCACAGCTGCAACAACTCTCATGCTCCCTTTCATCAATTCTAGCTCACCAACAGGACTCTGTGTCCAGCCTGATAGCTATTTCACAATAACTGTCTATTTCTGAAACATGCTCTACCACACTGGCCTCTCTAAATACCTTAGTGGTATCCCTGTCAAACTCAATGGCAGCAGGCTTTGATGATATGCATGAGTCTCTTGAAATAACTCTTGCACAACTTCAAATTCTGGTGTTCACTGACACTGACAGGGCTGCTATTTCCTAGCTCTCAACCTTTGCCACTTCCCATTCCACTTCTCCTTCAAACCTGTGTTACCCAGTTAGCAATGGTTAAGGACAGCTTGGCTTTCTTAGTGCACAGCCTGGTTGGTTCAAGACCTGTTACCAAAGCTGTTGCAGCCCAACCTATTGGATCCATTCCTTCAGGAAGACCTGATGTTGAAGGCTCTGTGCCATCTCTTTCAAAGGGGGAGAAATCTTCCTCGAAGACAAAGTCTAAGGGGTAGAAATCTTCATCTCCATCTAAGGAGAAATCAACTTCAGTTGGCCAAGCTGCAGGCCACTTACAAACTAGTGATGCTGCATGTACTTCTACTGTCTCTGAAATAGCTGCTCAGCCTACTCAGGCTAGACCTCCAAGCCCCGCACCATCTAGGTTGGAGGAATCTATTCATGGGAACAGACCAAGCCGAAGGAGACACTTATTTTGGAAGAAACTGAAGAAGAAGAAGAAGAAGAAGAAGAGGAAACTAAAACATCTCTGACCAGAGCAGCAAAGGGGAAAGGGAAAGCCATTGTGGACACTAACTCTCAGAAGGACGTTCAACTGACGATAGTAGTGGATACCTATTATCAGTTTGTTAGTACATCCTGTGTGACGATAGCAGTCTAGATACGTAATAGATAGTCAAATGTAATAGATGAGGCTTTATTAATTCAAGTCATGTGTTTTTTATTGTATTGGATGTCTACATTCGCATGTTAAGTTCGTAGGAAGCCTAAAAATCGAATTTTTTTTAGCAAGCCTAAGTTCGTAGGGTCTTGGGTTGAACTTATAAGTTCGTGGGCTTGGGCCTAAACGAACTTTGTTGATTTAATTAGAACTTAATCAATTTATTTTCATAACATTCAAGAATACGAATTTTAGAGCTTGTATTCGTGCACTGGGCGAGCTAGAAAGCTTTTCAGAGAGTTTCATGGAGCAATACATCGTGTGGGGTCAGTTGTTACATCGGCTAGCATCGTGTTCGGCTCCGTATTCTGTGCGTGATCGATCTGTTAAGCGTCTAACGAGGAATCCGCACTCATTGGATGACGTCACGCCTTGATCCGATCCGTAGACGTGGTGACCTTACATAGTAAAAACAAGAGCAGCTTGAGATTTTTGAAAGAAAGAAGCAGGAAGCAAACTCTGCCAAATCTGCTAAAGCCTTTGCAGCTAAGGAGACAAGAAAAGTCGAAATGCCCTCCTTGGATGTTCAAAGGAAACTGATGGAAGCTGCTAATGACTCAAGATTAGTAAAGAGGGTGAAAAAGAGCAAAGCTCACAGTCTTAGTGAGTCAAGAAGTTCTTTGATGTTGCAGACAGAAGACTTGCCAAAGAAACAATTGTCAAAGTTGTCCCCATCTCAAGAAAAGGTAAACTGTAGAGACTTCAAATTACATGGCTCGGTGATGATGGTCCTGAATTGGAAGCCTATGAATCCACAGATGTTTCATGCATGGGATACAGAGAATGGGTTAAGCTTGCTATTGCCCTGAGTAGATCCAAATCTGGGACTGCTAAAACTGTCAGGGCATATGTCAAGAAGCTGATGGAGAAAGTAAAAGACCTAGCCATGATCTCTGAAGAACTGATCAAGGGTACCTCACAAGTGGAACCTAAGATCAAGCCTAGGAGACAAAAGAAGGATACAGAGCTTGAGGAGCTAATCATGATGATTGAACAGGGTATGTATGCTGTTGAAATCAGAGGCATCGATTATAGCCTGCACAAGGGAGTTGAACCTGAAGAGGGCAAATTTAATGAAGAACCTGATGTAGAGGTATTCTTTATGGACCCCTTGACGGAGAGAACGCGTTTTCAGAGAGCTTCAGATCTTCATAAGGCTGGTCTTAAGCAACTCATTGCCTTTAGACTCTCAAATGCTTTTGAACAGCATGCAAGATGGAGGGTTATCATTTGGGAACAGCTTAAGGTCTTCTATGAAAGAGGAGAACCTGAAAGTCCAGATTTCATGTTCCTCAGGAGTGAGATAGAAGACATTGATGCCAGTCTTGAACGAGCTTATAAGAAAGCTGAACAATAACAACAACAACAGCTTCGAGGTCCATCTACTGGTGAAGAGTAGATGAAGAATGGAATTTGTCCATTAGTTGGACAGGCTTACCATTATTTGCTCCCAACTTCAACAGTCCAAATGTGTTGAATTTTTCTTGTACATAAGTTGTACTTCACATGTGTTGTAATTTCATTTCAGTACATTAGTTGTACTTGTAAAAACATATGTTGTTTAAATCAATATCAGTATGTATAAATTGATCTTTTACTTTTCTTCAATGTTGTATTCTCAATTCAGCAAATGTAATGTAAAAAAATATAGTGATTATTGATAGAATCAACTTAGGCTGAATATTGCAAATAGGGCGAGATTGTTAGGAACAAAAATGCCACAATCAAACCTGTTCTATATCATAGGGGGAGATTTTTAATCAAACCTGTTTGATACAATTAATGGTATAATTTAAGGCCTCTTAATGCCTTATTGAAACCTGATAAGTGATTTGCAATATAAGCCCAAAGCTGCTCACCCTGTTACATAAGTTGTAACTTGGTAGATTTCCCAAGCTGTCCTAAACTGTTGGACAGGTTAGGCATAAACTGCCTACGCTGTTCATATCTGTTGAACAGCTTAGACCTAAGGGAAGTGTTCTGTTCTTTGTGAACAGAACTTGTTCTTTGTGAACAGGTTATACACTTTATGGAATTTGTTTCCATGTCATCATGTGAAGTCTTGGACGTGAAGATCAGTTTACAAGTCGAAGATACAATGGAAAATCAGAAGCTCCTTTCACTGCCTAAGCTGTTCTAATACATGAAGACAAAGAGGATATTTGAAATGGGTGACAGACCATTTCTTATATCAAAATGGCTATACAAGAAGGGGAAAGGATTAAAGTTTACATTCCTCTTTAAGGTAAAGCAGCCTGCAACAAAGACAACAAGGAAAAGACAAAGATTCTGCAACATAGGGACAAATTTTGTTTCGTCAATATGTGCAGAAAAGCAGTCTTGTCTTTTTGTAAAGGCAGTCCACTATCTCTATCCAATGAGGAAGCTTCATTAGGATTCTCTAAGTGAGTATAAAAGGAAGCTTCTAAGGAATGTGGGACAACCAAGAGAGAGATATCAAGAACGTGCAAAAGAATTGTGTTTTCATGCATGCAAAGTCTGCTCAGAAAAGAATAGTTAGTGTGTCCAAGTTGTTCTTATTCTAAGTTGTCTGTCTATCTTGTAAAACAATGAGTGCATCTTAGTGAGTGAATTCATTGTAACTAGTTTGAGTGAGTCTTAGATTAGTTGTTCATCTGTTGTTTTTGTCATCTCAGTTTGAACCATTCCGCAGTTCAAACCTGTTTGTAATTAACATTTGTTAATATATAGATACAAACATTAAGAAAGTGTGTTGAAAATTTAAATAGCTGTATTCACCCCCCCCCCCCCCCCTCTACAGTTTATTAGCAACATACTTGGGAAACCTTTTGGGACCTACAGACTTCCACATCCAAGGATAATATATATTCAAAAAGCTACTAAAATCTCGTACGTGTATATTATATAGTATAGACTCAAGCCAAGCTATCATCTCCGGGGAGTCAGACAATTGTCTGGACTGGTTCTTTTGAGGGAGGCCTATAAATTGCTTTCACACACTTATACTTTTCATTATTGTATTTAGCTTCTAGTTCAAGGAGTTTTGTGTGTGATTTACATTCATTCCTAACAAATTTAGTATTAAGGCTTGGTGAAAGTAAAGAGAATGTACCTCACTGGTCTCAAAATCTGATGTGGTGCGTTCCACTTCCCCGGAGTTAGTCATCAAATAGGCTTGAGAGTCGTCACTTGTCTCCCCCTTGACACTCGTGTCTGATAGGTAGTCAAACGTGTCGGTTTCATTAGTGATTCCAATCCGATTGGCCATGTAGCAGCTTCTGCAGCTTCTGCCTCTTCGTCCTCATCATCAGATTCTTCGTCAACCCAGTAGTCCTCCTGAGCGACGAGTGCTATAGCATCAACCCGTTTCTTCAACATCTCCAGCTTGCGTTCATAGTATCCCAGGTCACGCTCTATAGATTCTTCCATTCCTGAGCAAAGTGACCTAGTTTGCCACATTTATAGCATCCACTCTTATCCGCAGGTTTGGCATCTTCGGCTCTTAGCCTTTCCTCTCTCCTTTCTGGCCTTTTGTCAGGTTCTAGGGATCCTCGATTGGCTTCCCGACGGTGATATTCTTTCTAGTGGTCTCCTCTCCTCTCATCTCTCCTGTAAGCTCATCTATCATATCGATACTCTCCCCTGTCATCGTACATTCTCCCATTCCTCGGTTCTCTTCTCTCTTAATATCTCCTTTCCTCTCGATCATCCCAACGCCACTCAGATCTATCATCTCTCAATATGTCCTCTCTGTCTTGTCTTTTATCCTCCCTCCTCTCATCTGGATAACGCCTAATACCCATATCATATTGAAGCTGATTGTTTGTCTTATTCTGATAAAACCACTTTTGATATAGTCGGTTTGATATTAAGGCCTTTTGTTAGTGTATATCTTCTTCTTCAGCATCGATGGCTTCTCCAAAGGCAGAATTCAGAGGAAGACCATAAAATGGATATTGGGATGAGGACCCAACAGAACTATACCCGTAGTTTGTCAGAGTAGGTGGTGGTGGTTGAACGGGTTCTAAAACAATAGTCGTGTTTAATAGGAGTGCCAAGGGGGTCTGGTCATATGCCTCAGAAATATGGTTCACGTTTCGGACCAAAGATGCCACAAAGTTGGCCACCTATTTGTGGGCTTCATCCCCATGGTATTTTCGCAGCTTCCTTGAACAACACAATGATGAAAATTTTGCTCAATTAAGACCCCGTTTAATTGCGCGGCAACCAATGCACCACTCAGGTGGTAAAGAAGACAGAAATTGAATGTTGATATCATCACTATCCTTGAAGATGTGGAGTTTATTTAGTTCATTCATCATAGTGCAGAATCGAGTGAAGGTATCTTAAAGGGATTTACCATCTTTAGCCTTAAATTCAAAGAATTTGGCCTTTGCCTCCTCGATTTTGGTTGGGTCAATCAGATCAGCCCCAAGCATCTTGATTTCCAGTTTATCCCACATCTCCAATGCAGACATTTTGCTGTCCACATTTACAATGATGTCAGTTGGCTGATACTATAGGTGTTCAGCCTTGTGATCATCCATCTGTCTTTCTCTCTCCTTATCATCTTATATACCTCTTAGTTCTTTAGTGGCAGGGATGGGAGGAACAGCTGTACAGATAACAGGTCGGAATAGAACAAGGCAGATCCTTCCTTAATGGATTGGCTCATGAGATGCCCCATCGGTTGCATGCTCACAAATTTAAGAAACCGTTTTTTCCATTGTTCATACCTCAACCTGGTAGAGAACAAGTGGTTTGTTCTCAGAACCCAGAACTATTTATTCTCTAGACATGATTGGAATAGGTAATGAGTGTAGTGAAAAATGATCTCGAAGTGCAAATGGTGTGGGAATCTGAAATTCGTATTAACCTGAAGTTCAGATGGTATACGAAGTTCGGATGTGAGACAAGATGTTGAAAATATTATAACAAGTAAAATAGTTAATGATGATTTGTGATTCGAAGTTCGGATGGTGAGATCCAAAGTTCGGATGGTGTGTGAGGGGATCCGAAGCTCTACATACGAATTTCAGGTACGAAGTTTGACACTTAATGAAACTTTTCAATGTAATAGTAGCAATTTTAAGAACATAATTCAGATGAAATCCAAATGTGTGTTTTAAACCCTAAAATTGATATCTAAGTGCTCGGAATTACTTATGGGACAACTTTAATGAAATAAGTTTTTCTAAAACACCTAAATAAGATGATTTTTAAGCAAAAATGTGTGAATTACAGTTTCATATCAATCAATTAACAATTCAAGAACAAGAACAATAACAGTAATCAAAACTAACCAAATGATTGTATTCCCAAAAAGTCCATTACAAGAATGATGAGATGATCTTCAATGTTAGTAACCGTATTCACGGATTTCTATTTGGCCAAAAGTGAAATGTCAGATCTGATAAATTGAAAGTCAAACTTTCTATATATATACATATTTTTCACAACTATTAACTATATACAAAACAAACCCTACACTTTGACTTCCATCAATTACAATGTATTCTAACAATCTCCCACTTTAATGGAATGTGCAAAGCCTTCAAATTGCCAATCCAAGCTTCTGCTCAAACCTTCTTATGCTTTTTCGATCAGAGAGCCTCCATTCAATCTTTGAAATGAATTCTACCATAAGTCTTCGGTCATTCACAGATAAGGCTCCTCTCTTTGTCTTTCTCTTCATATCAGACGCTAGCTTTCCCTTTAAACCACTCAACACTTTATTTAGTGTAACATCTGAAAATTTGTTGAGTTCTACACTTCTCATGGCTCTTAACTTCTTGTTTCTGTCTTTGTACATAACAGCTGGATGCTTTACCATAACGACTTGAAATTCTTTCAATTCTCCAGCAAATTTGATATCTCTATGTGGAGCTGTCATGTTTATCTTCCTCATTCCTCGTTCAACACCTATTTGCAGATCTTGCACTGACATCAATACCAATTTGGTATGCATGAAGTGAAAAATTGTCTTTAAGGCAAATCTGCAGTGTTCATTTCTCTTATTTCTGCACAATTCATCAAATAAATCTTCAATGTCGACTAAGTGCATATTGAACATATCAGCTTCAGTGAACGTATAGGTATTTCCATCAGCTCTAGTAACAGTGAATGTCGGATAGAAAATATTAACGAATCTGTCTTTTTCAATTTTAACAAGATCAACTATTCTGAACTCACTCTTCGCTTTATCAACTTATTGTGTCTTGTTCCTCAGAAAACTAGCATAGTTGACTAGATGTGGCATGTTTGGCTCCAAAACCCTAAACAACTTAGAGAAAGAATATGGTGCTTGTCTCTTGCAAAATATTCGTTTCTCAAGAATGTCTTCAATATACGGCAATTTGTTCCTTTTCCTTATACTCTCTGCTGATCTTTTAGCTGGAAGCTTAAATTTCTTTACTTTGTTCTTGCGAATCTCATATTTATTCAGCAAAGTAAGCATATCTTGAATTTCTCTTTGAACTACTTGTTGTGCTTCAAACCTGAGCCTATGTTGCTTTTGAGACTCATCTGCCAGCACATATTCATTAAAGAATCTTTACATCACCTCAACCTCATTTAACTCAACTCTTTCTTGACTAACAACATTTTCTACAGGAAACTCTTCAGCTTCTTCCTTAACTTGAATTACAACCTCAGGATTTTCAACCGTTGGTGTCGATATAGTCTCTTTCAATATCTCCTGAACTAACCCTTCTTCTTCTTTAATCCTTTCTCCTCAGAAATCAACATCAGTTAATGTGATTACATCATCATCCTCAGAAACTTCAATATATTCCTCTCTCTCTTCTTCTACACCTTGTATCCTTAACTCATGTTCCTTAACTTGAACATCATCTTCAGAATCATTGTACTCTTCAAAGTTGTAATTATCAGACTGAATGTTCAAAGAAACTGGAACATCTTCATAAGGAATCAATCCCAGCTCACTTTGTTCACCAGCCGATTCTTTTGTGCTCCCTGCTTCTTCTCTTTTACTTCTACTTCTTTCTCAGGGTATGTTATCATTAAAACCTCGGGTGTAGGCTCAGCAAGCTTTCTCCTCTTCTCCCCCTCATGAGGAGCATCATCGGAGTCCTCATCATGCTCATCATGCTTTCTTTTAGATGAGGAAGCTTGTGCCTTACACGTTTCTTCAACAGCCGCAACTCTCTCCGATAAATTTCCCAAAGCAGTTATCACCGTGCTTTCCAAACTAATCATTCGCTCCCTCATTTCATCAAAATGTTCCAAAACGAACTCTTTCAGCTCTTCTTTCAACTCCTCCAGTGCCTGATTATATTCAGTCTGCTTGATTGATTCTTCGGCCACTGATTTTCCTTTCAGAAATTTATGAATATTAGACATCTGTGCCAACACTTCAGACAACTGAGCTGATATATGTATATTTACTCCGGTAATAGCTGCATTCAAATCTTGATTCAACGAGGATTCAGTAACAAATGAGGATAGAGTCACCACTGGGTCACTTAGACTTCCAGTTGTCACAACAGTCGAACTTGTGGAAAGCACGTCTGTGTGGCCAGTATTCAGAGATGGCAGTGTGGTCGCTCTGACTGGACTTCCACCCTCTTCAAGCAACGGAGCAACAAATGCTTCCGTAGCAGAGGATGTTCCGGTGGGAACACGAAGTTCAGCCACACTTACTTCAACTGATGAAGTCGACTCAAGTGTCCTAAGCTGTATAGGATCTATACTCTGTGAATGAATAGATGTCGTACACTCGGGCAGATGTGTACTGATTTCAATATCCATCAAGTCCAAATGACTTTCGGATAGAAAATGTGGTTCATCCCGGTGCTCAAATAAAACAATCTCCTGTTGAGAGGAGACTGAGTGGATGGTTGGGTGTGCACTTGTCAGCGGGATACTGACTTCTTCAATGCTAACTCCCATAGGAGAGCTAACAGCAGATGTGGTTAAACCCCGGCTTTCTAGGCTTAAGGAATCCCTCACACTCTCCTGTGCAATAATCACTATATCCATCATAACAATCCCGCCCTCATGATGATCACCATCATCAGCACCATCATCATCATCATCATCACCTTCATCTTCTCCTTCTTGAATATCTGATAAAGTTCTCTCAGAATCAGATTTCTGAGCCTCTTCCTCACCACCCCTTACAATTTCAGCTCCCTCGCTCACTTGTAGGCTACCCTGAACTTCAACCCCGTGCTGAGATTCCTCTCGTCCTATTACTCCTTGGGTAAGAGAACCCGGTTCTTGGGTCTCTATCGGAGCATGATCTATCCTATATAACTTTACATGCTTACTCTCTGGATCTGCATACTTCAACTACGATTCCGGAATCGGCATGATATTCGCATTAGGAGAATCCGGCACCTCGTGTAAACTCATCATTACATAGTCGGGACATCGTTGTGAGTTTGCTCGCATTGGTATATTCTCATTGGCTCTTAGAATTCCTCGGATTAGTATTTGAATGAATCTTTGGAGCGGAACAAACTTCCTTGATCTGTTGGTTGTTTTGGCTAGTACAATCTCTTTTAAGTCTTCCCAGATGCATTGAGCATAGTCATAATGCTTATTGAAAGCAATTCCATGGAATATCCGTAGACAGTGAATGCTGCACATGTCTATTCCTGTATGCTTAGAAGTCATGCATCGATTGATGATCCCAAATAACGTGTACCATTCTCCATTTAATCAATTTCGATGAAATTTGGAGCTTTTTGGTAGTGGATTTGAGTAACCCAAGCATATCAAGTCAAGAACCAGCTCCTCGTCAGAAACAGAATCCTCAAAATCAGCCAACTCAGGAAAATTAACTGTATCGATTCTTCTTGGAAGAAACAAGTTGTGGCGAAGTCTGGCAAGGGTAATTTTGGATTTAAATTGGTCAATTGTTACTTTAAAATGGTGGTTTCCATCAGCAGGAACAAATTTGACTGTATGCCAAAATTGTTGTAGGTAGACCTGTGGGATTGAAGGTTTACACTGAAGAAGATACCCCAAAGGATGGCCTTTGAGAATATCTACGATAATCGGGTGACTGACTTTGATAACCTTTGTATCCAAACGATGATTGTTATCTTTGAAGGGTAGGAAATGTTTGGGTTTGACCAGTTGGTTATCTGGGATGACAGTTGAAGGTGAGGGTCGTGCAACGGAGGTTGAACGAACAGGTCTTGAGACAAGTGTATGATTGGAGGATGAATGGGAATCAGATGAATTTGAATTCTGGGAATGATCTGGAGATGCCATTTGAAACCAATAAACAAGTAATAATCATGTTAGACAAGACAGGTAAACAAATGAAATTCTTTAAAGTAGAAAAAATATAAGATTTCATCAGAAATTATATAAACTTGTGATTTTCTATTTAAGGCATCGGGATTCCAGACAATAATAAACTATTATTGACAGGATTCCATAGTCAATCGTTCAGAGACCAATGTTAGAAAAACACAATTTTATTACAATTTCTTGAAAAAAATGTCACATATTTCTTAAAACATGAAAAAATTCAACACTTAGTAAAAATCTTATTGAAACTCGAATAAGATTGCAATCATCTCGAATAAGTCTATATAAATCTCGGATGACATATGACAAATCTCGAATGACTCTTGAACCAACTTGGGTTGGTCTATGTATCAACTCAAATGAACTATAGTCTATCTCGAATAGAACAGAGTAAATCTCGAATAAAACTATAATCATCTCGCAGTACATATGTATTACACTGGAATACACCATGAGGGTTCTCGATGAAGTCTTAAATGCTCTCGAATATTCAACTAGTCCAACTCGAATGTATAAGGAAATTCCTCGAATACAACCTATGACCAACTCTAATAGATTGTTGATTTGAAATGTTCCAAGTGTTATTCATTCAGTCAACTCGCATGATACACATTAATCAACTCGAATGCCTCTTTGTGTTTCTCGATTAGCCTTAAACTCAACTCGAATGACTCTTTGTGTTTCTCGATTAGCCTTATACTCAACTCGAATGACTCTTTGTGTTTCTCGAGTATCATAGCACTCAACTCGAATGAGTCTTGGATTTTCTCGAATGAACCTTTTAATCGAGAAACTGTTCTGAAATATATTTTTCAAGTGTTTTCACACTAATTTTCCAAAAATTGATTTCAGAGACCTTTTTATTGATTAAAAACATGTATCCCTTTCAAAAAAACAATTTTAAACATTTATGTTTTACTGATCTTCGATTAAAAACAACATTTAAGTTGTTAAAAATGCAAATTTCAGTAAAATGAAGAACACGCAAATTTTTAAAATAGGAATCCAAATTTCTGTGTGTGTCGTTTGATTTGAACCATGAAATTTCAGATTCATGTTCACATTGATAAACTGAACCAGACCACACAATTAATTTGAGTTTTATGAACACAAATTGATTAACACTATTAAGACTCAAAATACGAACACTACGAACAAAACACAAATAGATACAAACAACAGTTACATATAGATGTTCATATAGAAGTAAAAATTGAAAGAAACACAACAAAAAAAAAATTACTCACAATATAATCGAAATGCTTTCTTGAATCTTTCAAAAAGATGAGTGGGTTTTTCGGTTTCTTAAGAGTGAATTAAGGGTCTAGAGAAGATGATGAATAGTGAAAGTATCCGAAAAATGAATTTGAATTTGAACTTTCAAATTTATAGAAAGAGTGAACCGGCCCATTATTTTCAATTTTATCCGGCCCATCTTCCAAAAAATAAAACCCACTTAATATCTTTTCAAAAAAAATTTTTAACAAAATAAAAACAAACAAAATAAAATAAAAATAAAACAAGAAAATTTTAAAAAAAAAAACAACAAAAAAAAATTGAAAATAGACATAAACAAAAAAAAATTTAAAAATGCTCCCCCTTTAATTTCTGAATGTTGTTCCCCCTCAAACATGTGTTGTATTTCTCAGCTGAGCTCCCCCTACAAAATAACAGATAAATTTTATCAGATTTACTCAAAATCAGATAAATTTATCTTTCTGCTCCCCCTGCACATGACAATCCATATCTTGTTAAATTCAAAAGAATATTAAACTTTTAAGATTCAAGAATTTAACATCAGATTAAAATCAATAAAAGAATGTAAATTAAAATTATAAATTGAAACTACTGAATTATTAAATCTTAACGATTCAACATACCTAATTTGTATACCAAAAAAGTAAACCTTTTTTCATCTAACGCTTTGGTAAACAAATCAGCTAGTTGATATTCAGTAGGCACAAAATATAATTCTATATTTCCATTTTCTACATGATCCTTTATAAAATGGTACCGAATGTCAATGTGTTTTGTTTTTGAATGTTGCACCGGATTTGATGCAATAGCTATTGCACTATAAGAATCACAGTAGATGGGTATTTTCTTTGGTGTAAATCCATAATCGCGTAGTTGGCTCTTCATCCACAACACCTGAGAACAGCAAGAAGATACAGCAACGTATTCTACTTCAGCTGTAGACAATGAGACGCAATGTTGTTTCTTGGATGACCAGCATACGGGTTTGTCACCTAAGAACTGTACTGCCCCAGACGTACTTTTTCTGTCCATCTTATCACCTGCGTGATCAGCGTCAGAAAAAACAGTTAGATTAAATGATGATTCTCTAGGATACCACAAACCAAGGTTTGGAGTTCCTTTGAGATATCTTAATATTCTTTTCGCAGCTGTTAAATGTGATTCTTTAGGATTCGTCTGATATCTGCACACACACATGTAGCAAACATAATATCCGGTCTACTAGCTATTAAATACATCAATGACCCAATTGTACCTCGATAGTGAGTCACATCTACAGGTTTCCCCGAAATGTCCTCATCGAGTTTTGACTTTCACAGGAGTATTGTTAACCATGTTAAATTTCTGTAACATGTCTTGTATATATTTTGACTGATTGATAAAAATACCATCAGCCAGTTGTTTAACTTGTAATCCTAAGAAAAAATTTATTTCTCCCATCATGCTCATTTCGAATTTTTGGGACATTAAAAATGCGAATTTCTTACAAAATTCCGGATTTGTAGACCCAAATATTATGTCACCTACATATATTTGTATAACTATGATATTTGGCCCCTGACGTTTTATAAACAGAGTTGTGTCAACTACACCTTTGTTGAATCCACATTTCAACAGATATGTTGAAAGTGCATCATACCAAGCACGCGGTGCTTGTTTAAGGCCATACAGTGACTTATCTAAAATATATACATGATCAGGTTTCGAAGGATGAGTAAATCCTTCAGGCTGATATGTATATACTTCATCGGTTAGTTCCCCGTTTAAAAACGCAGTTTTAACATCCATTTGATAAACTGTAAAGTTTTTGTGAGCGGCAAAAGCTAAAAACATTCTAATCGCTTCGATTCGTGCAACTGGTGCAAACGTTTCATCGTAGTCAATCCCTTCTTGTTGGCTGTATCCTTTGGCAACGAGATGAGCTTTATTCCGAATGATTACTCCATGTTCGTCCTTCTTGTTTTTAAAGATCCACTTCGTGCCTATGATAGATTTGTCTTTAGGGCGCTCAACAAGTCTCTAAACCTTTAACCGTTCGAACTGGTTCAGTTCTTCTTGCATCGCCACGATCCAATCAGCGTCCAGAAGTGCTTCTTTTACATTCTTGGGCTCTATTTTACTTAGAAAATTTGAAAATAGACACTCATTTATGGTGGCCCTTCTGGTTTGGACTGAAGCGGATGGATCATCAATAATGTTTTCTATTGGGTGATTTCTCGTCCACTTAAAAGTATGTGGAAACGGTTCTATTTGGTCTTGATTGGGATTACGATCTAGATATGTTGGTCGGGGGATTACTTCAGATGTAGTAGGTGGGATATCTGAGTTAGGGGCTTCTGAATGTTCAGAAGTTAAGGGGGTTTCAGAAGAATTTGGAGGTTCAATGGGTTGTACAATCTCAGTTGACAATTACACATTTGTTGTTAAGGCTTCTCCAGTTTCTTCTGAAACTTGTTGATGAGAAAGATTAAAGACTACGACGGGATCTTCAGTAATCCTATCAGGCACAAAAATTAGAACATTAGTTTTGGGCTTCTCAAAATAGTCTTCATAAAAATTCTCAAACAACTTATGTAATTCAGAATTTTCAGCATTCTGTTCAGATGACTCCAATGAAGTCTGCGTGCTAGGTTCGGGTCCTGAACTGGTGTGTTCAGAAGCCATTACCACTCCTTCATCAAATTTGACGTTCACGCTCTCGTTGACTGTCTTGGTTCTCTTGTTGTACACACGGAATGCAACCGACTCCTTTGAATATCCGATGAATATTCCTTCATCTGCCTTTTGATTAAACTTTCCAAGATTATCTTTGTCGTTTAGAATAAAGCATCTGCAACAAAAGATATGGAAAAATTTAATATTAGGTATTCGTTTATTAATTAATTCATAAGGAGTCTTTCCGAATCTTTTATTTATGATTGAACGATTGTGTGTGAAACAAGCTGTTGCAACTGCTTCTGCCCATAAGAATAACGGTAAATTTGAATATGCCAGCATCGTCCTAGCTGATGCCACTAGTGTCCGATTTCTTCTTTTAACGACACCGTTTTGTTGTGGAGTTCGAGCAGCTGAAAACTGATGTGTAATTCCTACAGAAACCAAAAATGAGCGAATTGATTGAATTGTGAGTTGCAACTTCACTTGTATTTTCCAGATGAAGTCTATGATAATTTCGGTTACATCCGATTTGGACCTCAGGAAGAAAACCCATGTGTATCGTGAATAGTCATCAACTATCACCAATACGTATCGTTTCTTATTAATGCTTTGTACTCTCCTTGGTCCACACAAATCCATATGTAGTAATTCCAGTGCTCTCGTGGATGAGTGTTCGGTTTTGGATTTGTGTGAAGCTCTTGTCATTTTTCCTTTTTCACATGCGGCACACAACTGCTCCTTTTGGAATTTGAGAGTTGGCAGCCTTTTAACTAACCCCCCTTTCTCTAGGTTGGTTAATTCATTTAAGTTCAGATGTGAAAGGCGACGATGCCATAGCCATGCTATTTTAGATGTAGCTTTTGTCAGTAAGCAGACATCTTTCTTCAGATTAATCGAGGCTAAGTCAATGGAGTACAAATTGGTTTTCCTGTTTCCTGCCAATATTTCCTTACCTTCTCTGGATCTGATGCTGCACCGATTGGCTTTGAAATTGACTTCTAATCCTTTATCACACAACTGTCCAATACTAAACAAATTATGTCCAAGACAATCAACATGAAAAACCTTTTGAATGGTAATTTTGTCATATGTGAGACTCCCGTATCCTCTGATCGGACAAAACTGATCATTTCCAAATCTGACCGTCCCACAGAACTTTTGTACAAAGTTCGTGAGTATGTTTCTTTGTCCGGTTATATGCTTGGAACATCCGGAGTCAAGATACCAAACATGGTTTACCTATAAGACGAAATAACACATGAGGTACCCACTTGTAGTTGGGTACATTTGTTTTAGGTAAATCATGCAAAGTATTATTTGATTTTTCAACAGATATGGCTTTTTGCTTAACATTTGATGTTGTTTTAGGTACCCACATTTGAACAGTTCGTTTAGGTATCCACTTTTGTACAATTCGTGGTGGAACTGTTTTTGAAATGATTTTCTGTGGAACCTTTTTCTGTTTAGAACATGGGTCCTTTTTCTTTGGTTGCCAGACGAGCTTATCATATTTTACAATTAAAGGTTTACAAGTACTAGAGTTCAAAGCAATTAAGTCTTTTCTAGAGAATTTGATACAAGAATTATTAACGAATTTATTATTACAGACATAGTTTTCAATGTTGCTATTTCTATCTGTAACAATATTGTTCTTCACGCGCCACTCTTGTTTTATATTCTTGTTTTTCTGTTCTCTCTTCTTCTTTCTCCAAACTTGTTTTCTTGACCCATTCACAATGATATCTGACATAAAAGAAACATGAGAATTAGTAGACTTGGACACTTGTTTCTTCTGTAAATATCTCTTACCTTTTGAAGATTGAACTCTGAGTGCAATGGAGTTCTTTGTTGAAGATGATTCACCTTTTTCAAAGCTAGGAGTGTTAAAAATAACTTCTGTTTTCTCCTTCTTTTGTTGTAACATTGTTGAATTTTCAGATGATTTAACTGAGTCTGAAGAAATTCTTTGCAGAATTTTAACAGGTTCTTTATGATCATCTGATTGTTTGTAATGCAGAGGTTTGTCAAATTCATCAATTTTAACAAACATTTGCTCTAAGAAATTAAAGTCAGAGTGCATAAACAGATCAAATTCCTTTTCTGAATTGATAGAATCTAGAGAACTTGAAGATGTTGGATCAGACAACTTTTTGTTTTTAGGCTGATTTTGTAACTTTTGTTCCATAGTTTTTAGTTCAGCCTTGAGAGTTCTATTCTCTGTCTCAAAATTTTTAATTTTCAATTCTAGATCAGAATTTATCTTTTCTAGAATTGAAGATGGCAGATATAACTTTTGAGATTGAGTAGGTAATTCAGACAAATCCTTTTCAGAATATGTTTGAATGTACTCTTCTTTAATATCAATATTATTACTTGTTTCATTTATTCTGTTATAATCAACAGAATTTTGCATTTTGTCTGACATCAAAATTGGTGAACTAAGTTCATGTATCTGACATCAGAATGTGTTTCATCAGATGCTTTCATAAACGCCATTTTCATCATTTCAAAATTGGTGAACTAAGTTCAATATTATTACTTGTTTCATTACTTGTTTCATCAGATGCTTTCATAAACGCCATTTTCAATCCTAAGTTCATGTATCTGACATCATATAACGTTGGTGAACTAGATATTGCTTTTGTCAGATACTTTGGATTTTCCCAACCAATTCCCGATTTAGAATTATAAAATTCTGTGTCTTTTGGTTGATTTAAATAAATGGTTGATCTGTTTGCCCTCTTTTGATAAATTCATCTTTCATCTTCTTTATTTTCTCATAAAGTTTAGTTCGCTCTTAAAAAATAGCATAATATTTTTTACAGAAAAGTTTGAAGCTTCTAATTCTGCTATTCTCATTCTTTCTTGTAAGTCAGATATATTCTGATTAAGATCTAGTATTTTGTTTTGTAGTTCTCTTTCCTTATCTTGTAAATCTGAAACTGCTCGTAAGGCTAATGCTTTATCTTTGGAAAAGTCTAAAACTAGGTTATGTTCATTACGAAGTTTGTTTTCCAAAGAATGAGCATTTTTCTTTTTAGCCTTCAATGATTTTCAAACTTTTTAAGCATAAAGGCCATATGAGTTAGTTTCTCTTCTAGCACACAAGATTCATCAAAATCAGAGTCAGAATTAGAATGTACCTCCGGTTTGTCTGAACCATCTGATCTGTCTGACTCGGAATCTTCATTTTCCTCTACTTCAGTTTTTCCAGTTGCCATCAACGCAAGTTATTCTGTCTCTTCCTCCTTAGATTCTTGTCTTTCTTCATCCTCTTCATCAGTTAAACCAATCCATACTTCATCCTCAGCTATCATGGCTGATTCACTCAATTCTGACTCATTGAGAACCTCTGATTTCAGGCAAATATGAGCATCCTCATCCAGAATATCTTCATCTTCAGATAACTGCAACCAGTGGTCATCCTCTGCCATAAGAGCTTTTCCAGACTCTTTTTCTTTGGCTAATAGAGCCTTTCTCGTGTAATAGTCTAAGTTTTTAACTACTGGGAGTCTACATTCCCGGGCATAATGACCTGGTTTTCCACAGTTGTAACATTTCTGTTCTGAATCTTTCTTTGCTGACTTGTCTGATTTTTCATATTTGTCAGTCTTTCTTCCACTGCTTTCTCCAGATTTGTCATATTTGTCCTTCTTCTCAATTTTCCTCGAGCCTGTCTTGTAGCGCATCTTATTGTTGGTTGGCTTTCTGTAGAACTTCTTTCGAAAAGCTTTTGTTAGCAGTGCCATCTGCTTTTTCATTTCTTCGATCTCAGAATCTGCAGATGAATCGAAGGATTCTGATTCGGAAGATGTACTGCTGACTACTGCTCTTTTCTCCTTTTTCATCTTATATTTGTACTTCTTCTCTGCCAGTAGAGCCACTGGATCAGCAGTTTCTTTCCCAGCTTTCTTCTTTCCTGATAATTTCCTCAACACAACCTCTTGGTAGTTGTTGAGGTTCTCAAATATCATATGAAAATCCATTTCTTCAATATCCTTTGTCTGCTGGATAATCATAGCATATTTTTCTCATTCAGGGTTCAGAACGTTTAGGAACTTGACATTTATGTCCAGATTGGACTTTGTCACTCCATTTCATTTAATTTCACTTACCAAACTCACAAACCTTAGGTAAGTGTTTTCCAGTAGTTCTCCTTCACGAGCTCTGAAATTTTCAAACGTCATCAGGCTATTTCTAGCTCCGTTTGTTGCAGCTCTGTCCGATCCCCTCATCAGTTTACACACTTCATCCCATATTGATTTGGCAGTTTTTGTGTTTGTGAGGCATGTGTAGATATCATTGGGGATGGATATCAGAAGTAATTTCCTGGCAGTTTTATCCCCTAGTTTTCTTTTTATTTTGAGCCTCAGTCAGGTTGGTAACCTCGACTGTCCTTGGTGGAATTGGGGGATTACCGGTTGGTACTCCAGGGATTGTTTCCATGAATGTGGCTGGTCCTTCTGTTAAGGATTTCAGCATCTCTTCTGGTAGATCATGAAAGCTGATGAATTCTAGAAACCTCTCCCTCCATTGAACGTATTCTCACCTGTATAGAATTGGGGGTTTTGTTTCTGATCCCATTGCTAGAGCGTCCTTTGACATTTTGACTGATATTTTGGAAAGTGTCCAGATCTGATGAACTTTGATTGAAATTGAAAATGTTGATCAACAGTTGAAAGTTGATCAAACTTTGAAACACAGATTAGTATCAAATGATCAACTGAAATCTACAACAAAGTAACTTGTTAGTAGCAATAATCAACTTGAATCAAACACTGAATAGACTTGATGTTTTGTACAATTCGAATGATGTATTGCAAAAACTCGAATTACTCTTCTGAAAAACTCGAATGAGCTTTCTGTAAAACTCGAATGATGTATGGTGAAACTCGAATAAGGCTAAGTAAAACTCGAATGAGTTTTGTATGAAACTCGAATGAGTTTTGTATGAAACTCGAATGTGTTTGGTATGAAACTCGAATGAGTTTTGTATGAAACTCGAAATAGCCTTAGTGAAACTCGAATTAGGTTGAGAAACTTGAGTTTGAGTGAAACTCGATTAACTCTTATGTGAAACTCGAATTGGTCTTTTGAGAAACTCGAATTAAATTCGAATTTTAATGAACTCGAATGAAATTCAAATTTACTTATAAACTTGAATCAAATTCAATTTGACAGTAAACTCGATTGATTTATCAATTCAACTCGAATCAACAAAGTTTCAACTCGATTGATGAATTGAGTAAACTCGAATCACTTTAAATCCAACTCGATTGATGAATTAAGTAAACTCGAATCACTTTAAATCCAACTCGATAGACTTTTGTTGTCAACTCGATTGACACTGTTGTCAACTCGAATTTCACAAGTATTCAACTCGAATGGCACATAAGATATGTGTATTTCGAGTTTCTTAATTTTTCAGATTTTTCAAGTCTGGAATTCAAATTAATTCGAAAAATTTGCCCATTTTCACTCAAA
The DNA here is from genome assembly GCA_020465985.1 of Centrapalus pauciflorus. NCBI lineage: Eukaryota > Viridiplantae > Streptophyta > Magnoliopsida > Asterales > Asteraceae > Centrapalus > Centrapalus pauciflorus. The sequence goes on from JAANYP010008107.1 coordinate 350,978, forward strand.
TTGAAACCGAAGGTGAGGATTTTGATTACAAACAATTTTTGTGAAACACTTTTGTCCAAAAATAGATCTAGAATTGACTTTTTCAATAGAACAGTAGACAACTTCGGGTTTTTCAAAATTTTACAAAAATGCCTACATCTTTTGCTGTGTTTTGTGAATCAAATCAAGTTTATAGTCAATTGACTCGAATACTGATCCTTTACCTTCGATCCAATTTTCACAGTGTGTGATCAACTGATTGAAAACCCTTATGATTTTAGGGTTTTTCGAAAAAAAATGAAGAACAATTACACTTCGTAAAAAATTTTCAATCTGAGAATCCAAATTTCACCCCTAAAGCTCTAAAACAAATTTGAATTGTACCGGGTTTCTTGAACTAGATCGATTTTTGCGATAGGAAACCCTAAAACACGTATTAATTGAACTAAGGATGCTCGAAAATAATTCACAAATAGGATTCTAACAAATATAGGTCAAAGCAGAAGTAAAAATATGAGATTAAAGAGGGTTTTGGTGAAGAAAACCGTCGGTCCAGCACGTAGTTCAACGAACAGCAACAAAAACACCTTCAAATCTGTTTTTTTTAAGTCCACTCCAATGGCTCTGATACCAATTGTAAAATTGATCCCAGTAATAAATATTGCACTCTGAAATTATTAGATGGTGATTGTTTGTACGAATATGTGATGAACAAAGAGAATGATGACTCAATCAATGCACACACACACTTAGCCGCCTTTTGCATTAGATTATTCCATATCTGCCAAAAGGGTGTTACAAAACCCTAGGCACATGTTTCTTTTTTATGTGCACACATGTAGGGGGAGAAATGGAGAATTTAATATTTTCGAAAAGACTAAAAAGACTTTCTTTCTTTTCTTAATAAGTCTTAAAAAGATCAAAAAGATTTTCTTTATTTACAGTAAGTTTGAAAATTTTAAAAAAATATCAAAATGACTTTATTTAGTTTTACAAATCTTTTTGGGTTCTGTTAACAGTTTCTTTTTTCTACATTTTGTTTTTTGTTCTCTATGTGGTCTAAGACCAAGCAAAATTTTTTTTTTCCTTAAATTGCTTGGTCCCAAAATATTTTGAAATATCTCGGGCAAACACTGTTGAACCTCCTTCTTTCTTTTCTCTCTGAAAAAAAAAAACAAAAAACAGAACCATCATTTTCATAAATTTCAAGCTTTCGACGTCTGAATTTCTACTTCCAGCTACCCTTTCAGTGAATTTTCTTCGATATTCACAGCAGGTTATACTTTTATTTTTGTTATGTTGGGTATTAAATATAGAGGTTAATTTTTAGAAAATTCATACGATGATGGATTGAGTTGAATTTTGGATTTGTTATGACATTATCAAAATGAAGATCCCGTGAAAATCTCAAGTCCTAATTCGTCACGATCAGGTAGTAATCGAATTTTTACTTTCTGAAATTCGTTTTTTACGTTCTTGAGATCGATTTTAAGAATTTTTATTTGGATTGGAGATATGATTTGAAATTTTGAGCGAGTCTTAGGTTTATCATAATAAACATTTCCTGAAAGTTTCAAGGTCTAGTTCCAAACCATGGAAGAAATCGATTGTTAAAGTTTCGGATTTGAACTTTTCTCGAAATAGAGGTGTAACATTTAAAAGTTCATAGAAAATTCTCTATTTGTCCAATTGATCTGACTTTTTGATATGTTGTGTGTATCATATACATGTTTGTGAAATTTATAAGTCTAACAATTGTTTTAAAATATTCTTATGTGCACACTTAAAAGGGGAGAAAGGGAGAATTTAACATTTTTAAAAAGACGAAAAAGACTTTCTTTATTTTTTAATAAGTCTTATAAAGTTCCAAAAGATCAAAAAGATTTTCTTTATATTTAGTAAGTTTGATTAATACAAAAATATTTTAGGGACTTAAACAATCAGTAAAAAAGTTTAGAGACTTAATCGTGAAAATGAGAAAAGTTTATAGGGTTTTTTTAATATTAACCCTTTTAAAAATATCAAAATGACTTTATTTTACTTTTACAAATCTTTTTGGGTTCCGTTAACAATTTTTTTCAACATTTTATTTTTTGTTCTTTCAGTGGCCTATGACATGACCTAGCCAAATTTTTCTTCCGTTAAATTGCTTGGTCCCGAGATATTTTGAAATATCTCAGGCAAAACCTGTTGAACCTTCTTCTTTCTTTTCTCTCTGAAAAAAAAATCAAAAAACGGAACCATCATTTTCATAAATTTCAAGCTTTCAACGTCTGAATTTCTACTTCCAGCTACCATTTTAGTTTCGTCAATATTCACCTTAGGTTATACTTTAAATTAAGTTATGTTGGGTATTAAATACAGAGGTTAATTTTTAGAAAATTCATACGAAGATGGATTAAGATGAATTTAGGATAATGTTATGAGATCATCAACACGACGATCCAATGAAAATATCAACTCCTAATTCGTCACGACCAGGGAGTAATCGAATTTTTACTTTCTTAAATTTGTTTTTTACGTTCTTGAGATCGATTTATGAATTTTTGTTCGGATTGGTGATATGATCTGGAATTTTGAGCGAGTCTTAGGTTTATCATAATAAACGTTTCTTAAAAGTTTCAAGGTCTAATTCCAAACCAATTTTGAAGAAACCGATTGTTAACGTTTTGGATTTGAACTTTTCCCAAGACCGTGGTGTAATATTTAAAATTTCATAGAAAATTCTCTATTTTGTTCAATTGATCTGAAAATTGATATGTTGTGTGTATCAGATACATGTTTGTTAACCTGAAATTTTCAAATTCTAATTTGAAGTATGGAGTGAGATATCATGAAATATCATAAACTTTGTGACTTCGTGTATTCTTGATTTTTCTCGTTGAACTGGTTTGATTGAAGATGTGTTAGACTTGGTTTTTAGTTAGAAATCAAGTTTGATTAGTTTTGTCGTTAAATTTTTTCATTTGATTGGTTAATTTGTGATTTTTCTGATTTTGCAAATTTGACATGTTCTTATTAAGTTGTTATCATTTTATGTGTAACTACCTTGTTTGATCCATTTGATTTGTTATTTCATGTTAAAAAGGTGTGGTTGCGTGTCTTTCAGAGTACAAAGATGGAAAGAAGGAATTTCATGTCCATCTTAAGTTCATACAAGTTTGTTTGAAGAATTTTTGCTGAATCTTGAATCATTAGAATTGGATTTCGGGTTTTACTAACTGAATTTCAAAGTTTAAAGCATGAATTTTGGTGTAAACAGTCTACATTTTGATCCTTGAAGTCCACAGTTTGAAATTCGAAGTTAAAGATTTAAAATCCCGAGTCCTATTGGTTGGATCTCCAGTCCCATAGTTGGAATCTCGCAGAAAGAACGATGAATATCAAAGAAAGAAGAATGAATTTTGATATATAAAAACTGAATTTCGAGTGATTTAGCTTGATTTTCGTGTCATATAATCTAAATCTGTGTATTTCCTAAATTTCGAATCCTATAGGTTGAATTTCGAAGTTAAAACACTGAATTTCAAGACATAAAGACTAGAATTTTAAACATAAAAGGATAGAATTCGACTTCCATAGCCTGAATTTCGGTGTTCAAAGGATGGCCAAACCAAGGCTGTCACACCCTGTTACCCCGGTTGGCAACGAAGCGTGACGTCGCGGAAGCGTAACCATAATCATAACGAACGACCACTATATGGACATTTTGAATATACATCGATAAAACTTTGAAATATAGTAAGGTTATACATAGTCTAATATGAAGAAAAAGAAGTTCACACAATACAGAGATTTAAGTACATAATTAAAGCATTCAAAATAATGCAGCTAAATCTCCGGTAGTTTCGAAAATGCATGCGACTCCTTAGGTACGGAAGCTTGAAAAAATACGTCTGAAGGCACACTTGCCTTAATTTCCTGAAAATACACGCTAAAATACGTCAACAAGAATTTGTTGGTGAGCTCATAGGTTTACACGTAAATCTGACTTGTATGGACAACAACAGTTAAGTTTGAATTTATAAAATCATAAATCCCATGTTATGTATTCCATATAAACCATCATGCAACCGAAGCTTAATTAAATGAGTTTGCCAAGTGCAGTATTCCCATACGTAATACCGTGTGTTAAATATATATGCACTCGCTGTTAGCCGAGCCGAACTAACCCGAATGGGGGACATGACTCCCAATAGATCTATCCACAATATATTCGCGCTTACAAATAAATGCAATTACGGTTCATGATATAAGGGCTGATGGAACCACATGTGTAATACATAATAGAAATGACATTGTTTTCGTGTCCATATGAAAACATAGCATGTATTTCAACCCCAAAACATAGCGGTGTGAAAATAGGGGCTATGAGGACTCACTTTGAGTGTGATGACAAAAACGAGCATAAAATGCAATTTAGCGTAATTGATGGGTGATGCACCGGGTGAGTTTAATCGAGCCCTAAATGATAATAGGGACTTAATAACTCTTATATATTATAATATGTATATTTATAGATTTTATATCTTAAATCACACAACATTACAAGTTTATAAATAAAACCCAATTAAAATGTCAAGTTTATATATATATATATATATATATAATTTTCCAGCTTTTTCGAAGGTTTTTCGGCCTACTTTGAGGCTGTTTTTGACCAAGCTCCAAAACGTTTTAGGCTTTGGTTTTCTTGGACATTAAACTAATATATACAAAGAATTATTAAAGTCAAGAATGGCCATTTTTTGAGATGTTTAGGTTGAACAAAAACCTTGTTGAAAACCCTAGGTTGGCCATTTTTGAGCTGTCAAACTTTCAGTTTCCCAAATAATTTCTGGAGGTCTTAAACTCCAAAATAAATTATGAAAACCTCCATATTTTTAGTTAAAACATAGATATAACTTTTGAGACAAGAATCAACTCATTTCGTTAAGTTATGAATTGGTTATGATTTTTTAAAGTCGACGCAACATTTCAGCCGAAATTCCGTATTTCATAAACTTAAAACAACTTGTGATTCTTGTTGTTTATGCAAAAACTACTTGTATAAAAGGTTATAAAACACATTTATATAACATGTTTTCATAATATTTATACTTACATGATGAGTTTATATATTTATAAACACATTTGAAGAAAACAACTTAAAAACAAAACTAGTGATTTATAAACTTGATTTTTTATGAAACTTGTTGTTGTTGGTGATTATATATATTATGCAAGACTTATATAAACATTAATATGAGATGTTATGAGTTAGTATTTACTTACTTTAATGAAATATAAGAATGAAAATGAGTAGAAGGATGGATCTTCAAGGATTTCACCAAGATCACTTGAAATAAACTTGAAGAACACTTGAAAGAACAAAAGTTGCAAACTTTTGGCTTTGGTTGACACCTTGGCCGATTTTTTTGAGTGAAATGAGAGTGTTTTCTTGTGTTTTGGAGGTGTGAAAATGAATGGAAGTGAGCTCCCTATTTATAGAGAAAATTTGTACTTTCAAAGTGGAGGTTGAGTAAGGATTTGGATGAAATGAAAGGGTATGATGAATGAGGATTTGATGGTGATAGTGTAAGGTTGTTTTAATAAAAAAAAAAGAAGTCAAACTCCATAAAAGTACTATCTATGGGCAGATTTTTGAAGATATTATCTTGTATTTTCATTTTTTTTAAATGTATTTAGAATGTATTCTTGTATTTCCCTTTTTATGTAAATTCATAAATACTTTTGAATGCATTTGTTTAATGAATTGTTTTAGTCTTGCATAATTAATGTTAAGTAAGTGTATTAATGAATGATTAGTGTCACTAATCATAATTTAATTATGTATCTTAGATTTATTATTTCGATCTTAGGAGTTGTTTTGTAATATTTATTATCATTGTAATTTGTCTTGTATTTTATTTCTATGTAATTATGTTTAAGTAATAGTGTAGGGGCCAAAGTTGGCATGTCTTATAAGTTAATTAAAGGAGCCTATAAAAGGCTCCTAGAGTTACCTTTTTACTTTACGGTTGACATTTGAATTAAGATTCCAGCCGCCACTGTTGAAAACACTCTCAATATTCAAACATTCATATTGTCTTCTTCTTTATCATACTACATTTATTGAGCTAGTTTCTTTATGTATATGATGAGAATATCATTAAGGTGCTGAATATTTACGGGAATACAACATTACAATTGGTATCAGAGCTCAGAGGGGTGGATTTAAACTGACTTTTACGGATTCTGCTGGGTTTTGTTCATGTTCTTCGTGTTCTTCCATTTTCAACCGGTTAGATCTTCTTTTTCCATGTTTTTTCGTGTTTCTTGTGTTATAATGGTCCTATAAACATCACATTATCATTCTCTACTGATTTTAAACTCATTTACTTCCATATCTTTGTTAAAATCATCAAGAATCGACCATTATTAAGTTTGATAAATATGGGTTGTTTAAGTGGGTTTTTCACGTGTTCATGCTAGTTTTAAGTGTTTTTTAGGTTGTTTTAAATAACCAAAAGTGTTTAAAATAGTTTATAAATCATTTAGAACTGTTTTTAGGCTTTAAAACTGATAAAAATCGAATTCTGCCCATTCTGCCTTAGAAAAACGTAAAAACCTGCTGTATTTCGGATTACCCACTGTAGCATTTCGGACCTCCTAGGCACCAAATTCGGACCTCACATCATCCTAATTCGGATCATACTTAAGTGAATTTCGGACCCCCCCATAAGCCAATTTCGGACCTCACTTCGGTCCCATCCGAACTTCGGACCATCCGAAGTTCAGATCAGGCTTTCCATTTTTCACTATTTGGGACTTGTTCTTAAAATTTTCCAATTTCGGACCTCACCATTTCGGACCATCCGAATTCGGTCCCTCCACTGTCCCAATTTTGGACCAATCAAATTCGGCCTTTCACTGTTCATCCGAATTCGGTTCATCCGAATTCGGTCCATAGGTCCATCCGAAACTAGGTCTACCGAACTTGGTTCCCACCCTTAGTACTGTTCATCCGAATTAGGACATCTTCCGAACTTGACCTTCATCCGAACGATATCCATCCGAATCACTGTGCACCCATCCGAAATCAACCCATCCGAAATCAAGCCATCCGGATTCAACCCATCCGAATTCATACCATCCGAATTCGGTTCCATCATCCGACTTACTGTTCATCCGAACTCATCATCCGAATTCAGACACTTCTGTTTTCAGTCCAACCCATCCGTGTTCAGTTTCCACCTCTAAGATCTTCATATTCTTACTCAGCACCCATAATCAGAATGTCTCGCGAAGCTCTAGTACTCGGATCTGAGAACAGACCACCAGTTCTCTATCCCGATGAGTACGAACAATGGAAAGCCCGGTTCCTTAAGTTCGTTGGAATGCAACCTCTCGGGAACCTGATGCTTCAATCAATATCCGAAGGACCCGTTATCTACTATCGAGAGATAGCTGCCAGACCCGAGGCTGACCCCCCTGTCCAAGCCTCAAAAGTTGAAAGAGAGCCGGCAAACGACGCCGAGAGGAATCGCCAGCACGCTGATAAGAGGGCAGAATATCTGATTTATCAAGCCCTCCCCACTGATATTTTGGTCGGTGTAGACAGTAAAATGTCTGCAAAAGAAATATGGGACGAGCTGGAAATCCAAATGCTGGGGGCAGATCTTGATGATCGTGCCAAAATTGAGGAGGCGAAGGGCAAAGGTTTCAGAATTCCGCGCCAAAGACGGGGAATCTCTGCAGTCCACATTCACCAGGTTCTGTGCAGTCCTTAACGAATTAAATAAACAGCACATCAAGAAGGATAGGGATGATATCAACATCCAATTCTTTGCCGCCTTAGCCCCCGAGTGGCAGCTTGCATGTCGGGCAACGAAAAGAGTCTTGAACATTCCTGAGGTATCAATAAATGTCGTCTTTAAGGAGCTTAAGAAATATCAAGGGGATGTGGATAAACAGAAGCTGATGGCAAATCAGTTGGCCTCTCTACTGCTATCAGCCAACACAGGGTTGAAACCGAATGATTCGCTAGCCTTGATCACCAACACGCAGATTCCGACACCATCTTTTGCTCCTGGTTCTTCATCGTCTCAGTACAGGTATGCTTCCCCTCCGCGTGAGGTCTATGATGAGGAGGAAGCATCGATCCAAGAACAGATAGCCTTGTGGACCAACCGTCTCCAACAGCGACGGTTCTCCAACAAGACCAACAACCAACTCCGTTATGACACCGGTCCACGGAGGTACTCAGATGATAGGAGGGATGACCGCCGCGATGACTATCGCAGAGATGACTACCGAAGGGATGACAGGGATGATCGCCGGTATGATGACAGACGCGACTATCGCGATGATCGCCGTTATGAAAGGCGAGATGACAGGCGAGATGACAGGCGGGACGATCGAAGGGATGATCGTCGGGATGACCGTAGGGACCGGAGGCGTGATGACAGTCGCGAGCACCGCCGGGCCGACAAGAGGCCGGCGGAAAGAAGAGAGGAAAAGCCAAAAGCAGATGAGCCGAAGGCCACTGATGAACGTCTCTGCTACAAATGTGGCAAACCGGGCCACTTTGCTAGGGAATGCAAGAATAACTTTGAGAGAGACGTTGCTTACCACGAGAGAAAGCTCGAGGCTGCCAAGAATAAATTGGATGCGTTAGCCCTCGTCGCCCAGGAGGACTACTGGGATGCTGAAGATTCTGAAGACGAGGATGACAAGGGCAAGAATTGCTATATGGTTGATCGTCTGGGGTTGGAGACATGTGCTGATTTCACTGCTGATAATTCAGACATTGCTGCTGAGGGGGAGACAATGAAACATCCACCAGCATGTCTAATGGCTACAACCGACGATCCCGAATGCTCCACATCCGGTTCCGAGTCCAGTGAGGTATATTCTTATTACATTCCTGCACATGTAAATAAATTATTTGTAGATAATGAATGTACACTACACACACAAATACTTGATCTACAAGATAGATTAAAAGTTGAAACTGCAAAGTGTGTACACGCTGAACATCAAGCTCATATTCTGAAAGAATCATCTGAATTATATCATGCAAAATGGTTAACTAATCATAATGTTATAAAACAGATGTTGATAGAAAAAGTAGATGTTCAGGATAGGAATATATACCTTGAATCTTGCATGGAAACGCTTTCAAAAGAAAAACTCTCTTTAAAAGAAGAAATTTCTGTTCTTACAAAACAATTAGATGTGGTAAATATGGAAAATATAGACAGTTTAGAAAAATACAAAATGATTGAAGAAGAAAGGATAAGTTTGTACGCGAGAATAAAGACCCTTGACGATGCATTTTTGAAAAGGGGTCAAACAGAACAAACTATCCATTTAAATCAGCCCAAAGAAACTAGGTTTTACCATTCTAAACAAGGAATTGGTTTTAAAAATCCTAAATATTTGGAAAAGGCACAAAATGTTTTACCTGTATTTTATGACATGAATTATATGGGAGCCGGTATTAAATCTTTCTTTTTTGAGTCATCAAAAGAAGTTTTAAACGAAGAAAATGAGAAACGTGTTGCGCGTAAAGATAAATAAATTTCTTTTCATTATGAAGAACTTAACGAGAGTTATTCTTCTAGAGTACCCACTTTAGAGGAAGATCTCTCGTCAACTTATTCGGAAACTGAATTGAACACTGAAACTGTAAAATCAACTCCTCAACTTTATATTCCTGCAAAAATTTTTCAACAACAAATCATTGTTTTAGAAAAGGAATTGAAGTCGTCTCAAGAGAAAGCACTTGATCTTCAAAATGCTCTTCTTAAGAGAGAAGAAGAATTGGTAAATCAATGTTTTCAACAAACTGTGGAAGTCACTGTCTACAGAGAAAATTTTGAAATAGTTTCACAACAATTGAAAGATCTTTCAAAACAACAAACACTTTTTCATTCCCTAAAAATTCCATGTATGTCATCAGATAAAGGTAAGGCTACAGCTGAATCTCCTTCTATCTTTGTCAAAGGTGAGTGCTCAAAAGTTTTCAAAAATGAGGTTCCTAAAAAGACTCAGATAAAATCCAAGTCTTTAAGAAACCCACTCACCACCAAAAAGAAAAGTCTGTCAAGTCTAAATCTTCCATGCTTACTGACTCTAATCGTTTTGTTCCTACAGATCATATAAGGAGAGTCCCAAAAACCACCATGCAGGATTTTACAAGTTTGTTTGTGAAGAAGGCTTTAATGCCAAGTGAATTTGTTACTAGAGATAGGATGTCTGTAATCTCTAAAGATAATTTGTGTAACAATGTGTGTGACAATGGTTGTAATGATGTACCGAATTCTCCTATTCCGTTAAAATACTCTTTCAAGGATTTGTTTAATCTATGTCCAACTAAATATAGAGGACAGGTTCTTGAAATGAATGCTTTTGTGCCCTACCCTGTTAAACGTATTCGGAAAAAGAAAACAAAAATTGGTGCATCATCGGCCACAAACAAAGTTGAGATGTGTCCGTTGCCAAGGCCCAAAACCAAAGCAACGGTCAAAAAGGTCTCAAAAAGACAAAAACCGAAGGCAATTTCAGCGCCTAAGGTTCCAAAACCCAATAAATCCAATCGTCAATGGATTCCAAAGGGTTGTGCATCCGGACCACACACAAATGCTAGTTGGGTTTCTAAATCTGTACACGTGCCATATAAATCTGGAAATCCTAACAAAAAGGGACCCATATTGAGGTGGGTACCCAAGGTTGTGTGATCTTAATGCAGATGGTTCTTGGTTACTTCTGATCAAGACCCGTGCTTCAAAGAAATGGCTTCTAGTTACCTTAGACTAGGACCCGTTCTTTTGCTTGTCGGTTGTGCTTAAACCGACACGTTTGGCTTCTGTGCACACAGCCCAGGACCCGGTCTTAACTCATCATGTTTTCTGAACATCTCGGTTCAGAACACGGTTTGATTGTGAATTAAAAATGGATGTGTTTGAATGCATATAGTTTTTCATTATATGAATTTATGTGTTTTTCAGGCTAAGTCCATTTGGTATATGGATTCGGGTTGCTCCAAGCACATGACAGGAAGAAGAGAATTGCTGTCCAACGTTGTTGAACAGTATTGCGGAACTGTGAAATTCGGGAACAACCATCAGGCTCACATAAAAGGATACGGGGACTTAGTTCTAAATAATCTGGTCATCAAGGATGTTGACTATGTTGAGGGGTTATCTCATAATCTTTTTAGCATAGGACAGCTGTGCGACAAAGGACTAGAAGTAACGTTTAGGGCTAAGAACTGCAGTGTTAAGAACATGGATGGAAAAGAAATCTTAACTGGTTCTCGAAAATCTAACCTTTACACCATTGACGTATCTAAGCTTGTAGTGAAGGATAACATTTGCCTACTATCAAAAGCCTCTTCAAAAGACTCTTGGTTGTGGTATCGAAGATTATCCCATTTGAACTTTGATAATATCAACAAGCTGGCTGCGAAGCAATTGGTCAAAGGACTTCCTGAGTTGCGCTACGAAAAGGACCATCTGTGTGGAGCTTGTGAGAAAGGAAAAATGAAACGATCATCTCACAAACCAAAGCCCGAACCATCAACAAAAAGAGTTTTGGAGTTACTTCATATGGATTTATGCGGACCGATGAGAACTCAAAGCATAAATGGAAAACGATATGTGTTGGTTATCGTTGATGATTATTCTCGATATACCTGGGTCAGGTTCTTGCGTTCCAAGGACGAAACAACTCAAGAAATCATTGATTTTATCAAGAGTGTCGAGACCCAACAGCAGCTGTCAGTACAATCAATCAGATCAGATAACGGCACGGAGTTCAAGAACTCAGTAGTGGAAAGCTTCCTTCGATCCAAAGGGATTCAGCATCAATACTCTTCTGCTCGAACACCTCAACAAAATGGGATCGTGGAAAGGCGTAACCGTACGCTAGTAGAAGCCGCTCGTACAATGCTCACATACTCAAAGCTACCTCCGTTCTTGTGGGCCGAAGCCGTATCAACAGCATGCTATACACAGAATCGCTCCATCATCCATAAGCGCTTTAACAAAACTCCTTACCAACTCTTTTTGAATAAAGTACCATTTATCAAGTACTTACGTGTATTTGGTTGCAGGTGCTATGTGCTGAATGACAGAGACAACCTCGGGAAATTTAACGAAAAGGCGGATGAAGCGATCTTCATTGGATACTCATCCAACTCGAAGGCGTATCGCGCATTCAATACCCGAACCAGAACAGTCAATGAAAGTGTGCACGTCACATTTGATGAGTTGGCTGAACTGGCACCCGAAGTTGATCAATCAGGACCACGCATTACTCAAATGCCTGGAGACTCTTCGAACAACCCCATTTCTTTTTCTTCTTCTGATTTGGTTAATTTATTTGATCCTTTTTATGTTGAACTTTTCGGTCCTAACGCTAGTGTGTCTAATGTTGTTAATAATGTAGGTAATCCTTCCAGTTCAACTGCGCCGCAAAGTTTCTCCGCTCCATCTTCATCAACATATCCTCATCCATCCACATCATCCACCGACACATCCGCAGTTGAATCTACTCCTCTGATACCCTCACATATAATACCAACGATTCTTCCTTCACCTGAACACTCGGAAATTGAACCAGAACCTGTGGTACCATCATTTGAAACCATTGACCATGAATCCTCATCCATTCCCATATTAACCACAGGGGTTCCATCCCGAGCACCCCTTCCACACGAGATCAAATGGACCCGCAGTCACCAAACAGAGCAAATCATTGGTGATGTATCAACAGGAGTCCAAACTCGTAGGGCATCTGCTAATGAATGTCTCTACGCATCATTCTTGAGTATGATAGAGCCCGCTCGTGTGGATGAAGCCCTGACAGATCCGGATTGGATAGTTGCAATGCAAGAGGAACTCAACCAGTTTGAACAGCTACGAGTATGGCGGTTAGTTCCCAAGCCAAAAGACCGCACAGTCATCGGAACGAAGTGGATCTTTAAGAACAAACGAGATGAGAACGACATTGTGATAAGGAACAAAGCAAGACTTGTTGCCAAAGGCTATTGACAACAAGAAGGGATAGATTATGACGAGACCTTCGCTCCAGTTGCACGGATCGAAGCAATCAGAATCTTCTTGGCGTACGCGGCACACAAAGACTTCAAAGTGTACCAAATGGACGTCAAGACTGCCTTTCTAAACGGTGAACTTAACGAAGAAGTGTATGTTGAACAACCACAAGGCTTTATTGATGCACATAAACCTGACCATGTTTATGTGCTAGATAAGGCCCTCTATGGTTTAAAACAAGCACCTCGAGCATGGTATGATAGTCTTTCGAATTTCCTTATTTCTGCCGGATTCTATAAAGGTGTGGTGGACACAACTCTGTTCACTAAAAGGGAAGGCCCACATATAATGCTAGTACAGATTTATGTTGACGATATTATATTTGGATCTACTGACAGTAATTTTTGTAAGGATTTTTCAGCCCTAATGGAGTCCCGGTTTGAGATGAGTATGATGGGGGAAATGAACTTTTTCCTCGGATTACAAGTCAAACAACTTGAGGATGGGATTTTTGTGAACCAGTCGAAATATACTCTTGACATTCTCAAGAAGTATAAGTTAGACTCTTGCACGAGTATCGCAACTCCCATGGCCTCCAACTGTAAGTTAGACACCGATCCTTCCGGGAAAAGTGTCGATAATACAACTTACAGAGGGATGATAGGATCCTTACTATACTTGACTGCCAGCAGGCCGGATATAGTGTTTTCAACATGTCTTTGTGCTAGATTTCAGGCCGACCCAAAAGAATCACACCTAACTGCGGTAAAACGCATTTTTCGTTATCTTAAGGGTACACCCGAACTTGGTCTATGGTATCCAAAGGGAACCGATTTCGATCTTACCGCATTTTCAGATGCTGATTTTGCAGGTTGTAGAGTGGACAGAAAAAGCACGTCGGGAGGAATACAGTTTTTAGGAGATAGACCGGTGAGTTGGTCTTCCAAAAAGCAGAATTGTGTATCCACATCCACAGCTGAGGCTGAGTATGTAGCAGCTGCAAGCTATTGCTCTCAAGTGCTGTGGATGAGAACACAATTACGCGATTATGGGTTCTCACTCACCAATATTCCTATTTACTGTGATTCTCGAAGTGCAATTGCCAGCTCTTGCAATCCCGTGCAGCACTCTCGAACAAAACACATAGATATCAGGTATCATTTTATTAAAGATCACGTGGAAAAGGGAACCATTGAGTTGTATTTTGTTGGCACGGAATATCAACTTGCAGATATATTTACTAAAGCTTTAGACGAACCTCGTTTTCAGCTTTTAGTATCTCATATCGGCATGTTGAATCCACCTTCAAATTAAATATCAGATATTGTCTTAAATAATTCTATTTCAATCTATCATGATTGAAATTCCTTTATTTTAGAAAATAACTGTTATTTAAATTCAAGGACTATGTCACAAGATTGAAACTCAATATTTCCTTATCTGCGTACATTTTTAATAATTAATGATCCTGATAAATTGCTGTGTGAATTGCTCATCATAGAGTGGGATGCAAACAATATCCAGGTTTGTCTGTACTTGAAAGCTTAAAAAAGGGTTGTCGCGTTTAAAATCTGAAAAGGAAAAGGAAAAAGGACCGGTATTTATTTGAGGGGGAGTAGAGTTAGGATTTTTAAAATTTTATAATTCTGTGTTTCTTTTTATTTCTTTTATAATTAAATTTTTGAAATTTAGGTTAGTCTTAATTTTAATTTTTAATTTTAAGTTTTAATTTAATAGGTCAGAAAATCACAAAAAGATTTTAATTGTTCTAATTTATCAAAAAGCCAAAAACATTTTAGTTTATTCTAGCTTATTTTTATCTTGAATTAAATGATCCAAGAAAATACCAAAAATATTTCATCTTGTTGTTTCAAAGAAAACCTCAAAAAGATGCAATAAAAATTGGGCCAAAGTTTTTTTTAATTTTTATTTTGATTAATCTCAGGCCCATTCTTATTTTAACTTTGTGTGTATTTTGTTGAAGTCCAAAACCGCCGGCCCAATCTCCATTTGGGCGCGGATCTCGTTGCCCCAAACCCGACCCGATCGCCTATATAAGGGCGGGTCAAACGGTCAACAAGGACTTTCTTCATCTTCAAGTTTGCTCTTTTTCTTCTTCTTCCTCTAGTCGATAAACACCACCGCCGATCCACCATATCCTCCATTTCCAAGCTTTTGGACCATCATATTTCTTCGTTTTTCTTGCATTTTCCATCATCTGCATCACCAGGTAACACTTTTTTACCTTTATTTCAGTCTTTAACTTAGTATATTACTTGTTTGATTTTCAAAATATTTCTAGTTTTTCATTTCGGTTTTTACTCTTTTTAGGTAGTTTAATGTGCTATATTTTCTTAGTTGTAGTTAGATAAAGTATTCAGTTAGTTATTTTAAAGTAGGATCTGTAATTTCATGCATTTTTATTAACCCTTCAACTTTTCAAGTTTAATTTTTGCATGAACATTAACTACACTCATGCAGTTTCGGATGTCCGAATTCGGACCACCACCCGAATTCGGATGTCCGACTTAGACTTATTTCAAAATTTTTCAAAGTACAAAACCAACTTTGGACCACTGTTGATCCGAATTCGGACAATCACATCAGGGTCAAAATTTTCAAAACTTGAAAAATTGTCTAAGTCTGTTCACCACTATGCATCCGAATTCGGATGATACCCGGATTCGGTCCTCATCCGAATTCCAGGTACCATCAGAAATTAGGACATATCCATATCATTTCATGCATTTTCACAAGTCACCATCCGAATTTGGACCATGTTCATATCACATCCGAATTCGGACTACCTTCATTCATTTCATGTCTTACACTTCGGACCACCATCCGAATTCGGTCACCAATTTCACCTAATCCGAATTAGGTTCCCCACTTACATCATTCATGCATCATTCGATTTCGGACGGATCCGAATTCGATGACACTGTTCATCCGAATTCGGACCATCCGAAATCCAACACTTAGGATTTTTTAAAAAATTTTCATTTTTCATGTTTTCCATTTCTGCATTTTCATATAAATTAAAAATCACAAAAATAGTTCCATCCAAGTGCACCATTGATTAGAGTTAGGATCAGTGTTTGAGTGAAACGGTCTTATCTAACATCGGTCTTTTAACGATTGACTTTGGACTTTATTAGTGGAATCTTATTCTGCTAATAAAGACCCGATGTTAAACAGATCAGACAATTTCTATTTCACACTCATCTTGACTTCACATCAATGCATTATCATATCAAGTCTTACGATTCTAACTTTGTTGCACTTCGCAGGATAATGGATCCTGCAATCGTTCTCACCATACCCCATCCTCCAATTCCGAATAATAATGCTCAGCTACCCGAGGAATCCATTCTGCCAAGCGCCGAGTTTGTCGAGTTTATCCCTCATAACTGGCAACTCGACGTCTCCATCCTTCCAAAAGAATCCCAAACCCTTGCCTTCGACATCCTCACCCGCCATCCCATATATTACGCCCTATCGACTGCCATAGTTGTTCCCCAGATTTACCTCCAACAATTCTGGAACAGGCTCCAATACATAACCGACCCCGAACCTCACTTCACCTCCACCATTGACTGCGTTCCAGTCAAAATCACCACCGCAGCCATACGTCACATTCTTCGTCTACCCATAGAAGACTATCTTCCCTCCGTTGACTCATTCGACCCAAACCCATCCGTATCTGAAGCCCTCTCTGAAATACAAACTCTAGGGTATGACGACCCTCTTACAAAACCATCCGACTTCCACACCAAAAACCTTCAGTCCCACTGGCGGATTCTGTTCGACGTGCGTAACAAGTGCCTCACAGCCAAGCATTCCGGTCATGACTCGGCGTCGGCTCAGGTATTAGCCATGTTCACCGGCTTTGCCTTCGACCGACACGTGGATTATGCTGTGTTCATCTTCGAAGAATTAAGACGAGTCTACATCGAAAGAAGCACAAAGAAGGGCCGCAAGTATGTTCCTTATCAACGATTCCTTCAACTCATCATCTAGTGTGCAATGGATCAGGACGAAGACATACATGAACGTCCGGAGGCTGATGTCTACCCCACAGTGGCTATCCAAAAGTTAACCTTGCCAAAGGGGGCCCCGACGGTACAGGTGATGAAAATTCCTTTATCTACTCTAACAAGGTCAAGGGGCACAGAGCGGGTCAGGGCATATATAAGAGAGAATTATCCGGATGAGTCTCAGTCTGAATCGACTGAGACTAACCAGTCCGAAGGTGAGCAACAAGAGAGTGAGCATGAGGGAGAACGGTTGGATGTACAACAATCTATGGGGTTTGGTGAGAGGGAGGTTGAGATAGTAAGGGAGGGAGCTGTAGGTGAGACGGCAGAGACGGCGGATTCTGAAAGAACCGTCTCTGTCGTAAGAGCGAGGGATATTCAATCTGAGGGTGAACCAAGCCCTATTAGCCGGACTCCCTTTCAAAAGACCGTTAGTCCAGCGGTCGAAACAACCCCCACCATCCACTTGGTTTCCCCTCAAAGGGAAACCACCTCATTCCACGGGGATCTTCCACACACTCCATCGCCCTCTCATTCGGAGAGTGGCGGTGTTGAAAGAGGTCACACTCCTCCCCACGTGACCGAACTTCCTTCGCCCACGATTCCATCCCCACAAATTAACACCGTGCACGATGCCTTTGTGGCATCCCCAAGAGCTGCCTCCGTGGCAGCTCCACAAACTTCCGGATCTGAGCGTCCCGTAGTGGAGCCAGAGATGACGGAAGGAAGACCGGGAGTGGCTCAATCAACACCGTCCACTTCCGGCCATCTCCCCATCAATCTGGAGATGTTAACGGTAGCATTACGTGCTGCCGGAATGGTTACCCGGGCTGACCTGGACGCCCAAAGGGAGGCTGCAGAGGACCGTCACACCGCCCTTCTTTCTCTTATCAAGGGTAAGGGTGTCGCCTCCGAAGCTGGCCCCTCACCAGGATCCCATTCAGTCCATCTTCAAATAGCCAAGCTCTCGGACAAGATCGATGCTCTCAATCGTCTAATTCTTCAAGTCCAAGAGCAGCTCAATTCGCGAATGGATCGCCTTGAGTCGGCGGTCATAGATCTTCAGTGCCGCACTCAGCCCGAAGCCCCTAAAAGAAAACATGACGACCAGGACGACGCTGATCGTCCTGAGGGGGAGAAGCGCAGAAAAGTTCAATTTGAGGAGCCCATGCTGGGTATAGGGGGAGCAGAGACCGCCGAGGGGTCCGAGTTTCAGGGGTCGGGGGAAAAGTCTCAGGAGGCTCAGGAGTACATGTTAATAGAAGACGAGCCCATGGTCGAGGGTCCAGCTCCACTGGATCCGATGACAGCTATGGTAGAATTTGAGGAGCTGCACGAAAAGGTTGAAATCATAATAGTTTCTGACTCAGATTCCGATACTGAGGACAACCAACCTTTATTAACCCCTAAGCCTGAGCCTGATTCTCCAACGAAAAATGCTCATCCTCTTCTTTCGATTTCCTGAATTCACCACCCCGAGCCCATCAGGAAGATATACTCTCATCCATCCAAGCTCCCCTGTCATTAAAAGAATCCCACATCACTATCAGCCGTCCACGATCCCCAAGCCCACCTCCAGTGCAACAAACCCATCGTTCAGGTCCCTCCCCAACAAAAAGGGTCGATTGCTTCGACGAAACTTCGGAGGGCCCTGGCATATACAGAAAAGAAGATTTATTTTGGGTAGAACACTATTCCAAAGGCAAGGTTCAAACATTGCCTCAGGAAGAAAAAGACCAAATGCGACAAGAACGGCGGGGGACAATTATAAAGATTCTTGAAGCCAAAAGATCTGAAATCGAAGAACCCCCCGTTCAGGGCCTCAAGGAGTTCCTACAAAAGTTTCCCCCTGAGCAGTTTCAGAACCCATACCTAGAAGAAAGATTTAAGATGGTGTTCAGAAAGAAACTTGGAGCCTTCAGCAGACGCCTTCTCATGGAACTCACAAACGTTACCAAAGCTGAACAGGCCGAATATTATCAACTAATGCTCAGGGAGAGAAGGTCTAAAGTGTCCAAATCGAAGATAAAGAAACTCGTCTCTATCACCATGTGCAAAAGAGCAAAAGCTATTATTATCCCGCCTTTCAAGTAGAAAGAGAAGATGGCACTGCTGATGAGTTCTTCGAAAATGACCTAGACTTTATAAATGTGGACGACGTCGAATTCCTTCACGAGAGATTGAAAAATCGCATTAAAGGACGTATGTCTCGCATGACTGCTTTGGGTGCCTTAGTTCGAAGTATGAATCGCCGATCGATAATAATGTGCCTAAGAGATTTTCAAATGGCGATCGAAAGTGCTATCGTTAAGGTAGGGCTTCGTGCACCGGAACAAGACAGCTT
This sequence comes from Centrapalus pauciflorus, assembly GCA_020465985.1. Lineage (NCBI taxonomy): Eukaryota > Viridiplantae > Streptophyta > Magnoliopsida > Asterales > Asteraceae > Centrapalus > Centrapalus pauciflorus. Next base: position 370,381 of record JAANYP010008107.1, read on the forward strand.
TCTCCTAGCCCACCACCCGGCCTACAGACTGGGGATCCGGGAATTGTTTTTGTAAACTACAAGGGCTACAAAAGGTATATGCGCTTTGAGGACCTTCCTTGCTACTACGATGGTACACTCAGATTGGTTCGAGCTGCTCTCACAAAGAAAGTACAAGACTATGATGCTCAACCAGATCCTGAACAGAGATGTTCACCTACGGAAATACAGAATACACTCAGCGGCATAGACTACCTGAACGAGCGGCTACATCTGAGACAAGTAACCAGACGCTTCGACGTCATACTTGGTCTTCGAGAATCTACCGACCATGCCCGAGTTCCAGGACCTCCTAAGTGATCGAAAAGGGGGAGATTGTTAGATTTATTATTTCGATCTTAGGAGTTGTTTTGTAATATTTATTATCATTGTAATTTGTCTTGTATTTTATTTCTATGTAATTTATGTTTAAGTAATAGTGTAGGGGCCAAAGTTGGCATGTCTTGTAAGTTAATTAAAGGAGCCTATAAAAGGCTCCTAGGGTTACCTTTTTACTTTACGGTTGACATTTGAATTAAGATTCCAGCCGCCACTGTTGAAAACACTCTCAATATTCAAACATTCATATTGTCTTCTTCTTTATCATACTACATTTATTGAGCTAGTTTCTTTATGTATATGATGAGAATATCATTAAGGTGCTGAATATTTACGGGAATACAACATTACAATGTACTTAGTTGAATTAATTATGTACTTAGTTGAATTAATCCTTCGTATCGTAAATCGATCGGATTAATTGATTTTCCGATTCATCGCACCGATGAATTTGATTCTAATTGAGTTGAATTTCCTTATGAACACTGTTAATCAATTTGATTAATTGCCAATGACCATTGATTAGGTTATAATTGGCTATTAAATACTGATTAGGTCATATTTTGTTAACCTGGATTTGTTCCGGATGTTACAGTCTCCCCCTGTTAATGGAATTTCGTCCCGAAATTTTATCTTGTTTCCTCAGGGGTCTTGTTACTTAAGATTAGGTGAGGGTATCTTTAGTTAAAAATGACCTTTGCTTACCGAAGTGAATTCTAGTCCATGTCTAGAATTCCATCTGACCTTAAGGATGGGTATATGACTGTGCTTCAATCCTTTGACCTCACGATCCATGATTTCTACCGGCTTTTTGTTGAAGCAAAGTTTATCAGTTAGCTGTATTTCTTCCAAGGGGTAACAGGTTCTTCATCTAATAAACGCTTCTTCAGATTGATACGTGGAAGGTATTGTGCATGCTGCTAAGCTCTGGTGGTAGCTCTAAACAATAAGTTACTAGTCCAATTCTTTTTAAGACCTTGAATTGTCCAATGTAACGAGGATTCAGTTATCCTTGATTTCCTAAACATATCACACCCTTCCATGGCAAGACTTTCATCGGTACTCGTTCCCCCAATTAGAACTCAATGGATTTTCTCCCTACATCTGCATAACTTTCTGACAATCGCGGCCAACTTTTAGTCAATTCCACATCTGTACTATCTTTTTGGTAGTTTCGTGAATGATCTTAGCGCCAGTGATTTGGTAATCTCCTACTTCTTCCCAATAAATCGGTGATCGACACTTTCGCCCGTAGAGGGCCTCAAAGGGAGCAGCTTTAATACTCGAGTGATAGCTATTGTAGTACGATAATTCCACTAAGGCAATTGAGTATCCATTACATAGGCTCTTAATGTATATTCTAGGGTTTGGATCATTCTATTATTCTGACCATCGGTCTGAGGGTGATATGTGGTACTCATGTCCAAGTTTGTATCCAAAGCTTGCTGTAATAATTGCCAAAAACCTACATATAGATCTGCTATCCGTATCCGAAATGATTATAATAGGCACTCCGTGTCCGGAGACGACTTCCTTGAGGTACGTTTGGACTAACTTATTCATCATGTTGTTCTCCTTGATTGGTAGGAATGCGTGGATTTTGTTAGGCGGTTGACTATTACTCAAATTGTTTCTAATGTTTGTCTTAACATTGGAGCGTGTTAGGAATTTGTTGACATATGTGGTAATCTCATCCTTCATGATAGGCCACCCGTATAGCTCCTTAAGGTCATGATACATTTTATCAGATCCGGGGTGAACGACATATCTTGATTTGTGTCCGTCATCCGTAAACAGTTTTCTTACTCTATCAAAAATAGGGCAACCAGACTCTATTCATGAAGTATCGATTTCCATTAACCCTTATCCCAAACTATTTATCCATTCCGTGCAGGGCTTCATTTTTCATATTTTCCTCCTTAACAGCTTCTACTTGTGCACCATGAACTAAGGAAGGAAGGTTTGGTTGAATGCTAATAACTAGGGCTTGTACTCTTAACGGCTTAGCTCGTTCCTTAGGTGATAACGAAATTCACAGTTACAATTACTTATTAGCTCCATCCAATGGCACTACTTCATATCCGACTGTTTTTGGTTCAAGATGTGTTGGAGGCTTTTATGGTCTGTGAATACAGTACACTTTGTACCGTACAACTAATGTCTCCAAGTCTTAAAGATAAAGACTACTGCTCCAAGATCTAGATCATGCGTTATGTAATTCACCTAGTGAACCCTAAGTTTTCATAAAGTATACGCTATGACCCTATCTTTCTATATCAACCCATTGTGTGAAGCGTCCCAGTAATCTACAAATTTCTTGCTTCTCTTGGATAAAATAAGCCTTGGATAAAATAAGCGCGCTGCACAGATTGTGCTTTAATAACTGATATGATGTCTCCTGATCCTCGCCCCAATCATACTTAATGTCTTTTCGGGTTAGTTTTGTTAGAGCTTTGGTGATCTTTGAGAAATTTTTGATAATTGCCTATAATAAGTGGCAAGTCTTAAGGACTGTCGTATCTCTATGGGGGTTCTAGGAGTTGTCCAATTCCTGATAACCTCGATCTTTGAGGGGTCGACTTGGATCCCTTTTCTATTGATCACGTGACCGATAAATCTTACCTATCTTAGCCAAAAGTCAAACATAGAAAGCTTGGCATATAATTGTTCTTTCTTCAACAACTCTAGAATCAGCCATAAAAGATTGCTCGTGCTCCTCCTTTTTTCGTGATTAGATTAAAAAGTCATTAATGAATACAATCACGAATTTGTCTAGATAAGGTTTGCACACCCGATGAGGTCCATGAGTACCGTTGGGGCACTGGTTAATCCAAACGGCATTAATAGGAATTTATGATGACCGAAACGAAATCTGAAGGCTGTCTTTGGAATATCTTTCTTGCGAACTCTAACCTGATGATAACCAGACCTTAGGTTGATCTTCGAATAGATGCTTAATTCTTGGAGTTTGGTCAAATAAGTCATTGATCCTTGTGAGCGGGTATCGGTTCCTTTAGTTTATTTAGCTCTTGGTAATTGATGCACATTCTGATGGTTCCATCCTTCTTCTTTATGAACAAAACAGGAGCTCCCCAAAGTGAGGAACTTGGTTTGTTAAACCCTTTATCTAAGAGCTCATGCAGCTGGTTTGGACAACTTCTACATAACTTATGGGCTAATCGGTATGGTGCTCGAGCCACTGGTGCAACACCTAACACTAGGCCGATTTTGAATTCGACTTGCCCCGATGGTGGGAGCTCAGAGATGTGTTCTGGAAAATCTTTGGGGTAACCATAAATAATAAGAATATTTTCGAGCCGCTTTTCCTTTGGCTCCCTCTCTGTCAACACTTCAGGGTCCTAATGCTAGGGATGATGCTTACTTTGGTATTTCTTGTTTTGCCTTGAATAGTAAGGACCTTCTTATTGGCTAAGTGTATGTGAACCGTCTTCTTGTTGCACACGATTTCCGCATGGTTTTTCGATAACCAATCCATGTCCATAACCACGTCAAAACTCCCCAGTTTGATGGGCACCACGTCTATTTCAAAGTGTCGACCTACTACTTCTAAGGAGCATCCTCATATTATATTATTTGTTTTTTAGCGTCTTACTGTCATCAACCTCAATAGCATAAGTGGCACTTAATGGTGTAAGAATGAAATTAATCTGCTTACTGAACTTAGTTGATATAAAGCTCCTACCAGCACCGATATCAAATACTATAAATGCATAAGTGGTATCTAATGGGGTAAGAGGATAAGTCTATGGGTTTGAAATTTCTTAGGCAGATAGTCATAGCTTTATCTCCTCATACACAAATTTGTAGTTAAAACTTAATTTTTCATTAAAGTTCTTGATACCTAATCTTTGTACATGAGATGGTTGGGATTTTTCCGATAAATTTTCAAGCCTAAACATATATCCGATAGTAAAACCTAGAGAAATACTATAAAATGGTAGAAGGGTACTAAGTATGAGATGCCTCCGGGGTTTTCTCGTACTCCAGAGCGTTAAGTCGTTGGGTTAGTTCTGCATTGCGGGCTTTGCGCTCTGCTAGGCGCTGTCACAATTCGTCGATTCCGTCTTGTTGAATCGCTTGGGTATTCTGGTTGGCCCAAGGTATATTGGTGGTTTCTATTTTCTCCTGCTTAATCCTTGCAGAGATCTCACCGACCTCCTGGTGGATTTGTCGAAATTGAAGGTCGTGTCTAGCGGCCCTTGCCACCAATGGAGGCATCGTTCTTTGCGAAGGTTCCTCGGTAAGGGTCGGTACTAGAAAAGAAGATGGTGTTCCTAACTGGCTTGGGATACCTTCCTTGTTTCTCCATTCTTGGAGAATGTCAGGCATCCATCCCCACTATCTTATGTTTGCCCGTCGTTACTATGGCGGACTTTGCTGATGGGCAGGTACCCGGATAGACTCCCATTGTGCTAGTCACACCCTTTTCCTAGGGTGAACTTCCTCAATGGTCCATTGGGATGGCTTCTGAATAGGGTGTAGGATGGAATACGTGGTGGTGATGGTGGAGCAATTTGTGCTGCAGGGCCACAGTTGCCCTCCTCTTGTTCTGACGGGTCCTCTACCTCGTCAATAATTAGGTCTGGGTGGGTCTCCGATCCAAGGTACATCTCAGTGTCACCTTGGTTTCCTTGTCCAATGGGTGAGTATTCATCCTCGGAGTCAAAGAGGATAATGACCGTATTGTTTGACATGTTTCTGTCATTAGGGTCCATATGTTCACAATTATTGAAATAAGAAAGTTTAGTTTTTGTAAAAGTTATAATCTAGGGTACTAATGCAACCTAGTTCACTATAACTATGGCTCTGATACCAATCTGTCACACCCCGTTACCCCGGTTGGCAACGAAGCGTGACGTCGCGGAAGCGTAACCATAGTCATAACGAACGACCACTATATGGACGTTTTGAATATACATCGATAAAACTTTAAAATATAGTAAGGTTATACATAGTCTGATATGAAGAAAAAGAAGTTCGAACAATACAGAAATTTAAGTACATAATTAAAGCATTCAAAATAATGCAGCTAAATCTCCGGTAGTTTCGAAAATGCATGCGACTCCTTAGGTGCGGAAGCTTGAAAAAATACGTTTGAAGGCACACTTGCCTTAATTTCCTGAAAATACACGCTAAAATACGTCAACAAAAATTTGTTGGTGAGCTCATAGGTTTACACGTAAATCTGACTTGTATGGACAACAACAGTTAAGTTTAAATTTATAAAATCATAAATCCCATGTTATGTATTCCATATAAACCATCATGCAACCGAAAGTTAATTAAATGAGTTTGCCCTGTGCAGTATTCCCATACGTAATATCGTGTGTTAAATATATATGCACTCGTTGTTAGCCGAGCCGAACTAACTCGAATGGGGGACATGACTCCCAATAGATCTATCCACAATATATTCGCGCTTACAAATAAATGCAATTAACGGTTCATGATATAAGGGCTGATGGAACCACATGTGTAATACATAATAGAAATGAAGTTGTTTTCGTGTCCATATGAAAACATAGCATGTATTTCAACCCCAAAACATAGCAGTGTGAAAATAGGGTGTTGGTACTCCCTATGTGACGATAGCAATCTAAGTGATCCAACATTGTGGTTTAGCGAGTGTTTGATATATATGTTTATACATGTTGGATAATTATTATTGGTTGTATGTTTTAACTTGATGTATCGTATTACAAGAAGTTCAAACATAAATATCAAAGATAAAATAAAACATAAGTTAAAAACATAAGTTTCAAATACAAGTTAGTCAGATTCGAATTCTATAAGGATTGGCATTCGAATCTATGTCAGATTCGAATGTGATCCTAGGTAGATTCGAATGTTCCTCAGTAGGCAGATTCGAGAGTGTCAGAGGGCACATACTCGAATGGGCCTTGGGCCTGATTCGAGTTTGGCCCATGGCAGACTCGAATTAGCCTCTATAATTAGGGATAGACTCGAATAATTATCAGACTTTTTGCAGAATTCGAGAGAGATTAAGCAAAAGGCGATTTCGAGTTTATCATCAGTCTTAGTGTTCTTTCGGAGAGAATCAATTCGTAGGTGCGTCCGTCGTAGTTCGTGCAGCCTATTGATAGTCTCCGTGTTCCTAGTGAGAGTTGTTACCGTCTACCCGTTAACGAGGATTCCGCACTCGTTGACGGTTCTGCGTCTAGATAGATCTCGTAGTGGTAGACCTTACAAGTGGTATCAGAGCCTACGGGGTGTTCTTGGTGTTCTTCGTGTTCATCTCGATATATCCTAGGTTTCTTGACGCTTTTGGACGGTTTTTCTCTCATCTTCGTGTTTTTCGTGGGTTTCGAGCTTAGCAAATTATCATCCGGGAAACACTTCGTGTTTTTCACGTTTTTGATCGATATTGATTTTTCGTTGTAAAAATATTGATTTAATCTGCAAAACGTAAAGAAATCGAAGTGTTAGCCGTTTTTCGAGTTTGCGGCGCTCGAATCTATTAGGAGTAATTAGGGTTTTACTTAGTCTCGAGTCTAACCAAATCCGCTCCTTTCGAGCTTGTGCTAAAGTCGATTAGGGTCTCGAGTTTGCTGTCATTCGAGTTTGATTCGAGTTCGGACTATAGTCGAATAGGGCTTCGAATCTACTGAGTATTCGAGTTTGACTTGACCTTCGAGTTAGGGGACTTTCGAATCTGTCATCAATTTCGAATTTACTTGAATTTCAAAACTTAATCGAATTTAATCCCAAAAAGATTTAAACTAAATTATATTCGAATCTACCTAGATTCGAAAGAATTAGCTTAACTTAGTTACGAATTAAATTAATTAAGTTACAATTCAATTACTTTTGAAACGATGTCAAACCTTCAAAAGTTTCTAGAAATGGATCATGAGGTCGGAAAGGCTAATACTCCGCCTAAGCTGATGAAACTTGAAGATTATTATTGGTGGAAAGATCGGTTTGCCGATTTTGTGCGTTTCAATGACATGCGCATGTGGGTATGTATTGACGAAGGATACATTCCACCTATTTCTGAAGTTGAAGGCCGTCAGAGAATCTTATCATATCAGATGATGAAGGAGGATGATAAGAAACTATATGAAGCCGAGAACAGAGCTTTCTCGATTATTCGAATGGCTTTGCCTCAGGATATACTACACACATTTCGGACTCAAAAGACATCTAAGGAACTTTGGGAGTCGCTAGAAAAGAGGTGTGAGGGTAATCTTAGGGTTCGAAGGAAGCGCATGGAATTGTTGAAACAACAGTTTGCTATTTTTAAGGCGTTGAAGGATGAACAGCTGGACGATACCATCACCCACTTTTATCATCTGTTGACGGAGCTTGAAAGTCATGGGATTGAGTATAATGACACCGAAAAGAACAATAAGCTTCTTGATGCCTTACCAGCCAAGTGGGCGATGTATGTGGCAATGATTAAGCTTAATGAAGACAAGTATTATACCCAATCATTGGAGGATATCGTGGGAACGTTGCGGGCGTATCATTTCGAGCTACTGTAGGCCGAAACGGATTATGAACAAGTCCAAAATCCAGCCATGTATTTTGGAAAATCAACAAAACCTTCAGCCGCAGCTGATCTGAAGACTGCTACAGCGTTTTTCACCGGAGAAACGTCGTCACCAGCAGAGACTGATGACACACTGAAGGGAGCGTTCTTAGGGTTGGGAAGATCGGAAGAACAACAACCTCAAGCAACACAGGCATCAACATCTCAGGGTTACTCTAAGATGCCCATGAGCGCTAAATCGGCCGAAGAACATTTGAACTTACTTGCTTCATTTGTTGCCGCGTATGGAAACTGTGTTCAGGGGAAAATAAACGATCCTGCTCTCTGGGATGAAGACTATGATCAGGTCGACCCTGACGATCTTGAGGAAATGGATCTCAAATGGCAACTGGCCATGGTAATTCAACGGGTTAAAAGATTCATCAAACGAACTGGGAGGAATTTGACGATAAATAATAAGGGGATTGGCTTTGATAAGTCCAAAGTCAAATGCTACAATTGTCAAGGTCTGGGACACTTCGGCAGAGAATGTCAGAGACCGAAGGTAGATACGTACCAAGGGCAGACTCAGCGTCATGGACAGTTTCAGAATCAGTCTCAACAGCGATACCTTCCGAGTTCATCTTTTGGTCCAAGAAAATCTAGCTGGTCTATTATCCAACGTCACATCAGACAGACAGCTGGATGGTACTTACGACTGGAGCTCACATCCGGAATCAAATGCTCGGGCTTTTATGGCTGAAGTCACGGAAAATGGATGTGAAGGGGAAGAGCAGACCACAAGGGAAAGCAGTCCGATGTGGGTGGAGAAGACGAATGATCAGACGCTTCTGGAGTTTGCCGCTCAAATGGCCAACGTGGAATCCGATAACACAAAGGTTAGTCTGAATTACTCTCTTTTTCATGAATTATGCATGTTATGTGTTACTTCTAACGATAGGTTGAATCTAGTCTTAGAATCACATAAAACCATAACTGCTCAAAATGAGTCTTTAAAAGCTGATAATGCTAGCCTGAATGACATTAAGCAAGATCTTAAGGACAAGCTTAAAGCTGATGCACAAGATGTCATAGTTCTAAAGGACAAGCTGAGTGAGCAGTGCGTTAGATTAGAACTGATGTATGAGCATGTAGAGGCCTTAACCAAAGATCTTAAGACAAAAGAAGTAGAGCTAGCTGAAACTAAGGTGAAGGTAGCCGAGGCGAATAGTAAGCTAGAAAAGTTTAGGAATTCAAGCCTGAACCTAGGGAAAGTTTTAGATGCTCAACGCCAATCTAAAAAGCCTGTAGGTCTAGGATTTCATGAAATTCCTCCACCTTTTAATGCAAACTACGTGCCTCAACCTCAGGAGAAAACTGAGAAATCAGTAGACTTAGAGGACACACCTGCACCTTTATCTGAGCCTGTAAAAGAAAATACACCTAAAGTGACTGCTACAACCGTCAAGGTTAAGAAAGTCAAATTTGTGTCTTCCTCCAGTGAAACACCTGCAGGAAAACATAAAATTGATTTTAATGGTCAGGACGATGAACCAGTCGCAATAGATGTTCAAAAAGACCAAGACACTAGTGAGACACCTAAGTCTAAGGGAGCACACAAGAAGTCCATAGACAAGATGTCCTGCTTTAGATGTCATGAAAAGGGGCATGTTGCTTCTAACTGTCCACTTAGGAAAACTGAAGTTACACCTAAGACAGGGAAGCCAACACCAGTTAAGTCCTCAACAAGTGTGGCGAGCACTGGTGGTTCTCAGAGTACCGAGAAAACTGTGCAGGCTACACCAAAACAAGTTGTGAAACAAATACCGGTAAAGGTTGGACCAAAGGAAGGGGTTAGGACTAATTCACCGAATAGAGTCGTAAATCAATCTAGGTCTGGACCTCAACAACAATATAGGAGCACAACACCTAGCAGAGCATACACTCCGTTTAGGTCACACACTCCTATTAGGCATTACACACCGGTAAGAGCTCAGGGATCACAATCTGAAATGCAATATAATCGGAATTATTCAAGAGCTCCACAACAAATGCCTACTCAAAGGCAAAGAGTGAATTTACATCACTCGGCACCACAACAAACTCCTGTTCAACGACCCAAGTCACCTGAAAGGCGAGATGGGTATTCGAAAGAGTTTAAGTATGTGGACGAGAATGGTATAACTAAGTCAGTTATGGCTTGGGTTCCCCGTGATAACTAACATATTTTCTTTCATGTGCAGGAGATTACCACAGGTCCAAACAACAAATGGTTCGTCGACAGTGGATGCTCCAGGCACATGACAGGGGAAAGAAGTCTCCTTACAGACTTCAAGGGTGGGAATCGGGGATTTGTATCATTCGCGGGAAACAAAGGAGGAAACATCACGGGTACTGGAGTGGTAACTAATGGGACGATCAAGCTGGATCAAGTTTATCACGTCGGTAAACTGGTTCACAATCTCATTAGTGTATCTCAAATCTGTGACAAGAAGAATTCAGTGTTGTTCACTGACACTGAAGCGTTAGTGCTAAAACCGGGGTTCAAGATTCCTGAAGAGTGGATATTGATGCGGGCACCAAGGAAGAATGACTTGTACATGCTTGATATGAACAAGCCGGAGACTTCGATGGGGCCAATCTGTTTGTTATCCAAAGCTTCGGAGACTGAATCAGAATTGTGGCACAGACGCATGGCACACTTGCACCTAAGAAAAATGAACTATATAACGAAAAATGGATTGGTGCAAGGTGTGCCTATGAAGAGTTTTCAGTTCGAGGACAAGTGTCTACCTTGCAAGAAGGGCAAACAACATAAGAAGGCACACAAGTCCAAGACTCAGAATTCCATAACCTCTACATTCGATTTGTTGCATATGGATCTCTTCGGACCAATCAACAAAAGGAGTATAGGAGGTAGTTGGTATTGTTTAGTTATCATTGATGATTACTCACGATTTTCTTGGGTTTTCTTTCTAGGTACAAAGGACGAGACGGATTCCAAGCTCATCGGGTTCTTAGACCAAGTGGAGAATTCCTATGGAACACGGGTTAAAAGTCTTCGTAGTGACAATGGAACTGAGTTCAAAAACACTGTAATTGGTGTATATTGCCTCTCAAAGGGCATAGTGCACCATATGAGCCTCAACAAAATGGGGTGGCCGAACGTAAAAACAGGACATTGATTGAGGCAGCTAGGACTATGCTTTCGGATTCAAAGCTTCCTACCATGTTTTGGGGGGAGGCAGTGAATACCACATGTCATATTTTAAACCGGGTCCTAACTGTCAAATCTTTGAACAAAACCTGTTATAAAATTTTTAATAAACGGCCACCTAATTTAACTGGCTTCGAACCGTTTGGGGTACCATGTACTTTATTACGAACAAAACATCAACCTAAGTTTGGTGAAAAGGCTGACGAAGGATACTTCCTAGGTTATGTGCCGAACTCACCAAACAAACGGGTTTTTAACAAAACAAATGGTACTGTTGAGATTGTGTATAACATTGAAGTCACAAGTTATACACATGAATCCCAAACAGGTCCGGAATGGATATTTGACTATGATAAATTATTTGAGTCATCTAACATTCCTTTGGATGATAATGCAGGTACAATCGAAAAGGATATGGCGACGTTACATCTGAATTACGAAGGTCATACCTTTCCGAGGACTACATTTCAATCCACATCCGAGCCTACTTCGACTGAAGATAGATCTCCAGAAGTTACTGATCCAGAGGCACCTTCAACTGAGAATCAGACTCAGACACCAAATTCCAACTCTGAGGAAAATGTCCACGAGGAGGAAAATGTGGAAGCTGAGGCTGTTCCCCCATTAGGTAAAATAGGATCTAACTTAGGAGATAATCAAAGGGTTGATGAGATAGAGACCTCTAGGATCAACAAGAACCATCCTATAGAAAGCATCATAGGAAATCCTAACGAGGGTGTGAGGACTAGGAGTAGTTTAAATAACAACACTGTGTTGTTGTCGATGATAAATGACTCCGAGGCATATCATACCTGTCTCTATTCGTGTTTCATCTCGCAAGTAGAGCCTAAGAATGTGCAAATGGCACTAAAGGATAACTCCTGGGTTGAAGCGATGCAGGAAGAACTCTCTCAGTTTAGGAAACTAGAAGTGTGGGAGTTAGTTCCATTACCTCGAGGGGAAATTGCCAAAGGAACCAAATGGGTTTTTAAGTGCAAAAGAGACGATCGGGGTATAGTCACTCGCAACAAGGCTAGGCTAGTTGTAAAGGGTTTCAACCAAGAGGAGGGAATCGATTACAATGAGGTGTTTGCGCCAGTAGCAAGGCTGGAAGCCATTAGGTTGTTTCTAGCTTTTGCCTCCTTCAAGGGCTTTAAGGTCTATCAACTAGATGTGAAGAGTGCTTTCATATATGGGAAAGTGAAGGAGCTGGTGTATGTAGAACAGCCGCCCGGATTTACAGATTCAAAATATCTTGATAGAGTATATCGTTTAGATAAGGCTCTATATGGATTGCATCAAGCACCAAGGGCGTGGTACGAGACTGTATCCAACCATTTATTAGAGAACGGGTTTGAAAGGGGTAGGATAGATAGTACTTTGTTCGTTAAGAGGAAGGGAGAACACTTCATCTTGGTACAAGTGTACGTCGATGATATCATTTTTGGATCATCAGACGAACAAATGTGTAAAGATTTCGAGAAGGTGATGAAGTCGAAATTCGAGATGAGTGCGATGGGAGAGTTAAATTTCTTTTTGGGGTTACAAGTTGACCAGAAGAAGGAAGGGATGTTTATCCATCAGACGAAGTATGTCTATGACATATTGGAACGCTACGGGATGGAAGGAACGAAACTGACTGCCCATTTCAGCACGCCGATTCAAGTGAATCACAATCTCGGACCGGGTACTGAAAGTGATGCCGATGTGGATCCGACGTTATATCGGGCCATGATTGGATCACTTATGTATTTAACTGCTTCAAGACCTGACATCATGTTTGCTGTGTGTATTTGTGCTAGGTTTCAAGCTAATCCGAAGGAGATGCACATGAAAGCTGTGAAGCGGATTCTACGATACCTCAAGTCGAAGCCGAAGCTGGGACTTTGGTATCACGCGGAGGGAGATCTAGAGTTGGAGGCATTCACGGATTCTGACTACGGAGGATGCAGCTTGATGCGCAAATCAACAACTGGAGGTTGTCAATTCCTAGGAGGGAGACTGGTATCCTGGCAATGCAAGAAAAAGACGTCGGTAGCCGTGTCAACGTGCGAGGCCGAGTATGTTGCTGCTGGTAGTTGTTGCTCACAGGTTCTGTGGATACAACAACAATTGCGGGATTACGGTTTGGCTTACACTCAAACTCCTATTAGGATAGATAATCAGTCTACAATCGCAATAACTAATAATCCAGTTAAACACAGTAAAACAAAGCACATAGACATAAGACACCATTTTATACGTGATTGTGCTGAAAAGAATTTAATCAAATTGGTAAAAGTGGCAACGGATGATAATAATGCTGATTTATTTACCAAAGCCTTTGATAAGTCACAGTTTGAATATTTAATTCAACTAAATGGAATGCGCGACCCGGAGTAATTTGACCTTAGTAGAAGTGTATTTCCTTTTATAGCTGTAGTATTTCTTTCCTTTTATAGTAAGTTTGCTAATTTAGGATAGTTTCTATTTTTAGTAAGTTAGTAGGTTAGATTATTTTCTTGCTATCTCTTATGAAAAACAAAAGAAAAAAGAGAGAAAACCGTAAAAAATTAAAAAAATAGAGAATATCAGAAAAAGAGTTAAGTCTTAGAAGCATAGGTCAAAGTGACGAAAATTAGCACAGTCGTTACAAACTCTACGTGTTTAGGCTTTCACACATAATGCACCTAAAATTATAAGGGTTATATTTATTTTAGTTTGATGTGTTGGTAGGCATAATACATATAGGAAATCTCAAAGCTAATAAAATATTCAAGAAAAAGTCAAACGTGTCGCTAACTTAGATGTATGACCAATCGGTCTTAATTTTTATGTACGAGACATACAAACCTTGAGTATAAATGAGGTATGCAAACTTTCTGGGGATGTATAACAACATCAAATACATCTTAGAATTGAAAAAATAGTAAAATCATACAGAATTGAGAGTCAAAAACATGTAACTCTGTTGTACGTAAGTACAGACCTGCTGCCTCTGTATTGATTCGGGTTAGCAAGATAAGTCGCTTTGTTGTACGTTGGTACAGACCTGTCACCGCTGTCTTGCTAGATTTAAAAATAAACCTTAAGTCAACCTAAGACACTTTGTTGTATGAAAATACAGACCTGTGTCCGATGTTTGTCTTTTAAAGAAAGTTTGCAAATACCAACAAGTTAGAATCATTGTCTGTATGCCTTGATCATAAAAGTATGTCTATGTCTGAGTCACGTAAGATAATTTCATGATAAATAAAAATGCCAAGGGATATTCCGAAATGTAGCATGTTTAAAGGGGTAAATACCAACAATCGGCTAAATGGGTATTTCACGACAAACAATCAAAGGAATCAAAAATTCCAGAGTGTGAAAGTTTAAGTACTGATAGTGAATATTTGACACCGCTATCTGATTGAACATTTTTTTGACTATACTCATCAAAAATATTTTGTTAAGTGTTTAGCATAGGTTGTAAAATTTTAATAAGTGTTGTTTAAGTCTAAGTTAAACTTTTTGTTCAAAATTTTAATTTTACTTTTACTTATATTTATTTTATTTTATTTTTATTTTACTTAGGAAAAAGGTCAAAAAATTACTGAGGGTGCATTCATAGTTGGATAAAATAAACACTGCGTGAAAATCTTGTGCTTAGGGTAAAGGATTTGACATAGTTTATTCCGTTACACAATAAGGTTGAAAAGGTTGAAAAAGTTGAATTTATTTCGAAATTTTCTAAGTTTCAGAGGTAATTCGAGTTTAGGTTAAACTCAAAATTGGGTGATCTCTAATCTGTCATTAGATTCGAATCTGTCATTAGATTCGAAGGTAGGTAGTATAAATAGGTTAACAGTAATGGTCATTCAATCCATCTGTTTTCGAATCTGTTTCCTCGAATCTATCTGGAGATCTCGAATCTATTTCTCTCGAGTTTGCCGATTTCAAGAAAAACCACTATTTGTCGAGTTTCTTGCTTGTGGGTTCGATTTGAGTAGTTTTATTCAACTGGTTTGTACAAGATTTGAGTAGTTTTATTCACCATTTAAGCCAAAATCACCGATATTTGAAGGTTATAGGTCGAAATCGTGTTGTTCAAAATTACAAAGCTTGGACCGGTAAATAGTCAAATGAAATGCAAATATCTATGATTCGTACCTAGTAGGGGTAATGAATGTAATTTTCTGAGTCCAAAAAGGTTAAAATCATGGGTTTTGGTGATGAGTTGGGACGACAATTTCGAATCTATTCAAGACCACTCTCGAGTTTGTCAGTAAACTCGAGAAGGTCATTACATTCGACTGTGTCATCAAACTCGAAAAGGAGTTACCTCGAATATGTTTTCTTCGACTTTGTCATTTTATTTGAATTATTCAATTTAAATTTAATTAAACTTGTAGAAATTCATGTGTGTTGGATTTTGTACTTAAACAAGTTCAAAATAAAACAAATTTGAATTTAATCAAGTTTATTCATTTTTTAATAATTCTAATATTTTATCTATTGTGCAGATATGGCGGATCGAGTGTTTGTGCCAAAGCATAATATGGTCATTCCCCCCGACCATAATATCCCTGAAGCGCAGGGATTCCGTCAAATGGTGGATTTCCTAGTGGAGTCTAGGATTTCGTTCGCATTGTCCCATAACATCCAAATCGTTTTTTCATATGTGCGGCAGTTTTACGAGCATTTGCAAGTTGATTGCACTGTCACCCCGACAGTTCTAAGGACTAGAATAGCTGGACAGCCGTTAGTCTTTTCTGCTGATATGCTACGTCAGGTTCTGCAGCTGGGGACTCAGGAGGAAGAAAATGGGCCTATGGACTTTCCTTTAAGTATTAGGCAAGCTGCTTTTCTGAGGATGGGATATAGTTTAGATGTTACGAAGACATCTTATATGAAGAGTGGACTCATAGGGAAGTGGAGATTTTTGGCGCACGTATTCATGGTGTGCTTTGCGGCCAAGAAAGCGGGATTTGATTATATAGTATCAAAGATCCAATCTGGGATAATTGCATTGGTTTATAATCAGAAATTCAGCTTTTCAGAGATGTTTTTCTCGGAGTTCGTTCATCAAATAACGGCTCCGGAGCAGCAACGATTTCTTCTATATCCGCGTTTTATAATGATGCTCATCCGACACTTTTTGCCTAATTTGCCGCAGCTAAATGAGATTCAAAGTGTAGCGGTCATTGATAAAAGGATTTTTGCTGACTGCTCTGCGCACAGGGGAAGGCTAGCAGTTCCGGTCAGGCGACCTTTGTTCAGGGCTGTAATAGACAGAAACTTTGTGGCACCAGATAATGCCAATTGGGCAGGTGAAGTAGAAGTTCAACCTCGACAGCCACAACAACAACAGCAACAACCGCGTGCTCAGCAACAGAGGAGACGCCAAAGATCTACAGTGAGTCAAACTCAGGCAAGTAGGCCTTCCACCTGTCAACATCAAGAGGCACAAGAGGCTGGACCATCAAGTACACCAACAGTATCTATTCCGACATACGATCAGTTATGTGAAACACTGCATGAGATTTGGGAAGCTGGTCCAAATGCCAATGAAGAAATATCAGCAGCATTAATTGGAGAATTGCTAGAGCCTCCGGAAGGAGAAGATGATATTCTTAGGGAAGTTGATGAATATGAACCGGAGCAAACAGGTAATGACGTGTCGTCTTCAACCACTGAATCTGAAGATATGGAAGAAATAGAAGTTGAAGTGCCAGAATCTGTTACAACAGAACCAACCGTTCAGATAGGAACTTATGGGTCGAGATTGGTAGTGTCTGAAGAAGCTTCGAGGCGTCGAACATTAAGGGAGTCTGATGACTCTGATTTCGAAGAAGAAGAAGTTGCTCCTCTATTGACAAGGCAAGGGGCTAAACGTCATCGGTTTATGCAAGGAACTTCCTCAGCTTCAGCCGCACAGCCTGAAGTATCTCAACCTTCGCCTACCCAATCTACCATTCCACCATCACCAACACATGTTGAACAGTACATCCCATCACCCATCATTCCGACACCAATACAATCCATTCCATCCACCTCATCCACCTACGCAGACAATCAAAGGTTTTTGCAGCTAAAAGATAGAGTTGACTTCCAACAGATCCAGATCTTAGGCATAACAACGGCTATCGGTGAGATTCAGAAGCATAATGCAAATCTGGATAATGAAAATGCCGACCTAAAAAAGATTGTGGACAAAGTACAGGAAGAGAATTTGGAGCTGAAAACTTTTGTCGCTGATCAAGCAGCTGAACTAAGATCGATGCGCTCCCTGGTTGAGCAATTAATGAAAAATATAAAGGCTCAGGGGGAGACATCCTGCCGTGATCAAGTAGAAGTGTGCAGGGATGATGATGATAATAATGATGATGACCACGGCAATGATCCCAGCACGCAAAGACAGAATGAGCCAGTAGATTTTTCTGCTGCTCAGGATGCTCAGACTCAGGGGGAGCCGAGTTAATCAGGAGCTAAAGAAGGAGAGGCCAGTTCATCCAAACCTACAGAGTCTGAGATAAATGAGATGATTGATGCACTTATGGATCTCGATGATGACCCGATGGACTTGGGCTTTGATTTTGAGGATGATATGGAGGAATTAGAAGAGGGAGAATTTGTTCATGAAGATATAACGGATTGGAAGTCCGATGATGAGGTTTGTGCTGACGAAGATTATGAAGCCAATGAGATCATCGTTCACCAAAATCTAATCACTGATACGTATGTGATAGAAGGAAATGATGTGGTTAACATAGAAGTAGTCAATGCTGCTTTAAATGTTGATTCATCAATAGAAGAGCCTGCTAGAGAGCTGACCAATGAAGAGAAAAGAAAGCTATGGTTCAGGGCAGAGCTGAAGGACTTAGAGTTGAAGAAGAAGATGAGGGTGCCGGGTACTGGAAAGCTGTCAGGAAGTATATTAAGCTGGTACTTTGATCGGGAATAGCAGCTATTTATAATCAAAAGAAAAGATGGTCTCCAGTACCTCAGAAGATCTCTGAAAGTATTCAACTCATTACCGAAGATTGAGATAAAGGCGTTAGCTTGGAAAGAAATAATCAATATCGGCAACGACCCTTACGCAGAAATAATTGCCAAAATCATAAGAAAAGAAGGAAGGTCGAGGAAGTTTGAACTTCTTAATCCGAGGATAGGAAAACGAGTAATGGATCATTCTCAAATTGATCCTCTGACTGGGCGTCCATGGATGAAGATACAGTACAGACCAGTGAGATGTCTGAGAAAAGTACCACTCAAGCCAATGCCACAGAATGTCATGAAAAACCTAAACTGGTGGTATGTGGAGAGTGAAACGGGAGAAGCAGTGATGGAAGATTTTGAAGAAAAGGTGATTCTTAGAGTCTATGATCCCCTTCATCTGGTAAACCTTTCTAAAGATGACCTTCAAGTGCTGCATACTCATAAGATCTCTAGCGACACTCATATGGATAGTGAGGCTAGAAAGTATGAAAATGTAGTTAGAGTGTGTGTTGAAAAGGGTTTGTATGCTGGCAGCAGTTTGAATAAATAAAAAACAAAGTACTTAATCAAATGTCTGAATTGTTAGAAGTTATCGTCAAGGGGGAGTCTGTTGGTATACCCTGTGTGACGATAGCAATCTAAGTGATCCAACATTGTGGTTTAGTGAGTGTTTGATATATATGTATATATATGTTGGATAATTATTATTGATTGTATGTTTGAACTTGATGTATCGTATTACAAGAAGTTCAAACATAAAGATCAAAGATAAAATCAAACATAAGTTAAAAACATAAGTTAAAAACATAAGTTTCAAATACAAGTTAGTCAGATTCGAATTCTAGAAGGATTGGCATGCGAATCTATGTCAGATTCGAATGTGATCCTAGGTAGATTCGAATGTTCCTCAGTAGGCAGATTCGAGAGTGTCAGAGGGGACAAACTCGAATGGGCCTTGGGCCTGATTAGAGTTTGGCCCATGGCAGACTCGAATTAACCTCTATAATTAGGGATAGACTCGAATAATTATCAGACATTTTGCAGAATTCGAGAGAGATTAAGCAAAAGGCGATTTCGAGTTTATCATCAGTCTTAGTGTTCTTTCGGAGAGAATCAATTCGTAGGTGCGTCCGTCGTAGTTCGTGCAGCCTATTGATAGTCTCCGTGTTCCTAGTGAGAGTTGTTACCGTCTACCCGTTAACGAGGATTCCGCACTCGTTGATGGTTCCGCGTCTAGATAGATCTGTATTAGGTAGACCTTACATAAGGGCTATGAGAACTCACCTTGAGTGCGATGGCAAAAACGAGCATAAAATGCAATTTAGCGTAATTGATGGGTGATGCACCGGGTGAGTTTAATCGAGCCCTAAATGATAATAGGGACTTAATAACTCTTATATATTATAATATGTATATTTATAGATTTTATATCTTAAATCACCCAACATTACAAGTTTATAAATAAAACCCAATTAAAATGTCAAGTTTATATATATATATATATATATATATATATATATATATATATATATATATATATATATATATATATATATATATATATTTTTCCAGCTTTTTCGAAGGTTTTTCGGCCTACTTTGAGGCTGTTTTTGACCAAGCTCCAAAACGTTTTAGGCTTTGGTTTTATTGGACATTAAATAACTATATACAAAGATTATTAAAGTCAAGAACGGCCATTTTTAGAGATGTTTAGGTTGGGGAAAAAGCTTGTTGAAAACCCTATGTTGGCCATTTTTGAGCTGTAAAACTTTCGGTTCCCCAAATAATTTCTGGAGGTCTTAAACTCCAAAATAAATTATGAAAACGTCCATATTTTTAGTTAAGACATAGATATAACTTTTGAGAGAAGAATCAACTCATTTCGTTAAGTTATGAATTAGTTATGATTTTTCAAAGTCGACGCAACATTTCAGCCGAAATTCCGTATTTCATAAACTTAAAACAACTTGTGATTCTTGTTGTTTATGCAAAAACTAATTGTATAAAATGTTATAAAACACATTTATAAAACTTGTTTTCATAATATTTATACTTGCATGATGTGTTTATATATTTATAAACACATTTGAAGAAAACAACTTAAACACAAAACTAGTGATTAATAAACTTGAGTTTTTATGAAACTTGTTGTTGGTGATTATATATATTATGCAAGACTGTTGGGAAATAATTTAAGTATGTTCAAACTGTTAGTTAGACTTCTCAGACTGTTAGTAGATTTTTCATGTAAATACAAAGTTCATGCTGCTAGTTGAAGAAACTCGAGCTGCCAGTGTAAAAGTTCAAGCTGCCAGAGCAAAACAACTCAAGCTGCTCAGTTCATGCTGTCAAGAGATTCAAGCTGCTCAACAGTTTCATAAACAGAAAGTGCTGATTTTCAGGAAACGATATCTACATGAAGATTCCAGCATATCTACTATCAGAGAAGTCATAGTCCTTCAAGGAAACAAGTCCAAAAAGCAATATAAATAGACAGAATAGGTTTTCTATTGAATAGAAGTTTTCTACATATTTTGAGTCTGTAATTGCTTTGTTGATTAAGTTTTCTCAAGCCTCTAAGGTTGTAAAACCCTAAGAACAGTCTGTGTTCTTCGTCTAATCAAAACAGATTAGAGGTGATTGTAATCATTGAATTCAGCAATACAAACAGTCTTGATTACTTCCTATGTTTTATGTTTCATTGGTTCTGAATGTTTTTGTTAAAATAATTAAGTGTTATTCCGCAAACTTCTTAATTAAACTTTGATTCAAAGCAAGATTATTGATTTATACTCTGATAAATTTCAAATCAGTTAATCTTGGTTATTTAGTTTTAGATCCTGACAAGTGGTATCAGAGACAGGTTGTTCTTTGTTTTTCAAAGTCGAAAACTTTCTTTCAAATTTTTAATCTTTTACAATGGAATTTGAAAATAGCAGCAGTGGATCTGGGCAAAGACTCAAAGTGCCTATGCTCAAGCCCACTGAGTTTGAGATGTGGAAACTCAGGATTCAACAGCATATTCAATTCATTGATTATGCCATATGGGAAGCTGTTGAATTCCCTCCTGTAGTTGATCCAGAACTTGATGATGAGGGAAAACCAGTCAAAACTCCTCCAAAAACTGAACTTGAAAGGAAGGCTAGAATGAATGAAGTGAAAGCACTCACATTATTACAAATAGCCATTCCTAATGCTTATCAACATCAGTTCAAAAAGTTTTATACTGCTCACTCTCTTTGGAATGCCTTAGAGAAGAGGTTTGCTGGTAATGCCAGTACCAAGAGAAATCAAAAAGACCTCTTGAAACAGCAGTATGAAAACTTTTCTGGTGGCAAGAATGAAAACCTCACTCAAATCTTTGACAGGTTCAACAAACTGATAAGTAAACTGGAAAGTGCAAAGGTCAATCTGGATCAAGATGAAGTCAACAGAAAGTTTCTCAGATCTCTTGGAGAAGAATGGACAGTCTATGCTGCACAGTGGAGAACAAAAGACACTCTTGATGAGATAGAATTGGATGATCTGTATAACAGTTTAAGAGTGTTTGAGACTGAGATTGATGCTAAAAAGAAATCCTTTTCTTATAATCACAATACTGCTCTTCTGTCTTCTGAAAAATCTAATAACTGTGATTCTTTTTCAGGTGGTGATGGCAATTCTGCTGAAACTCACTATGAGGCTTTTGTTGCCAATGATGGATTATTTGCTCTAAATGTTGAAGACTTGGAACAAATTCATCCAGATGATCTTGAAGAGATGGATTTAAAGTGGCAACATGCAATGCTGACCATGAGAGCCAAAAGATTTCTGAAAAGAACTGGTAGGACCAACTTTCAAGCCAAGACAGAAGGCAAACCAACTTTTGATAAATCAAAAGTGGAATGCTATAAATGCCATAAGCTTGGTCACTTTGCCAGAGAATGTAGATCTCAAGGTCAACAGCCATCAAGGACTTCACAGCCCATCCAAGCGTCCTCATCAACAGCACTTGTCTCTCAAGAAGACAATGTGTTTGACTGGAGTGATCAGACAGAGGAAGAATTTCAAAATCAAGCACTTATGGCAGAAACATCAAATGTCTCCTCCACTGAACTACCATCTGAGGTAAATTCTAAACTCTGCTCTCAATCATGCAAAAATATGGTTAAAAAGTACAGAGATCATAATGAGAGCATGTGCAAAACTCTAGCTAAGATGGAAGAAAGGAGATATGAATATATGCAAGCCATAGAAGATCTGGAAAAACAGATCAATGATTATAAGGATAATGAGATTCAAATGGGGTATGATAGAAACTATCATGAATGGGAGAAAAAGGAACTCAATAAGAAAATAGAATCTCTGAATAAAAAGGTAGAAGAAACTGAACAGAAGGTGTTAGAGGCTAATGAGAAACTGGAATCTGTTAACATAGATCTAGGTAACTTCAAGTTAGCAAATCAAAAGCTAGAACACCTAATGGAAGTTCAATTCAAAGATAGAGTGAAATCTCAGGTCAATCCCAAAGAAGGAATAGGATACAGAGCTACTCCACCTCCATATAATAACAAGTACATTCATCCAATGAGTGAAGTTGCTGATAGACTTGTCAATGAACCACTAGATGAGTCTATGACTATTGTAGATCCTATCCTTGATAACAGTCCTGAATTAAAAGAAGATAAGAGTCAAAATAGAGACTGTGACACAAAGAGTGCACCCATAGAAGTCCAAGTTCCCAGTAAGAAAGGAAAAGAGAAGATGAGTGTATGCAATGCTACTCCACAAGTTTATGTACATTCTAACTGTAACACTGCATCTTCATCAAAAGGAACTAAAAGAGGTAAAACTGTTTCTATCTGCACATGCCAAAAACATGGTGTTCAAAAGTTTCCTAAACAACAGCAGGTAAGAGGAAACCAGAGAAACAAGAACCAGATATTGACAGAAAAGTCTGGTGTTCCAATTCAAACTGTCAAAAGATGCTTTCACTGTGGAAGGAAGAATCACTTAGCCAAGGATTGTTTTTACAAACCAGCTGTTGTAAAACAGACTGTGCATCACACAAAATCAAATCCTAATCAGGCAAATCACTCAAAAGTGAAACCTTCCACAGCAGCTCCAAAGAAAACAGTTGATCACAGATTCTCAAAAGTTAATAAAAAATAGTCCACACATCAAAAACAAGTTTTGGCAAAGCCTAAATCAAGTTTTAAACAAATATGATGTGTCAAGGACAAATCTATTGCTCAAACTGCTAATGCAAAAGATCAGACTGCTAAGTCAAAATCTGATGCTGTTAATGCAAAAACTGAAACTGTTAGCACTACAAACACAGCTCAAGCTGATGGGCATCAAACTGGAGCTGCTAGTGAATCATCTGAGACTGTCAGAAGAAAAGATGATCAAAATAGTTGGATACCTCATATTATCACTAAATACTCTCCAAAGACTCCATCAGTAGATCTCACCAAATATAAGAAGTCAAAAACAGTTTTTAGTTATGTCAATGTACAAGGCCAACCCAAAACCAATTTGGTTTGGGTTTACTCCACTACTAACTAAGCTGTTATTTGTGCAGGGCAACCACAGGTCTCCTCATAGAACAAGATGGCATCTGGACAGTGGATGCTCTAGGCACATGACAGGCAATTCTGAATGCTTGTCAAATTTCAAAGGTTTTGATGGAGGTTTTGTTGCATTTGGAGGCAACTCAAAAGGAGGTAAGGTTACAGGTAAAGGTACTGTTAATGCAGGCAACATGACATTCCATGATGTTCTGTATGTTGAACAGCTTAAGTACAATCTATTGAGTGTCTCTCAAATCTGTGACAAACAAAACATTGTTCTGTTCACAGATTCTGAGTGCATTGTTCTTTCAAAGGATTTCAAAATTCCTGAAAATCTTGTTTTACTTAGAACACCAAGAAAGGACAATGTTTACTGCCTGGACACAGCTCTCTTGACTAAATCAAATACTTTAAGCTGTTTAATATCCAAAGCATCATCAAATGAGTCTGCTCTTTGGCATAGAAGGATGTGTCACATGAACTTCAAGTCCATGAATGATTTAGTTAAAAAGAATCTGGTAAGAGGATTACCACAAAAGGAGTTCATTTGTGATGATCATTGTGTAGCATGTCTTAAAGGTAAGCAACACAAAACTTCTCATAAGGCCAAAGAAGTAAATTCAATCTCATCTGTTCTTCAGTTGTTACATATGGATCTATTTGGTCCAACATCTGTTTTGAGTTTGAATAAAAGGGCATACTGTTTAGTCATTGTTGATGATTTCACCAGATTTACTTGGTTTACTTTCTTAGGTCCAAAGATGAAACTGCTGAGCTAGTTAAGTCTTTTATCCTTAAGATAGAAAACCAATCCAATTCCAAAGTTAAGGTGATAAGATCAGACAATGGAACTGAATTTAAAAATCAAATTCTAAACAGTTTCTGTGAGTCCAAAGGCATTGCTAGACAATATAGTGCACCAAGAACACCACAGCAAAATGGTGTAGCTGAAAGAAAGAATAGAACATTAATTGAGGCTGCTAGAACAATGCTAGCTGATTCAAATCTGCCAATGCCTTTCTAGGCAGAAGCTGTTAATACAGCCTGTTATGTTCTAAATAGGGTTCAAGTTGTCCAATCTCAAGGAAAAACTCCCTATGAGTTATTCCATAACAGAAGTCCCCTAATAGCTTTCTTCAAGCCTTTTGGATGCCCATGTACTATTCTTCACACCAAGACTCACTTAGGGAAGTTTGAGAGTAAAGCTGAAGAAGGATTCTTTGTAGGATACTCAACTCAAAGCAAAGCCTATAGAGTATACAACAGTGTGTCTAAAACAATTGAAGAAAGTGCCAATGTTGAATTTAATGAAAATACTGCTAATATCAAAGGCACTGGTCCTGATTGGTTGTTTGATTTAGATTCACTAACAAATTCTCTGAGCTTTGTTGAGTATACTGCAGAAGCTGATGCATACAGGGTTGAAGCTGCTAACACGAATTCTCATGCTGCCAATACAATTTCTCATGCTGTTGGCACAAAGTCTCAGACTGCTGCAGATTCAACAAGTTGGGATGATTTCACCACTCTACCACTTCTGTCTTGTGATCCTCCAGGGGTCCTGAATGATACAAATCCAGACACTGAAGTGCCACTCCAAAGTTCTGAAAGAACAGCTCCAACACAACAGGAAACAGTCCCAGATTCAAGTCAAGCTGTTTCAGAAACTGAACCACTCACTGGTTCTGATGGAGATGATACAAACCTTGGAACTTCTTTTCAAACAGAGAGAGAGCCCACACTAAGAGTTCACAAGTATCACCCTCTCAATCAAATACTGGGTGATCCAAGCACTCCTGTTCAAACAAGGAAGATGGTTCAAAATGAGACTGCTGCTGCTGAACTAGCAGTTCCTGAATTCAGTCTAGCTGCTTTTGAACATGCCTGTTTCATGTCTCAATTGGAACCTAAAAAGGCATCAGAAGCATTAAACGATTCATCCTGGATTGAAGCTATGCAAGAAGAGCTTTTACAGTTCAAAATTCAGAATGTATGGACTCTGGTGGATCTTCCTAAAGGTAAGAGAGCAATAGGTACAAGATGGGTGTTCAGAAACAAGAAGGATGAGAGAGGAATAGTCATCAAGAACAAAGCAAGACTAGTAGCACAAGGGTACACTCAAGAAGAAGGAATAGATTATGATGATGTCTTTGCTCCAGTAGCAAGAATTGAAGCCATCAGACTGTTTCTAGCATATGCAAGTTTCAAAGGATTTAAAGTGTATCAAATGGATGTTAAGTCTGCTTTCCTGTATGGGACAATTGAAGAGGAAGTGTATGTGTGTCAACCTCCTGGTTTTGAAGACTACAAGTATCCAGACAGGGTGTACAAGCTAGACAAAGCTCTCTATGGTCTTCACCAAGCCCCCAGAGCATGGTATGACACACTGTCATCATATCTTCTACAGAATGGATTCAAGAGAGGCACTCTGGACAAAACACTCTTCACTAAATCCATCAAAGCTGAGATTCTACTTGTCCAAATCTATGTTGATGACATCATCTTTGGCTCAACTAATGATAGTTTGTGCAAAGAATTTGAGGCCCTAATGCACAAAAAGTTTCAAATGAGTTCAATGGGGGAACTCACATTCTTTCTAGGGCTGCAGGTTAAACAGAAGCCTACTGGTCTATTCATAAGTCAATCAAAGTATGTCAAAGACATATTGGAAATGTTTGGCTATCAAGACACAAAGGTTGCAAGCACTCCAATGGATCCTCATAAACAGCTCCATACAGACAAAGATGGCATAGATGTGGACATTCATCTATACAGATCCCTTATAGGATCTCTCATGTATCTAACATCTTCAAGACCTGATATTATGTTTGCTGTCTGTGTGTGTGCTAGATTTCAATGCTCTCCAAAGGATTCTCACTTGGTTGCTGTTAAGAGAATCTTTAGATATCTTAAAGGCCAACCACATTTAGGTCTATGGTATCCTAAAGACTCTCCTTTTGAACTAACTGCTTATTCTGACAGTGACTATGGTGGATGCAACATTGACAGAAAATCCACAACTGGTGGATGTCAATACTTAGGAGCAAGACTGGTCTCTTGGCAATGCAAAAAGCAAACAACTGTCTCCACATCATCCACTGAAGCAGAATACGTAGCAGCTGCAAGTTGCTGCTCCCAGGTAATGTGGATTCAAAATCAGCTAAGAGACTATGGTATGAATTTCTTATCCACTCCTATTTATATTGACAATTCAAGTGCAATTAGCATTGTGCAAAACCCAGTGAAATTCCCAAAAACCAAGCATATAGAAATCAGGTTTCACTTCATCAGAGATTGTAATGAAAAGAAATTAATCCAAGTTACCAAAATACATACAGATGATCAGCTAGCTGATCTATTTACAAAACCTTTTGATGTGGGAAGGTTCACTTTCCTAATATCAAATATTGGTATGGTAAACATGGATTAATTGGTTTTCATTATTATCGACTCAGTATGCTAATTTAAGGGGGAGACACTGTTCCATTGAAAAGTTGCACAATTTTACACTAACAGCATGAGTCTTTTCTCATGCTGCTAGTTCATTTTCTCGGACTGCTAGTTATGTTCACTTGATCTGTCAAAGTGTGCAGGGTATTTGGGTAATTTTTCAAATGTGTGCGCGGGACCCAACCTTTTCGAAACCTTTAAAGGTCCCGGTTTCGTTCAGTTGTAACTACCCGTTACATATTCTTCTTCCACGGCCTTCTGCTTTCTCTCTGAACGAATCACACATTCTTCTTTCAAACCCTACAACCATCGTTTGTTCATCCATGGAGTTCGTAAAAGAGCATAACTGCCTCCCATACACCCTAAAACACTCTGAACTTCAACCGTTTCATGCAATGATGGATTTCCTCAGGCACTCCCATATTCATTATGCCCTAACCATAAACCCTACTATATACATCTCCCATATTGAACAGTTTTGGAATCATGCTTCTGTTCAAACCATCAATGGAGTGCCTACTCTCATATCCAAGATTGATGGAACTGTCATCAATATCACTGAGGAATCCATCAGACATCACTTGCATCTTCAAGATGCCTCAGGTATGACCGACCTATCCCTTCAAGCTTTACATTTTGGTCTTCAAAACATTGGTTATAGGGGTCCTGCTGATTCTTTTACTTTTCTTAAGGCACATTTTTCTCCTAAATGGAAATACCTTGTGCACATTATTCAGCAATGTTTAAGCCCCAAAAGAACTGGTTGGTCTGAGTTTTCTTCAAATATTGCCACTGCCTTAGTGTGCTTTTCTACTGGCCAACAGTTCAATTTTTCAAACATGATTTTTCAGGGGATGTTAAGGCATCATTCCCTAAAGAATGGGAAATTTTTGATGTATCCTAGGTTTTTGGCAGAAATAATTGCACACACCTGCACAACTCCACATTTACATAAACGGATACATGTTTCCCATAGGCACTCATTGTCTTCAATCAAAAGGCTGATAAAGCCAAGTGCCAATTTTGTAAGTGTAGATGCTCCATTGCCCTCTGTAATGATGAACATCATTTCAGGAAACAGAGGAGAGGGTCTTGAGCAGGCTCAGCCTAACATTACTGCTACAACCCCAAGACCCCAACCCACTCCTCATGATACAAATATTCCCTCTGATCCTTTTGTACAGCCAACATGCCCACTCAGAAACACTTACAAAAGAAAAAGGGGACCAGGAGCTCCTTCCTCCTCCTCCCATCAGCAAGAGCCATATATCCCTGTGCAGGAGGATACTCCTGCACAGCATATCCAAAGGGAACCACTAGAGGAAACTCCCATACTCACTCAGGAGGTGAACATCTCTTCAGAGATGGTTCATATGGGTTCTGTGGCTGGCACTACTGATGTCTCTGCAAAAGAGGCACAGGACAGTGCCAACATAGCTAAGACCACGCCCATGGCAACAGCAAGTGTGCCACCACAAGCTGGAAGTCCCCAGAACCAAGAAAAGAGGGGCCCAGAGGTTTCTACTTCTGGTATTGATGTCAGTGATAGATCACAAGCACCACAGGTGTTTTCTGATCTTGAGACTAGTCTGCAACTTATGCTTTTGACGGATCCCAAGCTGAAACCTGTTGTAGCTATGTTGGAATACCAAATGTCCATCATTGCTGCACAGGGTGCACAAATAATGGCCCTAAAGCAATCAGAAATGGCTCAAAATCAGAGGATGGATTATCTTCATAAAGGGTTTACCCTTTGTGGAAATAAGCTCATTCAATTAGAGCGTTTGATTCAAACCCAAGGGGCAAAGGTTGTTGGTCCTTCTGACCAAACCAATGCTTCCAAAAAGGGGGAGAATCAGGAGGTTCCTAAATCAGTCCAAGCAGCTCCAACAACAACAACAGTCCAAGTAGCACCAACAGTCCCAGTTTCTAGGCTAGCAGTCCCAACAGCTTCTCAAGCTGTTAGCCTAGAAACTCAAGCTGCTCCTTCAAAAGTCACTGGAGTTGTGATCAGGGAAGGCATTCAAGCTCCATCAAGTACAGTCCAAGCAACATCCTCTTCTGTAAAAGACAAGGGCAAGGGCATTCTCATTGAGTCTCCAAAGCACAAATTCTCCTCCAAAGAAACCCAGATTGCCTTTGATGCTGAAGTTGCCAAGAAATTGGCAGAAGAAATGGACAAAGAATTAGATCAGCAAGCCCAGCCCCCAATAGATGATGATGAGACATTAGGTGATTACCTAAAGGGGTTTGTGGGCAAACAAGGTGAAAAGAAGAGAAAGATGCCAACAGGGCACTCCAAGGCTGAGCATAGAAGATTTCTTATCAATTTTGCCTTTGCAGCAGGTATTCCAAAGAAAATGGCTCAGTCCATGTCTACTGAAAGGCTGCAGGAGATTCATGACAAGGAGATGGACAAAAGAAAGAGAACAAAAGTCTCTCCAGAAGCTCAACCATCCAAAGAAGTCCAACCATCAACTCAATCAGTCCAAACTAAAGCTGCTACCAGTGCTCCTGTTCCTACTGAACAAGCTGTTGCATCTATTCCTACATCTGATCCATCCTCACAAGCAAAGCTATATCAAGTTAAAAGAGTGCTGTTTGATCAACAACTGCAAAAAGCCATGGAGATAGAGAAGTTGATTGATCAGCATGATTTTACAAAGCCTCAAATCAATTACTGGTTTGCTAAGTCCCTGGATGACCGTAACTTGAGAGTTAAGTTTGTGGTAAGAAGGGAGTCTGGACCAGAAGAAGAATATGATACATTTTGGCAGATGGTTCAGAAGTTGACCAGAGATGAGCTTATCAGAATGCACAACATTGGGTCTGTATCACAAGTTAGATCTGCTCTACCACAAGTGAAGCAAGTAATTAAAGATCTAAAATCAATTGTTGACCCTGAATCTGCAAGGAAAGAAATAGAGGATGCTGTGAAGAAGGGGAAGAAGGTCAAGCAAGTTGATCTGTTTGTCAAGTCAAGGACATACAGAATCAAATTTTCAGATGGACCTGGTATATTCTTCAATCTCGAATTTTATGATTTACCAAAAGATATGCTACTTCAGATAAAATCTGTTAGGGTATCTTGTGATAGAGATGAGATGAAGAAAGAATTTTTGAAGGCTGTAGATCAGAAACTTGCACAGTTGTAAGTTTTTGAAAGCCTTGGTTTGTGAATAACAGTTTACTTTTTCATTTCCATTTTTGTATAGAACTTAAAGTCTTGTGTAAAGAATTTAAGTTAGGGGGAGATTGTTGGGAAATAGTTTAAGTATGCTCAAGCTGTTAGTTAGACTTCTCAGACTGTTAGTAGATTTTTCATGTAAATACAAAGTTCATGCTGCTAGTTGAAGAAACTCGAGCTGCCAGTGTAAAAGTTCAAGCTGCCAGAGCAAAACAACTCAAGCTGCTCAGTTCATGCTGTCAAGAGATTCAAGCTGCTCAACAGTTTCATAATCAGAAAGTGCTGATTTTCAGGAAAGATATCTACACGAAGATTCCAGCATATCTACTATCAGAGAAGTCATAGTCCTTCAAGGAAACAAGTCCAAAAAGCAATATAAATACAGAGAATAGGTCATTCTATTGTATAGAAGTTTTCTGCATATTTTGAGTCTGTAATTGCTTTGTTGATTAAGTTTTCATAAGCCTCTAAGGTTGTAAAACCCTAAGAACAGTCTGTGTTCTTCGTCTAATCAAAACAGATTAGAGGTGATTGTAATCATTGAATTCAACAATACAAACAGTCTTGATTACTTCTTATGTTTTATGCTTCATTGGTTCTGAAAGTATTTGTTAAAATAATTAAGTGTTATTCCGCAAACTTCTTAATTAAACTTTGATTCAAAGCAAGATTATTGATTTATACTCTGATAAATTTCAAATCAGTTAATCTTGGTTATTCATATTTTAGATCCTGACAAGGCGTTAGCTTGGAAAGAACTAATCAATATTGGCAACGACCCTTACGCAGAAGTAATTGCCAAAATCATAAGAAAAGAAGGAAGGTCGAGGAAGTTTGAACGTCTTAATCCGAGGATAGGAAAACGAGTAATGGATCATTCTCGAATTGATCCTCTGACTGGGCGTCCATGGATGAAGATACAATACAGACCAGTGAGATGTCTGAGAAAAGTTCCACTTAAGCCAATGCCACAGGACGTCATGAAAAACCTAAACTGGTGGTATGTGGAAAGTGAAACGGGGGAAGCTGTGATAGAAGATTTTGAAGAAAAGGTGATTCTTAGAGTCTATGATCCTCTTCACCTGGTAAACCTTTCTAAAGTTGACCTTCAAATACTGCATGCTCATAAGATCTCTAGCGACACTCATATGGATAGTGAGGCTAGAAAGTATGAAAATGTAGTTAGAGTGTGTATTGAAAAGGGTTTGTATGCTGGCAGCAGTTTGAATAAATAATAAACCAAGTACTTAATCAAATGTGTGAATTGTTAGAAGCTATCGTCAAGGGGGAGTCTGTTGGTACACCCTGTGTGACGATAGCAATCTAAGTGATCCAACATTGTGGTTTAACGAGTGTTTGATATATATGTAGGATAATTATTATTGATTGTATGTTTGAAATTGATGTATCGTCTTACAAGAAGTTCAAACATAAAGATCGAAGATAAAATCAAACATAAGTTTCAAATACAAGTTAGTCAGATTCGAATTCTATAAGGATTGGCATTCGAATCTATGACAGATTCGAATGTGATCCTGGGTAGATTCGAATGTGCTCACTTAGGCAGATTCGAGAGTGTCAGTGGGGACAAACTCGAATGGGCCTTGGGCCTGATTCGAGTTTGGCCCATGGCAGACTCGAATTAGCCTCTATAATTAGGGATAGACTCGAATAATTATCAGACCTTTTGCAGAATTCGATAGTGATTAAGCAAAAGGCGATTTCGAGTTTATCATCAGTCTTAGTGTTCTTTCGGAGAGAATCAATTCGTAGGTGCGTCCGTTGTAGTTCATGCAGCCTATTGATAGTCTCCGTGTTCCTGGTGAGTGTTGTTACCGTCTACCCGTTAACGAGGATTCCGCACTCGTTGACGGTTCCGTGTCTAGATAGATCTGTGTTAGGTAGACCTTACACATTTTATAAAGGATCATGTTGAAAATGGAAATATAGAATTATATTTTGTTCCTACTGAATATCAACTAGCTGATTTGTTTACCCAAGCGTTAGATGAAAAAAGGTTTAATTTTTTGGTATACAAATTGGGTATGTTGAATCATTAAAATTTAATAATTCAGTAGTTTCAATTTATAATTTTAAATTTACATTTTTTAATTTATTCTAATCTGATGTTAAATTCTTGAATTTTAAAAGTTCAATATTTTTTTTGGAATTTAACAAGATCTGGATTGTCATGTGCAGGGGGAGCAGAAAATGAATTTATCTGATTTTGAGAAAATCTGATACAATTTATCTGATATTTTGTAGGGGAGCTGAGTTGAGAAATATGATATACATTTGAGGGGGAGCAGCATTCAGAAATAAATGGGGGAGCATTCTAATTTTTTTTAAAATTTTTTTATGAGTTTATTTTTTGTGTGTTAATTTTTTATTATGTGTATTCTCAATTTTTTTTTTGTTTTTGTTTAAATCTGTTTTAATTTTTTTTTGAAAATCAGAAATTTTTTTGTTTGTTTTTGTTTTTTTTAATTTGTTGAATTTTTTTTAAAAGATGTTGGGTTTTTGTCGATAAATGGGTTTATATTTGATGTAGTTGAAATTTGGCAGGTTAAGGTTTTCAAACATGGGCCGGTTAAGGTTTTAAAAATATGGGCCGGGTAATATTGACTATAAATTTGAAATTCAAATTTCAAATTAACTTTTTTTAGAAAACCGGTTCTTGATTTCTTCTTCTTCAACAAGATTCCTTCACCATTAAGCAAACTCAAAAACCCACATCTAATCGACTGAATCAAAATATTTTTTCATCAAATTGTGAGTAAATGTTTTGTTGTTTAGCTTATCGTATTTGTACATAGGTTTTTTTTTCTTTTCAGTTTTGGGATATATGTGTAACTGTGATTGTATATGTTTCGTATTTGAGAGTTCATGGAGATTCATAACATTTGTTCATGAAAATGAAATTAAATGTGTGATGGGTTTCGTATTGTAAACATGAACATGAATCTGAAATTTCATGAGTCACTTTCCATCACACAAACAGATATTATGATTTTGGTTTTTAAAAGTGTCGAGTTCAAGTTTTTTCTGAAATTTGAATTTTTAACAGCTTTAATGTTGTTTTTAATTAAAGTTCAGTAAAACAAAATTGTTTAAAATTGATTTTCGAGGGGGACATAAGTTTTTAATCATTGAAAAAGTCCTTGGAATCAATTTTGACAAAATCAGTGTATAAAGGACTTGTACATAAATTCATCAGAACTTTCTCGATTAAAGGCTTCAATCGAGAAAATCCTTAGTATCAATCGAGTTGATTGACTAATCAATCGAGAGTACTTGATGTTTAATTCGAGTTGACTAACTTTGTCATTCGAGTGAAACATATGATTTGATCGAGTTGTCAGTGTTCACTAATCGAGTTGTCCATACTTAGAAAATTTCAATACATGTCTCGATTAAAACAAGTCTCATGTTTTATTCGAGTTTATTCCATGTTGTAATCGAGAATATTCAGTTTGTTACTCGAGTTGATCAGATTGATACTTAGAACATTTCAATACATGAGTCTCGATACATTGCCCGAGAAACTTATGTTTCATTTGAGTTGGTCTCATGATATATTCGAGGAAGTTCCCACTTCATGCGAGTTGCACTTAACACTCATTCGAGTCTTTTCATGTTCAATACGAATTTACCCCAAGTTTTATTCGAGAAAGACTACTATTCATTCGAGTTGATGTATAGACTAATTCGAGTTGTTTCATGTATCATCCGAGATTAATCAAGACTCATTCGAGATGGATGAAGTTTCATTCGAGTTTCTATGAAATTTTTTCCTAAGTGTTGGATTTTTAATGTTTTAAAGTAAAATGTGACATTTTTTCAAGAAATTGTTATAAATTTGTGTTTTTCTAACATTGGTCTCTGAACGATTGTCTAGAATCCCGATGCCTTAAACAGATAATCTCAAATTTTTATAATTTCTGACAAAATGTTATATTTTTCTACTTTGAATGATTTCATTTGTTTACCTGTCTTGTCTAACATGATTCTTATTTGTTTACAGGTTTCAAATGGCATCTCCAAATCATTCCTAGAATTCTGATTCATCATATTCCCATTCATCCTCCAACCATACACTCGTATCTACACCCGTCCGATCAACCTCAGTGGCTAGACCTTCACCTTCAACCATCATACCTGATAACCAACTTGTTAAACCCAAACATTGCATGCTTTCAAAGACAACAACCATCGTTTGGATACAAAGGTCATAAAAGTTAGTCACCCTATTATCGTAGATATTCTCAAAGGTCATCCTTTGGGATATCTTCTTCAGTACAAACCCTCTAACCCATAAGTCTACCGGCAACAATTTTGGCATACAGTCAAATTTGTTCCTGCTGATGGAAACCACCATTTTAAAGTAACCATTGATCAGTTTAAATCCAAGATTACCCTTGCCAGACTACGCCACAACTTGTTTCTCCCAAGACGGATAGACACAGTTAACTTTCCTGAGTTAGCTGATTTTGAAGACTTTGTTTCCGATGAGGAGCTGGTTCTTGACTTAATATGCTTGGGTTACTCAAAGCCACTACCAAAAAGCTCCAAGTTTCATCGAAATGGATTAAATGGAGAATGGTACACATTATTTGGGATCATCAATAGATGCATGACGTCTAAGCATACAGGAATAGACAGGTGCAACATTCACTGTCTACGGATCTTCCATGGTATTGCCTTCAATAAGCAGTATGACTATGCTCATTGCATCTGGGAAGACCTAAAAGAGATTGTACTGGCTAAAACAACCAACAGATCAAGGAAGTTTGTTCCGCTTCAGAGATTCATTCAAATCCTAATCCGAGGGATTCTAAGAGCCAATGAGAATATACCAAAGCGAGCAAACTCACAAAGATGTCCCGACTATGTAATGATGAGTTTACACGAGGTGCCGGATTCTCCTAATGCGAATATCATGCCGATTCCTGAATCTTTATTAAAATATGCAGATTGTGAATTCACTTTTCATGCAATTCAATCATATACAACACAATTCATATGAACAATTATCAATCAAACACAATCTATTGAATGATTAAGAGAGAAAATATTACATTGGAGGTTTCGGCTTTCTTGCAAAGCAATCCTTCTTTCTCTCTAAATCAGATCCATATGTGTGTGTAATCTTCGATTCATAGCAGCATGCGTAGCATACATTTCTATTTATACACAATACACAAGTATTGTGTATTTACACATATAACCCCTAATCTATTGAGTATTTACAATTATATACAATATAATTGTTTCATCTCTATTATTTATTCCCAACATTCTCCCCCTTAGAGATGAACACAATTATTAAAGTAATATTTATTTCAGCTCTACAAATATTGTCCCTAACAATCTCCCCCTTAGAGATGAAATCAACTTTATAAAAGATCATTTCAGGGACTTTTTCGTGAATATTCTTCTATTCTCTGATCTCTGAATCTTCTTCTTTTCTTTATTTGACTCTCTCTGATCTTCACATATCTTCTTCTCTGAACTTCTCTTTTCTTGTATTTTCTTGTAAGTACACTCCCCCTTGAATCATGAATAGCTTTTTAATTCTCTCCCTTGATCAATTCATTTGATATGATGTAGCAATTGTCTTTAGTTGACTTCAATCTACTCAACTGTTGTCTCTGAACTTTAGTTTTTCTCCCCCTCATGATGATCATAAGAATTATGAAAATCATGCAAAATCTTCAGAGACATTAATTCATTGAAGTTTACAGTAGCAGAAATACAACAACAATTACAATTTCAAAATATTTCAAATTGACTTTCTCCCTCTCAAACTGATATCCTCTCCCCCTATACAAAACCAACCTAACTCACTCTTCCTCAAAAATTTCACTCCCCCTCGAATTGATACTTTAGCTTTTCAGAATAAAAACAAAGCTTTTCAACTTTGGGGAAAATGAAACACATTCATTTTGTGAGAAAATGAGTCCAGGTCCACATAGGATTCCTGTTTACACAATAGACAAAATCTATGTGACCTACGTTTAGCGCTGGCATGATAGTAACACTGGTAGGATTTCCAAATAGTCATCGTGAAATCCTTTATCATGAAAGAATCACTCATATTTGTTCCGGCTTAGTCACTTTGGACTAGCAGTTTATAGTCACGCAGACTGTCAGACTCGATGTGTCCTAAAAGAGTATATAATCAGCTCTAGACACAATGTGCATCAAATGAAGTGGGAGACCGGAGCAAATGTCTTCCTTCTTTCAATATCAATAATATCCAAATGATATATCGATAGAAATGTGTTATATCTCCATAATTATTGAAACAGAAATCTTTTGAGAGATAACTGAGTAGTTGGTGGGGTTAAGTGCATGCGTCACTGGGTCCATGACGTCTTTTTCAATATCAAGTCGCCTAGGGCTTGATAGATTATGTGGATTACCCAGCAGACACAGTGTAGGTAGGATTTTATTTTCTTCAAATCCTTTCTCAACACTCAGCTCTCAGCATTTTTCAACTAAGCTCCCTCCGACTCACTTTTAAGAAATGAATTCAGTCAGCTTTATAGCAAAAGCATGATCTGATGCATCACCATCTCCTTTCAATATCAATATCCCACTCCTTTACATTTTATCTCTGCTCGACTCTGTCAGTACCCCGTGATAACTGACACTTCTCAACTAATAAACCTAAAGAACCCTCACCCGCACAATCTATAGATGGTTTGCTTCTTGGGTAGGTCTTCCGGTTCTGGTTAGACCATAGAAGCGATATTTATGCCTATCACTCAGATTGGTGCATAATCGGAGTCAGCAGAAAAATTTTCAGCTTTGAATGATCATGAGATATGATGAAATCCAACTTATATGGTATTGGAGATGATATGCATATAATTTTGGGAGATATCAGAATGAAATGGAAAATCTGATATATGATATGAAAAGAATAAGATTTTCTTGAAAGAATTAGCACATGGGAGATAACAGGAGAATCCAGTATAAATTGGAAGAGTTCTAACAAAAAGAATCTCAGAAGAAATGAGATTATGAAAATCAGAGAGATTAGATCAATTAATCTCAATGATAGATTCAGAGATTCATAAAAAAATTTCTTTTCAGCTCAAAAACTCTTTTTATGTGTGTGTCAAATATTTTCGTGAAAAATCACACATAGTTTTGAAAATGTAAGGTCTACGACTGCAAGATCTATCTTGACGCGGATCCGTGAACGAGTGCGGAATCCTCGTTGACGGTTAGACGGACAACTCTCAACCAACGGAACACGGAGACTATTAGACGCTGAACGAACGACACACGAACGATCCTACGAACTAATTCTCTCCGAAACGGCACTCACCTACCAGATAAACTCGAGATCGCCTTTTGCTTAATTCCTCACGAATTCTGCTAAAAAGTCTCTTAATGATTCGAGTCTATCCCTAATTATAGACCCTGATTCGAGTCTGATGTGGGCCAAACTCGAATCTGGCCCAAGGCCCATTCGAGTCTGTCCACAATGACATTCTCGAATCTAGCCCATTCGAATCTAAGGATACATTCGAATCTATCACAGATTCGAATGTCTTCCTTTACCTATTCGAATCTAGCCAATACACTTAAACACTTAAGTGATGAAACTTATGTTTTACTTATGCTTGAGTTAATCTTTGACCTTTATGTTTGAACTTCTTGTAATATGTTACATCAAGTTCAAACACACAATCAATAACAGTCAAGCATATATAAACATATCTAACACATACTTGCTAAAATCACTATGCAGAATCACTTAGACTGCTATCGTCACACTGGATGTACCAACAGACTCCCCCTTGACGATAGCTTCTAATAATTCACACATTTGACTTAAAAACTTTGTTTATTTATTGATTCAAAATACTACCAGCATACAAACCTTTCTCGACACATACCTTGACTACATTTTCATACTTATTAGCTTCACCGTCCATATGTGTATCACTTGAGATCTTACAGGCATGCAAAATGTGAAGATCATCTTTGGAGAGGTTTACCAGGTGAAGAGGGTCGTAGACTCTAAGAATAACATTTTCTTCTAAGTCTTCCATGACCGCTTCCCCAATTTCCGTGTCAGCATACCACGACTTCAGATTCTTCAGAATATTTTGTGGCATCGGCTTGAGAGGAACCTTCCTAAGACATCTAGCCGGCTTATAGTGAATCCTCATCCAAGGTCGTCCAGTTAGAGGATCAATGCGTGACGGATCCTCAACTCTTCTCCCGACCCTTGGATTCAAACGCTCGAACTTCCTTGATCTCCCTTCCTTTCTTATGATTCTTTCGATTACGCTCGCGTAGGGATCATTGCCAATATTTATAAGATCTTTCCAAGCTAGCGCAGTGATTTCGATCTTTGGCAGGGAGTTGAACGCTTTTAAAGTTCGCCTCATGTACTGAAGCTCGTCTTTTCTCTTTATTATAAATAGCTGCAGATCTCTGTCAAAGAACCAACTTAAAATTCGCTCAGACAGCTTCCCAGTACCTGGCACTCTCATTGTCTTTTTAATTGCTACTTCCTTCTCTTCAGCCCTGAACCATAGCTTTCGTTTTTCTTCATTAGTTAGCTCTCTTGCAGGTTCTTCTGTCGATGGCTGAGGATTCAATGCAGCATTTACTATATCTACATTGACAATTCTATTTCCATCAATCATGTAGGTATCGGTAATAGGATTCTGCTGCACAACTATCTCATCAGCTTCATCATCCTCATCAGCGACTACCTCATCATCTGACTGCCAGTCCACTATCTCTTCTGGCACAAACTCCCCTTCCTCCAGCTCTTCATCTTCATTATCAAAACCTACCTCCAGTGGATCATCATCGAGATCCATGAGCGCTTCAATCATCTCACTGATCTCAAAGTCTGTAGGCTGTTTAGATGAACTAGCCTCACCCCTTTCTCCTTCGCCTTGACTAGGCTCCCCCTGAACTTGTGTAACTTGAGCTGCAGGAAAATCTACAGACTCAATCTCTTTATTCGCACCGGGATCATCGCCTTCATTATCATCATCTCTTCTCTGTACCTCCTGATCCTTACAACTCGTCTCCCCCTGAGTTTGTAGATTTTTCATAAGTTGCTCTAGGAGGGACCTCATTGCTCGGATTTCTGAAGATTGATCAGCTACGAAAGATTTTAGCTCCGTGTTTTCGTCTCTGACACTTTCCACAATCTTCCTCAACTCTGCATTCTCCTTATCAAGATTTGAGTTATGCTCCTGGAGTTCACCTACAGCTTTTGTAAGAGTTATTATTTGAACGTGCTGAAAGTCAACACGACTCTTGAGTTGCATGAATCTTTGATTTTCGTTATATGCGGCTGACGTAGAAGGAATGGACTGAATGGGAGATGGGATGAAAGGTGGTGGAATGTATGGTTCATGCTGCTGAGGTGGCGGTGATGGTGGAGCGGTGGCTTGAGGTTGGGATTGGGGAACTTCTGACTGACTAGTGGATGCCGAAAAAGACCCTTGCATGAACCGATGACGTTTGGCCCGTTGCCTCGTCACTAGTGGAGCAACCTCCTCTTCTTCAAAATCCGAATCTTCAGATTCCCTTTCTTCTCTCCTCCTCGATCCTGCTGCTTCATTCACTACTAACCTAGCTCCATAGGTTCCGATGTGAATATTGGGATCTGCAGCCACTGATTCAGGAGCTTCAGCCTCCTGCCCATCCATATCATCTGATTCTGATGCTGATGATGTCAAGCCTTCATCAACCCTTTCTGGCTCATACTCATCCACATCTCTAAAAACATCTTCTGCTCCTTCTGGTGGACTGAGCAGCTCCCCCACTAATGCTGCGGCCACGTCCTCGTTCGCATGGGGTCCTGATGCCCATATCTCTTCTAGTGTTTGTGCAATTTGTTCAGAATCAGGAACTGCACTTGAAGGCCCTGCTTCCTGTGCTTGGGGCTGCTCGCTTGTAGAAGGCCTTGATGCCTGGATTTGACTCACTGCTGGTCTCTGACGGCGTCTTTGAACTCTTGGCTGTTGTTGTTGTTGACGTTGTTGCTGTTGTTGTTGTTGTTGTGGAAACTCAATGACCCCTGCCCAGTTGGCATCTTTCGGGGCTTGAAAATCCCTATCCACAATAGCTCCGAACAATGGACGAGCAACAGGAACAGCCAATCTTCCTCGGTGTGAGGAACAATCAGCGAAAATCCGTTTGTCCATAACATTAACACTCAAAGAGTCATTTGACGGCGGCAAGTCTGGCAAGAAATGCCTTATCAGCATCATTATGAATCTTGGGTACAGCAAAAACCTTTCCCTTTCTGGAGCCGCAATCTGATGAACGAACTCCGAGAAGAACATCTGCGAAAAACTGAACTTCCGATTATATAACAATGCAATAACTCCAGATTGGATCTTTGACACTATGTAATCAAATCCAGCTTTCTTCGGTGCAAAACAGACCATGAATACGTGCACCAAGAATCTCCACTGCCCAATCAGGCCACTTTTCATATACGATGACTTCGTAACGTCCAAACTGTAGCCCATTCTCAGAAACGCGTGTAGAACTTGGCGCAACATATCTGCTGAGAAGACTAGAGGCTGGCCAGCGATTCTGGTTCTTATAACTGTCGGGGTGACAGTACAGTCAACCTGTAAATGATCATAGAACTGGCGTACATACGAGATTACAATTGGAATGTTATGAAACAAAGCATAGCTAATCCTAGATTCAGCTAGGAAATCCAAAACTTGGCGAAAACCCTGCGCCTCAGGGATATTATTGTCTGGATTAAGGACCATATTATGCTTAGGGACAAAAGCGCGAACCGCCATATCTGCACAATAAATAAAACTGTTAGACTCATTAAAATCAATAAACTTGTTTAAATTCAAATTTGTTTTATTTTGTACTTTATTAAATACAAAATCTAACACAATTAAATTTCCACAAGTTTAATAAAATTTAAATTAAACAAAGTAAATAAAGTACAGATTCGAAAGTAACAGATTCGAAGTGCCCATATTTGAATGTAATGGACAGATTCGAAGAGTCCCTATTCGAGTCTAATGGACAGATTCGAATATTATGGTCATCTCGAATCTAATGACAGATTCGAGAAACCCATGAACAGATTCGAAAGTCCTAGAACAGACTCGAAACCCCGTCGGTCCTTCTTTCACCAAAAATCCAAGATTTTATCCGTTTTGAACTTAGTAATTCACATACATTAGTTCAACTAGGTTCTAATCATTGATTTATGCTTTTAATTTGATCTTTTATAGGTCCAAACTTGGTAATTTAGCAAAAACTCTATTTCCACCCACAAAACTTCAAAATTCGATGTTTTAGCCTAAAATTGTGTATAAAACTACATAAATCTTGTACAATCAAGTTGATTATTCCTAGATGCAAGAGTAGAATCGAACACACAGTCTTCAAACTCGACAAAATGTCGTTTAGAAGGATTACGATAGACTCGAAAGAACAGATTCGAAATCGCCTTGATAGATTCGATAGTATAGATTCGAAAACAGATGGAATTAATGACCTACTGTTAACCTATTTATACCACCAACCCTCGAGTCTAAGCATAGATTCGAATCTACTGACAGATTCGAATTACTCCTTATTCGAGTCTGTCTTAGATTCGAAACCACCAACACTTAGAAAAATTTCGAAAATTTTGAAATAGTTTCAACTTTTCCAACTTTTTTCTACGGTATTGTGTAACCAGATAAACTATGCCAATTCTTTTACCCTAAGCTCAAGATAGTTCACGCATTGTTTATTTTATCCAACTTTGAATGCACCCTCAGTAACTTTTGACCTTTTCCCTAAGTAAAAAATTAAACTAAACTAAAATGAAATAAAATAAACTAAGGAATTAATAGAATAAAATAAAGTAAAATAAAATTTTGACCAAAAATTTAATCTAGACTTAAGAAAAATTTACAATCTAAGCTAAATACTTAACAACATATTTTTGATGAGTATAGTCTAAGAAAGGTTCAATCAGATAGCGATGTCTGATACTAACTTTCAGTACTTAAACTTTCACACTTAGGAATTTTTGATTCCTTTGATTGTTTGTTGTGACATACCTATTTAGCCGATTGTTGGTATTTTACCCCGTTAAACATTCTACATTTCGGAATATCCATTGGCCTTTTTATTTATCAGGAAATTATCTTACATGACTCAGACATAGACATACTTTTATGATCAAGGCACACAGATAAAGATTCTAACTTGTTGGTATTTGCAAACTTTCTTTAAAAGACAAACATCGGACACAGGTCTGTATTTTCATACAACAAAGTGTCTTAGTTCGCCTTAAGGTTTTCTTTTAAAGTTAGCAGATAGCGGTGACAGGTCTGTACTGACGTACAACAAAGCGACATGTCTGCTAACCCGAATCTAAACAGAGACAACAGGTCTGTACTTACGTACAACAGAGTTGCATGTTTTCGACTCTCAGTTTTACATGATATTTCTATTCTTTCCATTTTCAGATGTATTTGATGTTGCCATACATCCCCAGAAAGTTTGCATACCTCATTTAGACTCAATGTTTGTATGTCTTGTACATAAAAATTAAGACTGATTGGTCATATATCTAAGTTAGTGACACGCTTGACTATTTCTAGAATATTTTATTAGCCTTGAGATTCCCTATATGTATTATGCCTACCAACACATCAAACTAAGTAAAGTATAACACTTAGGATTTAGTTGCATTATGTGTGAAAGCCTAAATACTTAGAGTCTGTAACGACGGTGCTAATTTTCGTCACTTTGAACCTATGTATCTAAGACTTAACTCTTTTTTCTGATATTCTCTTTTTTTTTTGTATTTTTGTAATTTTCTCTCTTTTTTCTTTTATTTTTCATAAGAAAAGCAGTAACATAAGCTAACCTACTAACTTACTAAAGATAGAAACTTACTAAAAATAGAAACTTTCCTACATTAGCAGATTGCTGAAAAGAAAGAAATACTACTACTCTACAATAAACTACTACTAAGGTCAAATTACTCTGGGTTGCGCATTCCATTCAGTTGAATTAAATACTCAAACCGTGACTTATCAAACGCTTTGGTAAATAAATCTGCATTATTATCTTCTGTTGCCACTTTTACCAGTTTGATTAAGTTGTTTTCAGCACAATCACGAATAAAATGATGCCTTATGTCTATGTGCTTTGTTTTGTTGTGTTTGACTGGATTATTAGTTATAGCAATAGTAGACTGGTTATCTATCCTAACTGGAGTTTGAGTGTAAGCCAAACCGTAACCCCGCAATTGTTGTTGTATCCACAGAACCTGTGAGCAGCAACTACCAGCAGCAACATACTCGGCCTCGCACGTTGAAATGGCTGCCGATGTTTGTTTCTTGCATTGCCAGGATACCAATCTCCCTCCTAGGAACTGACAACCTCCAGTTGTAGATTTGCGCGTCAAGCTGCATCCTCCGTAGTCAGAATCCGTGAACGCTTCCAACTCTAGATCTCCCTCCGCGTGATACCAAAGTCCCAGCTTCGGTTTCGACTTGAGGTATCGTAGAATCCGCTTCACAGCTTTCATATGCATCTCCTTCGGATTCGCTTGAAACCTAGCACAAATAGACACAGCAAACATTATGTCAGGTCTTGAAGCAGTTAAATACATAAGTGACCCAATCATGGCCCGATATAAAGTCGGATCCACATCGGTATCACTTTCAGTACCCGGCCCGAGATTGTGATTCACTCGAAATATGTCAGATTCGAGATATCCTTAGATTCGATGGTCCTTAGATTCGAAGGGGAACAAACTCGAATTTCAGCAGATTCGAAACACAGATTCGAAACACGACTAGACTCGAAATAAACTCGAAACTAATGTAGACTCGAGATCCTATTCGAATGAAGCACTAGATTCGAAACAAGGTAGATTCGAAAATCTCTGAAATTGACTCGAAAGGAGCGTATTTAGGTT
Source organism: Centrapalus pauciflorus (assembly GCA_020465985.1). Classification (NCBI taxonomy): domain Eukaryota; kingdom Viridiplantae; phylum Streptophyta; class Magnoliopsida; order Asterales; family Asteraceae; genus Centrapalus; species Centrapalus pauciflorus. Next base: position 414,571 of record JAANYP010008107.1, read on the forward strand.
AGACTCGAGTCTAAAGTGAAACCCTAATTACCCCTATAGATTCGAGCGCCGCAAACTCAAAAAACGGCTAACACTTTGATTTTTTTGACGTTTTACAGATTAAATCACTATTTTTCGAACGAAAAATAATGATTTCGATCAAAAACGTGAAAAACCACAAAGTGTTTCCCGAATATGAATTTGCTAAGCTTGAAAACACGTTTTTGAGAGCAAAACCGTCCAACTAGCGTCAAGAAACCTAGAATGTATTGGATGAACACGAAGAACACCAAGAACACTCCGGTTGCTCTGATACCACTTGTAAGGTCTACGACTGCAAGATCTATCTTGACGCGGATCCGTGAACGAGTGCGGAATCCTCGTTGACGGTTAGACGGACAACTCTCAACCAACGGAACACGGAGACTATTAGACGCTGAACGAACGACACACGAACGATCCTATGAACTAATTCTCTCCGAAACGGCACTCACCTAGCTGATAAACTCGAGATCACCTTTTGCTTAATTCCTCACGAATTCTGCTAAAAAGTCTCTTAATGATTCGAGTCTATCCCTAATTATAGACCCTGATTCGAGTCTGATGTGGGCCAAACTCGAATCTGGCCCAAGGCCCATTCGATTCTGTCCACAATGACATTCTCGAATCTAGCCCATTCGAATCTAAGGATACATTCGAATCTATCACAGATTCGAATGTCTTCCTTTACCTATTCGAATCTAGCCAATACACTTAAACACTTAAGTGATGAAACTTATGTTTTACTTATGCTTGAGTTAATCTTTGACCTTTATGTTTGAACTTCTTGTAATATGTTACATCAAGTTCAAACACACAATCAATAACAGTCAAGCATATATAAACATATCTAACACATACTTGCTAAAATCACTATGCAGAATCACTTAGACTGCTATCGTCACACAGGATGTACCAACAGAAAAATGTCATCGTCAAAGTGCGTCTGAAACTCCCCCTGGAAATAAGCACACACAGTTAGTCAACTCATAGAAATGAAACCAAGAGCAAAAAATTATAAAAATAAAACTCCCTATTTGTCAATTCAGCATCAGAGTTGAATGCAGGGCAGGAATTCCAGAAAGATTCGTCTTTCAGAATCGGGTTCTAATCTGAAGTGATTAGAAGCCATTTGTCGCAGAAGCTTGGGTTTCAGTCTGAAGTAACTGAAAACCATTGTCTCTGGTTCATTGAAGTCCGGGTTCTAGTCTGAATTTAACTAGAAACCACTTTTGAGTTGAAGCACGGGTCTTGACCTGAAGTAATCAAGAGCCTATTGAAATGAAGAACGGGTCCTTATCTGGAATGATAAGAAACCTATAACCTACAAAATTTAAGATGTCTTTTGTATCCAAACAGTTTTGGATCCAGACTTGTTAGCGCTCTAGGGTACGCATTTCAAAACGGGTTTTGGTACCCACTTGTACTTGGGTTTAGGTACCCATTGTAAGTTATAACTATCAACTTCTTTTCCAAAAGCAGAAAACAAATTTCTTTGAGTTTGAGAAAATTGAATATCTGAATTTCTAAAGAAACTTGAATTTGAATGATCAGACTTTTGCGAACTCTTCTTTTTGAAAAACTGTTCGGTTCTTGCCTGTTTCTGATAATACTTGGTATTTTTCTGTGAAAATGTTTTCTGATTAGAATGACCAATATTTTCAGAAACTTTAAGAAAATTTGACTTCGAAGATTCACCGATGTAAATCTTGACCGGAAGTTGTTCAACAATTTTATCTTTGCCGCTGTGTATCTTTAACAGATACTTAAGTTTAAGATCTGAAGAAGAATCAAACATAGCAGAGTTAGTTAGATTCACTTCACTTTCAGAAGACAAACCAGAGTCATCAACATTGGATTTTAAACACACTGAAGAAGGGGTCTTAACCTTTGACTCAGTTGACGAAGTAAACACATGTAATTGTTTTGTAAGATGAAGTATCTAATCTTCCAAACTTTTGATAATGACTAAATTTGAATTTCTGTCATGATCAAATGATTGGTAATCAGATTTAAAAAATTGTTCTTTGATTAAGAACATTTGTCTTTCATCTTCAAACAATTCAGATTTTGATTTAAAATCTTGTTCTTTAAGTAAGAACTCATGTCTTTCCTTCTCAATCAAATCTTTAGTTAAAGACAACTCTTGTTGAAGAGCAAAAATTTCTTCATTTTTGTTTAAAATACAATTCTGATCAGTTGGTTTTGTCTTACAAAGTGTATCTTCAAGATCCTGAACTTTCTTGTAAAGATCAGATCTTTCAGGCAAAAGATATTTCAGTTGAGTTGCATTCTGAAAATTTTCTTGTTTCAGCTCATCAAGTTCTTTAAGTAATTCAGATATTTTCAATTGATGAGCACAACTCTCAGAGTTTTGTTTTTCTTTTAAGCTTTGAATTTCTTCATTCAATATTTGTACGTCACGTAATGCCAAATGTTTATCAGTATTTAACTGAATGAGAATGTCGTAATTGTTCTTACGAATCTTTTCAGATTCAGTAAGTTTGAAAATCAGCTCAGACTTTGACAATTGTTCAAATTCCATTATGAATTGCTAGAAATTGAATCTTCCAAGATCTTTTATGGAAAAACTGAGTGAATTCTGATAAAACTTTGAAAAACTATTTCAGTTAAAGATTACTTGTGAAAAATCAGCTCTGAAATGACTTTTTGACGTTAAAATTTCAGCTTTTCTGTATAAAATTGCCCGTAACTTTTTTCTGGGGTGGAATTGGGCCTTCTAACGATGTTCCAGTCAAAAGTTATGGTCAATTTAAGCAGCAAATGTCAAATACTCAAAACTCGAATGATATTGGATGAAACTCGAATGTATAAGAATCAAACTCGATTGATGAAGACTCAAACTCGAATAAAGAATCACCAAACTCGAATGAATAAGTATAAAACTCGAATGATTGAGTATGAAACTCGAATGAAGAAGATATTAAACTCGATCAATTAAGCTTGAAACTCGATCAATTAAACATGAAACTCGAATGATTAAGGCATAAAACTCGAATCATAAGGCATGAAACTCGATGAATGTATTATCAAACTCGAAATAAGCATATACCAAACTCGAATGAAGCATTCAGCAAACTCGAATGAAGCATTCATCAAACTCGAATGCCTTCTTTATAAAACTCGAATGCCTTCTTAATAAAACTCGAATGCCTTCTTTATAAAACTCGAATGACGCTATGAATATAGTTATGCCCGAGTTTTATCATTTTTCAACAAAAACAAGATCAGATTCGAATTTTTTCAAAAAAAATCCATGATTTGACCTCAAATTGATTTCGAGGGTTCGTTCTAATAGCAGAAACAACTTTTGTGAAATCACTTTGGCTAATTCTCGATTAAAAACCAAAAATTGACCAAAAACCTCAAGAACACACACTTTTTCAAAAAATCTTGTTGGTACACCCTGTGTGACGATAGCAGTCTAATCGATCTGCGTTATGATTTAAGTAATATTCTGAATATTAACAAGTGTTTTGATATATATGTTTAATATGTGTTTGTCTGTTATTGATTGTGTGTTTGAACTTGATGTAACATATTACAAGAAGTTCAAACATAAAAGTCAAAGATTATGTCAAACATAAGTTAAAACATAAGTTTCATCACGTAAGTGTTTAAATGTATTGGCTAGATTCGAATAGGTTAAGGAAGACATTCGAATCTGTGATAGATTCGAATGTATCCTTAGATTCGAATAGGTTAGATTCGAATCTGTCAGATGGACAGATTCGAATGAGGCCTTAGGCCAGATTCGAGGTTGGCCCACAACAGACTCGAATCAGGGCCTATAATTAGGGATAGACTCGAATCATTAGTGACCTTTGGCAGAATTCGTGAGGAATTAAGCAATAGGCGATCTCGAGTTTATCAGCTAGGTGAGTCCCGTTTCGGAGAGAATTAGTACGTAGGATCGTTCGTGAGTCGTTCGTTCAGCGTCTAATAGTCTCCGTGTTTCCGTTGGTTGAGAGTTGTCCGTCTGACCGTAAACGAGGATTCCGCACTCGTTCACGGATCCGCGTCTAGATAGATCTGTCAGTGGTAGACCTTACAAGTGGTATCAGAGCCTACGGAGTGTTCGTGGTGTTCTTCGTGTTCATCAGAAACATTCTAGGTTTCTTGACGCTAGTTGGACGGTTTTTCTCTCAAAAACGTGTTTTTGAGCTTAGCAAATTCATATTCGGGAAACACTTTGTCGTTTTTCACGTTTTTGGTCGAAATCATTATTTTTCGTTTGAAAAATAGTGATTTAATCCGTAAAACGTCAAAAAAATCAAAGTGTTAGCCGTTTTTCGAGTTTGCGGCGCTCGAATCTATAGGGGTAATTAGGGTTTTACTTAATTTTCGAGTCTAACCAAAATACGCTCCTATCGAGTCAATTTCAGTCAGTTTCGAGTCTGTGGAGTTTCGAATCTATTCATACATTCGAATTGGTTCTCGAATCTATATTCTTTCGAGTTTGTTTCGAGTTTGTTATTGTTTCGAGTCTGAGCTTCGATTCTGCTGATTTTCGATTCTGTTTGTGCCTTCGATTCTAAGGGTCT